>JAUCMP010000031.1:340000-860473 GCA_030770545.1 Macropodus opercularis
ATAGACAGACAGACAGACAGACAGACAGACAGACAGACAGACAGACAGACAGATAGATAGATAGACAGACAGACAGACAGACAGACAGACAAACAGATAGATAGATAGATAGATAGATAGATAGATAGATAGATAGATAGATAGATAGATAGATAGATAGATAGATAGATAGATAGACAAACAGATAGACAGACAGATAGATAGATAGATAGATAGATAGATAGATAGATAGATAGATAGATAGATAGATAGATAGACAAACAGATAGATAGATAGATAGATAGACAAACAGATAGACAGACAGATAGATAGATAGATAGATAGATAGATAGATAGATAGATAGATAGATAGATAGATAGATAGATAGATAGATAGATAGATAGATAGATAGATAGATAGATAGATAGATAGATAGACAGACAGACAAACAGATAGACAGATAGACAGACAAACAGATAGATAGATAGATAGATAGATAGATAGATAGATAGATAGATAGATAGATAGATAGATAGATAGATAGATAGATAGATAGATAGATAGATAGATAGATAGATAGATAGATAGATAGATAGATAGATAGATAGATAGATAGATAGATAGATAGATAGATAGACAAACAGATAGATAGATAGATAGATAGATAGATAGATAGATAGATAGATAGATAGATAGATAGATAGATAGATAGATAGATAGATAGATAGATAGACAAACAGATAGATAGATAGATAGATAGATAGATAGATAGATAGATAGATAGATAGATAGATAGATAGATAGATAGATAGATAGATAGATAGATAGATAGATAGATAGATAGATAGATAGATAGACAAACAGATAGATAGATAGATAGATAGATAGATAGATAGATAGATAGATAGATAGATAGATAGATAGATAGATAGATAGATAGATAGATAGATAGATAGATAGATAGACAAACAGACAGACAGACAGATAGATAGATAGATAGAAAGATAGATAGATAGATAGACAGACAGACAGACAGACAGACAGACAGACAGACAGACAGACAGATAGATAGATAGATAGATAGATAGATAGATAGATAGATAGATAGACAAACAGATAGATAGATAGATAGATAGATAGATAGATAGATAGATAGATAGATAGATAGATAGATAGATAGATAGATAGATAGATAGATAGATAGATAGAAAGATAGATAGATAGATAGACAGACAGACAGACAGACAGACAGACAGACAGACAGACAGACAGACAGACAGACAGACAGACAGACAGACAGACAGACAGACAGATAGATAGATAGATAGATAGATAGATAGATAGACAAACAGATAGATAGATAGATAGATAGATAGATAGATAGATAGATAGATAGATAGATAGATAGATAGATAGACAGACAAACAGACAGACAGACAGACAGACAGACAGACAGACAGACAGACAGACAGACAGACAGACAGATAGATAGATAGATAGATAGATAGATAGATAGATAGATAGATAGATAGATAGATAGATAGATAGATAGACAGACAGACAGACAAACAGATAGACAGATAGATAGACAGACAGACAGATAGATAGATAGATAGATAGATAGATAGATAGATAGATAGATAGATAGATAGATAGATAGATAGACAGACAGACAGACAGACAGACAGACAGACAGACAGACAGACAGATAGATAGATAGATAGATAGATAGATAGATAGATAGATAGATAGATAGATAGACAGACAGACAGACAGACAGACAGACAGACAGACAGACAGATAGATAGATAGATAGATAGATAGATAGATAGATAGATAGATAGATAGATAGACAGACAGACAAACAGACTCTCCGAGTCGACGTCCACCTACATCCAGCTGAAGGCAAAGACGTCGCTTCCCCCACGTTAAGACTGCGGTCAAACCAGGCGTCGTTAAACTGCGCTTTAAAAATAGCTTTAGATATGCCAAAACAAAACATTATGCACCAAAGTCAGTTTATTCACCTTATTCACCTTTATTCAACTTATACTGTATTTCAGTATGACATGCCATATTTAGGTGCTAATAAATCATAAACCATGGTGAGCTTTGTCGTGTGTATTCATATTTATTTTTGCAGTAATGTATAATTAGAGCAGATCAGAC
The DNA here is from genome assembly GCA_030770545.1 of Macropodus opercularis. NCBI lineage: Eukaryota > Metazoa > Chordata > Actinopteri > Anabantiformes > Osphronemidae > Macropodus > Macropodus opercularis. The sequence continues at coordinate 342,150 of JAUCMP010000031.1, forward strand.
TTATTATGAAAACAGAAAGTACTTCCATCGCATTTAATGCTCTGCTGTAAACCGTAGAATACGGGCGCATGACATTTTTAAAGCGCGGCACGTTAAGACCGTTGCAGTCAGATGGAAACAACGCTTCTCACCTTGGCTGCAGCAGCAAAGGCCTGAACGGCCAGTTGAGAACCACACAAACCTTTGGACCCTTCATTGTGTATTAGTGATTATTATTCGCAAATCATCAGAATAAGGAGGCTCCTGTTAAACTTGGAGGCTTCTCAGTCTTTCAACACATGGAGGCTGAAGCCAAGGTGAGAAGTGACCATTAGCATCTGAATCCATCTGTTGTGAAGAGAAGCGATGTGATCAAACTCTCCCTGTTTTCACTGCATCTAAGCACTGATGGATGATTTACCATAGAGAAACAGTGTTTGATGGTTTCTGTTTCTATATGCAGCTCGTTTATTATCTACAAGAGAAAAACAATGAGGTGAACTTGACTTACCGGCAGAAATGTGGAAAAACTGGAAAAATATCACATATTGATTACATCGCGGCCCATGGTCACAGAAATATGTGGAGATATTATATCACAGCAGATGTGATGCAGTGTGTGTAGACATTTTAGGAGACGCCTGCTGCATTTAAAGCATGAAAAGCTGAGGAAATGGAGGCTGGTCTCTCGTGAACGGAAGATAATTGTAAGACGCTGTTTCTTTCAGATTAATCGAACCTCGTTTGATGGCGCATTTAAATGCGCATGTTCAGCGCTGTGCGGAGACCTGGAGAAACGGAAACAACCTTGCGACGCCTGGTGGTTGAACAGAGACCAGCACCAACCAGCAGCAGGAATTAAAATACTTAGGCCGCATTTTGACATTTTGAAGTGCTGCCTCTGTAGGTGCAACATGCTTTCGTAATCTGTCTGGAATCAAATACACCTGTTACTGTAAATCAGTTGTATTTATTAAAATCATACTACAGTAACTTGATGCCTGTAATTTATCCAGGCCAATGTTGCTCAGTGCTTTAATAAAACCACAATAGGCACCAAAGAGCTGGACACGGGCAGTTTGTAAGTTATTTTATGTTGTACGATGTTGAGCTATACCATTTCATTTTCATGCTGCAGCTTGCTGACTGGTGCTTTGCATACAGTTAGAGTGCAACACACAGTACAGTCAACAGTCTCCTCCAGACGTTTCTGTAAACACTACTGTATGCCAAGCAATACGAGCAAACAGCCTTAACAGGCGTATCCAAAAGATACTCATATATATTCCTGAAGACAACATACACATAGTGATACATGTCAAAGAATGTGATTAGACATGAGCCCACATGCAGTTAATAATAAAAATATGTGGAACTCTTTGTGCACATTATCTTCTCCCCTTCTGTCTCTCTCTATTCTCATCTCCAGGTATCGTCAGACTCAGAGTCGTGTGTCTCCAGTGTTCAGTTGCTGGTCCAACCATCCTGCCTGTGTTCTGTTGCTGCTTGTTTTGTTGTTGTTCTTGTTCTTTTCTCTCTTATCTATCCCTTCACCCCAACCGGTCAAGGCTGATGTTCTCCCACTGATCCTGGGTCTGCTGGAGGTTTCTTCCTCTATAGAGTTTTTCCACTGTTGCTATTAAAATGTATAATTTATTGATTGGCTACAATTAAAAGCTTGCTCCATGTGGGATTAGTTGGGTTCAGTTGTGTCGGGTCTTAAAACCTTACCTGTAAAGTGCCTTGAGATAACTGATGTTGTGAATTGGTGCTATATAAATAAAGTTGAATTGAATTGAATTGAATTATTTGTACTATACTGTATCTCAATTATTAGAGACATGAACATAATATGTAGGTATTGTTTCATTAGGGGGGTACTGTTGAAATGTGGAACAAATGCCATATAGTGTACTGAAATGCCTAAAGGCAGGGCTGATGGACAGTTTGTACTATGCTATGCTTCTGGTGTTCTTGGAGTGACCTCTGTTGCTATTTGCATGATGGGGTTTAGTCTTGGGCTGCATTTGTATTTGCCATTCTGAGTCTAGTGAAATATGATGCATGCACTTAATTTTCCTCTTTAACATGCACCGACTGTGCAGACAATTAGACAAGACTGTACAGTTTGCTTTAAAACGTGTTGACGTCCATAAGCATATTTTTTCAATCTAAAAGTGTTACATAAATTGGTATGTGCACACTGGAGACATTTCATTTTCCCTTGTCTTGATAAAGAGAATGGGATGATCCATTCTGTCTGTCTGACACTAAGCTTTTGTATCACAACACCACTATGACTACAGGGGTTGCTACCAATCCCAGCACACAACACCACAGATGAGAGTGTATGTGCAATAATCTAAACACCAGAGTATACATGTATATGGCATCTTTTCAGATGGCATGAATGGCCTTTGTATGTCGTTTTTAAAAAGCCTGTAATCCCACTAAGCAATAGCAACAGAAAGAAGAGGATAAAAAGAAAGAAAGAACTGATTTCCCTAGCAGTTAAGGCTGTGGCTCCTTTGTGCTAGCTCCTGTTACTCAGACCGTGCCCTTTGTCTGGGGCCAGGGCTTGGTCTGGAGCCAAAATTTGCATGCCAAGGGCCACTTGAATGCGAAGCTCCCTGGGTTCTCACTACCTGACATGCAAAACCAGTGGATGACCAGTTAAAATGGTGCACAGTCAACACAGGTGTGCTCCAGTCAAAACACTGTCCTCCTAACACCCCACCTCTCACTCTGCCAACCCGCCCTAAACCCTCTCCACTCTTCCAAGAATTGAGATCTGTGATTTTCTGGGATACTGTGCTTTGCAGGTTGTCATTACCTGACGTCTGGATGTAGGGACCAAGTTGAAATTCAAAATCCTCCAAAAGGATCAGAGGTTAAGGGTCAGAAAAAAGACATTTCAATTAAAAAGAAGAGGACTTCGAAAATGCCAAGATCTTTCCTTGTTAAAAAGAAACGTGGGGCGTGTGGAGCATGGCAGTGGAAAGAAACAGAACAGCATGAGTGGAAAGAAGATAATGCAGCAGGTAGGAATTCCATGTGCCTTAAACAGTTAACAGGCATTAATACATATGCAGCTCTGCCATTGCTTAATTTTACCTTAAGTACTATAAGTAAAAGCCTTTGTTGTCCTTTTTGTAGTAGGTGAAAACGCTGCAGACACACAACCGCCAGCCACTGTGCCTCAGTCCGTAGTTAACATAGTGTGTGAGGTCGCAGCGGGAGTGAGACTGCCTGTAGCTTTGTCTGGCTCAGGACCACAGGCCAGCAGCAGGCCAGCGTGGTCCACGCTGATGCTTGAAGGATCCTTCTACCCTCCAAGAACACTGCCGCTGGTCAGCAGAACGAAGGTAACAGAAACATTTAGGCTTTGGTGCTTCTAACCATGTTTCTGTGAAGGAGTTAGACATTGGCAATGGCACAATGTTATCTTAAATGTGACCTTATAATTTACCATAAAGCATTTGTATTATGTAATTAGCTCTTACAAAAGCTAAAACATGATATTATACAGAAAACAGGATTCAGGTGTAATCGTCCTGTACATGCTCACAAAGCATTTTTTATGGTTAGGATTTCAGGCTGTAATGATGAATATGTCATATGACCTCACTCCTTGCTAATCCTAATCCCTCTGCTGAGTCCTCTATATTTTATATCAACATTTAATAGTGCAAGGACCATTAAGATGACATTTTACTTTTCATCCTGTTGCTCTACTAGCCCCGTCCTCGTGCTTCCTCAGGTTCAGGAGACTTTGTCTGCTCAGTGTGCCACAAGATATTTCCTTTGCAACGTATGTTGACCCGGCACCTGAAGTGCCACAGCCTAGTGAAGAGGCATCCTTGTCGATTCTGTGGCAAAGGATTCAACGATACCTTTGATCTCAAAAGACATATGCGAACACACACAGGTCAGGAACTGAACACCCACACGATTTAGAGTGAACCGCTAATAATAATATGGACAAAGTTACAATGTGAAAACACTGCTACAATATGATTGGAAAAAAGTGTGTTTAGAGAATGAATCATCTACATATGTTTAGTGGTCGTATTGGTCTCACTATATTATTACAATTTTCAGTAATTAGCACACTGCTTTCTTTTTTTGATTTTTATCATTCATGGTTGCACTAGACTTTATTGTATAAGTTCCATGATATTTAAAATAATATAATAATTAAAAAATCATCTGTAGTAAGCTACAAGAAGCCTGATACATGTCATTCATGCGTTTTCAATAGTGAAAGAAATAATTTCCTGATTAAATCTGAACAGCAATATTTTAAGGGCCATTTTATATTTTACTATATATTGAGTTTGAGCACTTGGTAAAGGATGAATCGTCGTTGTCTCAGCACCAACAATTAGACAGATCTACAGAAACACAAACGGAACTCTGAAACTAGAAAAGAAACACTGTGCTGTCTACCCTCCTGCAGGTATCCGTCCTTATAAGTGTGAGCTTTGTGAAAAAGCCTTCACACAGCGCTGCTCCCTGGAGTCCCATATGAGGAAGATTCATGGTGTCCACCAGCAGTATGCCTACCGCCAGAGACGCTCCAAGATCTTTGTGTGTGAGGACTGTGGCTACACCTCCAGCCGTCCTGATGAGTACTTCTTGCACGTGAGACAGTGCCATCCTGGCAGTCCAGCCCTCCGGAGGTACTACCGCCGCCAGGCCCATGAGAATAGCAGTTTTGCATCAGCAGACTGTAAACTCAACCCCTATTTGCTGTACTCAAACCCTTCATACTATATGTAGGGCTCACTCTTAGCTTTCTAAAATCATTGTAGCTGCTCTAAAAATGAATCATTTAAAAGTGCTGTAATCAACACTAGAACACACAGGCCATGTCTGTGTATGTACTGTATGTGTAGAGGTAAAATGTGTATCAAGCTTTTTGTTTTTAGAAACATCTACTTTTATACATATTTATTTTTTCTGTTGTGTTTCTTGCTGTGGTAAAATAAAAATTGAAGTTTCAAACATTTCACAGTTGAAGCTTTCTCATTTGGCTGCTCATTTGTGACTCAGCTCACTAACCTCCCCACTTTTCTTCTTCAGTGGATGAAGAAAGCCAGTTACAAAGAAGAACACATGTAAAATGATGGTTTTTTCAGCAGTGCCTTCAAAGATAATTCTTCTGAACGTTACTAGTGTCCCACTCCACCTCATGTATCACCTCTATTAGCACCTCACTCACTCCATCATAATGATCTGCAGATCACTTATCTGCCCGTTCTGAACATACAGCCCTACTACAACGGCTGCACACAAAACAAACAGTGGTCAAGATTGAAGGCACAGTAAACGTATTATTATTATTGGTGAGTGGATTTGGAATCAGTTACTATTTTTATTTACTTTAGTATTGAGCCACATTTTAAAATGTATATAGAGTCTTGTGCAAAAGTTTATGCAGGTGTGAAACATTCTGTAAACACAGAAAGCTTTCAGAAATGGAAGTGTTAAACATTTATTTTTTATAAATGAACTAAATGCAGCGAATGAACAACAGAGAATCTAAACCACATCAGTGTTTGCTGTGTCCACCCTTTGCCTTCAAACAGCAGCAGTTCTTCCAGGTTCACAGTGTTTGAAGGAACTGGGCTGTAGGTTGTTCAAACATCTAGAGAACTAACCACAGATCTTCTGTGGATGTAGGGTTTCTACATCCTTCTGTCTCTGCATCATCCCAGACTCACATGATGCTGAGATCAGGGCTCTGTGGGGCCAAGCATCACTTCCAGTACTGATAGCACTGACGTAGTGATACCAAATATTGATCTGATTTAGATTTGTCTTTTGTTCGCTCACTTGCTCACTGCATTTTGTAATTTGACAAAAATAAACATTATTTATATTTCTGAAAGCTTTCTTTGTTGACAGCATTGTACATTCAACATAAGTCATCAAAACAGCATTTTATTGTTGAGCAGGTTTGCACTTAAATGATGGAAACCTCATGAAAATGCACACACACACTGTACTTATAGTAATAAACAACAGACATAGACAAACTACTGGACATAATAATGAATGAAAATCAGAAAGTAGATCACAATGAAAACTATCAACAAAGGTCAGTACTAAAAAAAACTAATTGCAGGCAAACACTACTGAGAGGAAAACTGAACAAGAATCACTGCAAATGCAGGAGGTTACTACTAGAGAACACAGGCAGGCAGGAAACACTGGACAGATATCACTACACATTCCAGCTGGTAACGTTCACTGACTATGTGTACAGACGAGGTTATGTACAGAAGAACAACAGCGCCCTCCAGGCACCAAAGGGCCAAACTGTCACAATTCTATACTTTTTTGCAGCAAAAATGTTACTGGAACTGAACTACAATCAGAAATTAGGTTTATGAAATTTTCCTGTTTTATTGTGTTTCATATAATAAATGTAAACAAAAACTCTATGTGATTCATAGAGAAACACAAACCATAAAAAATGCTTCATGAGCATGTACAGGACAATTACAGCTGAACCATGTTCTCTTTATGTTCATGTTCATACAGGATGAATATAATAAATAATACACCACTGCAGTTGTAAAAAACAACTGGCAATATTAAATTTGTCCATTGTCTTTGTAAACTGCTGACGCATCCTCAGTGCTCAGAGACATCCTGACACCTGACAATACACACAGAAGCTCACATCAAAATGAAATGAGGCTTTAACCTCCTGATGAGGAACAGTCTCAACCATTTTTGTGAGTAATAAATGGATAAACGAATAAACAGATACATAGTCAAGTAATAGACCTGCATACATCGACAGTAATTACTTTGTAGATTGTTCTACTTGTTTCCCTAAATGCATATTAAATCAACAAAATATTTGTCAGTGTTTTGTTCCGCATCAACTCATGTTGCCAACATTGATCTTTCTCTTTAATTTTTGTCAATAACAATTGAAACCAAATGTATATGATTATGTTTGTCATAACTTTGTTAAATTTACAAGCAAGTCTGGACAGCATCAATATAAAAGTGTTTTCTTGGTGCATTAACAATATATTCTTTTTATATCTTTACTTTTGCACATTCTCTTGGCTTTTTCTGTAATAATATTTACAGTCCTCTCTATGAACTCAGATCTACAGCAGAGCACAGTGGAATCCCTGTGACAGCACCAGACTATGATGCACTATGGGGAAAAAGTGACTCTGCTTCAAAGCTCAACTCACACACCTGCACACATCTCTCAGGATGTAGTTAGCACCCGTTCACTTCTGTAACAAAATGCTTAGGTTTACCCATTTACTCTGCCTCTGCCAGATGGTCTGCTCAGATCATCGCTCATGCATCTATTGCACGAATAGAAAAAGTAAAGTAAATCCTAAATACACACAGCACTGTGCAAAAGTTTTAGGCAGGAGTGGAAAAAATGCTCTAAACAAAGAAAGCTTCCAGAAATATAAATAATAGTTTATTTTTGTCAATTAACAAAATGCAAAGTGAGCAAACACTGTAGCGTCAATTCACAAGATCAGTCATCCCAGGGCACTTTACAAGTAAGGTTTAAGACCTTACACAACTAAACTCAACAAATCCCACATAGAGCAGCTTTAATTGTAGCCAATCAATAAATTATACATTTTAATAGCAACAGTGGGAAAACTCTATAGAGGAAGAAACCTCCAGCAGACCCAGGCTCAGTGTGGGAGAACATCTGCTTTGACCGGTTGGGGTGAAGGGATAGAGAAGAGAGAAAAGGACACAACACAACAACAAAACAAGCAGTAACAGAACACAGGCAGGATGGTTGGACCAGCAACTGAACACTGGAGACACACGACTCTGAGTCTGACGATACCTGTAGATGAGGATAGAGTCACATGTAGACATGGAGGCATGTTAGTGGATACAGGAAATGGAAAAGTAGAGGAGCTCAGTGAATGAAGGAGGTTCCAGCATCTAAGTCTATAGCAGCTTAACTAAGAGATGGTTCCAAGTGACCAGAACCATCTCTAACTATACACTTTGTCAAAAAGGAAGGTTTCAGCCTAGTTTTAAAGCAGAGAGGGCGTCTGCTGCTAGAACCTGAACTGGAAGCTGGTTCCACATAGAGGAGCTTGGAGCTAAAGGCTCTGCCTCCCGTTCTACAGGTAGAAACTCTAGGAACCACCAGTAGACCAGCTCTGAGAACCAAGCGTTCTGAAGGGAGCATAAGGAGCCATGAGGTCTTTAAACCTTGTGGAGTTAAAACGACCCCACTGATAACTAGGGGCTCAAAGCTAAAACACTCACAAGGGTTGGATCAAACAGCCTTGGTGGGTGTTACATCCAAACAATGAACACGTGTGGGTCTATGATGAACAAGTTCATCCAACCGTTCACCCTGATGAAGCGTGTTGTGATTTATTGTCCGTTTTATCCAACCTTTGTGTGATCTGAGCTTAGAGTGCCCCCTACTTTCCTGTTGACATCCTCAACTCTGGCTGCAGCATTTGAATTAACTGGAGGCTTTTTAAAGAGCTTTTGGGATAAACAATGAGTAGGGACTTACAGTCGTCCAGCCTGGAGGAACTAATGCAGCATCTCAGCTACCTGAGCTTCTAGGAATATGATAGTTGATGTGACTTGTTGGAGTCGACTCATTTAGACGAACGTACTCTGTGACATTTAATTGTTACAGTACAGCTCATCTGCCTTGGGAGGTGCTGTGTTTTTTGTCTATGTGTTATGTCTCTTCCAGTTTTTGTTTCCAGTTCATCCCATGTTTAAGTGGTTCTGTCTCTGCACTTGTCGACCTGTTAAACGTTGTTACCCCAGTAAGTTGTATACACGGTTGTAACCTGTTACTCTGCCTGGTATGTTGATTCCCTGTGCCTCCATGGATAACATTACTAGTTTTGTTATTTTCCTGCACAGCAGTGATTTGACCAAGTTACCTAGTGATATTTGGTTATGATTTTAGGTCTGTTGTCAGTTTTTTCCTGCATGGGACTTAACTTTGTTTATTGTTGTTTCCCTCACTCTGAACCTTTGTTTTCGTACAATGAAATGTTCTCAGCTACTAAATCTAAGTCTTGTGGGTCATTTTTGGTTTATGTTTGGCATTTGGGTCCTTCTATTGGCAGTTAGGCCTTAGTTTTCACTCAGATTGGCCGGCTCTAGGTGAGGGATTACAGTTATGAGATGTTACAAAATGTAGGGTATAAATGTAAGGATATGACAGTAGAAATGTCACATTGTGTGTGTTTGTTTTATGCGACAAGATTGGAACATTTTGATTAAAAAGAAATATTTCCAAATTTCTACTAAAATCTATATTTGAACATCTGTACACAAATGAAAGTAATGACAGTTTACAGTACATGACAAGTTCTGGCCAGGGAGAACACGTTTTCCATTTGGCCTGTGGTATTGGATCCCAGTGGCATCCTTTAAACCCACTTTCATCAGATTTCATTTTCGTTTGTTATCTCGAGTTTCTAAACTTAAAGACCTTAAAGGTGAAATAAATGCACAGTTAGGGGCAGTTGTCGCAGTACATAGATTTTCCCTGCTCCAAAAAGTTCGTCCTGCAGTTCCAGAGGGAGGGAGGAGAGGGGGGAGAGAGGGAGAGGGAGGGAGGAGAGGGAGGGAGGAGAGGGGGGAGAGGGGAGAGAGGGGAGAGGGGGGAGAGAGGGAGGGGGCAGAAACATTCCTGTCATACTGGAGACTCGAGGAGGGGGCGACGGCTTCCTGCCACTTCTCTGCTTCCCTGTTTTACGGGGTGGACAGGGACGTTCCTGGGATACGACAAGGACCCGGTGGCTGCTTACAAGCCTCTTCCCGTAGAGGGGACAGAATCCACCGCGAAACCGATGATTGACCGGCGAAAGTGGGCTCCGTCATTGTGGACGTGGATGTTTTGAAGCCAAAAGAGTCACTAGTACCCGAGGAAAGCAGAAAAGGATGTTTCATCCAGCTGGACGAGCGAGAGGGAACACGGAAGCAGCCCCGCAGAAAGGTACAACTTTCCGCTTACTGACGCGTGGTTAGACAGCGAACAAGTTTGCCTGCAGCGCTTTGTCTCTGCTTTTAGTTTAGCTGGGCCGGTGTCTTCGACGACGACCTGCTGGGGTCGCTTAGCTTGTGGTTGTTATCTGAGGATTTGGGCAGAACACCCGGCGAAACGTTCGGACTATTGAATACATATCTCAGAAGTAGTTTGGTTCCGCGGCGGGATGTTCAACTTCTACTTTAGCATTTTTCTTTGCCTCTGTTTTCCATTTGGGCTTTTTCTAACTTTCATGGTTTCAACTGGTGACTGGTTTATTTAGGAATTGTCTTGGCCGGTCGCACGCAGTGGACGGACCGTGTTTCTTAAGTTCTCTCTTGAGTAGTTGAAAGCTCACCGTCGTTTTCAGCAGGCTTCACTGTCACCTGTCTGAGATTATTAATCAGAGAAATATACTTTTACAGAATGGTTTAATGTTTCCAGAAGCAAACGTTTAGCTCCGTTCACTTGGCTCAACCTGATGGAGTCAGTCGGGCACAAACCAGGAATCCTTCATGTTCCTTTGTCAATAATATTCCTGAAGGGCTTCCATCTCCCTGGGAGTCTCTGGAATCCAGCCAGCAAATCTTTATAACGCACAGCTGTGGTTTGTTCAGATACAGCAGAGACGTCTTGTTCTTCTCGCCCTGACAAGTGTAAGCTGACATAGTTGAACAATAGATGTGACTAAATCTACTTTAAAATATAAAGTGACGTGGAAAGGAGTGAAGCGTGTCTGTGTTGCTTTACACTACATCTGTCCTTAATGCTACTGGGCACAGGCCAGTTTAAAATTCTCCAAACATGACATGAAACTTGAAAAACTCAATTCATGTTGCATTGCATTTGCAATTCACAGCATAAACTGTCTGAAATGTCGTATTTGCACAAACTGTGAATTCCAATTTGTTCAAATGTGATTTTTGGAAAAAGCAACAGCCATAGTTGTCATGCTGGTTAGAATATACAAATCTAGCCCAGATCAGCTAGGTTATCATGAGTGCTTTCTTCTGTCATTGTCCAGCATTTTGCACACACTACGGTATTGAACTTGAACTAAGGAGAAGGTCACATACCACTACCTGCTATGGGGGGGGGGGACAATGCACATTCAGGTCCAAGACTGAGGATACCTGCAGGTACAGAGAGACGGAGTCTGTCCCCAGTAATTGTTAGCCACATTCATTTAATGTATTTTTAGTAGCAAGTATAGAGAGTAAAACAGTAATTATGTAAGTGCCTGAAAGTGACGTACTTGTGATTCTTCAGACACTGTTTACTGTGTGATGATAGGCAGACCTTGTCAAGTATTCAGTCTGTATAGAAGTGAAAGGCGTGACTTCAGTTTACAGTAAAGTGACACAATCATCAGCTCCTTGTACAGCATAGTCCCATTAAAACCTAAGGTTGAGGTACATCATTTCCTGTGTGGGTTTACTGTTAGAATAAATTGGGAAAGTGATTCTATTGCACCGTAAAGCAAGTACATAAACAAAAGCACACACAAAGACAGAATCCACAGCTATTGTACAGTCAATGACATGCACATTTCATCAGTGCTACTATCTCCCTCCCCTTGCACATGGTACAGTTACAAATATGTGTCTGAAATTAATTCACACATACAAATTTAACTGCACATACAGCTTCCACTCTACCAGGGGTCTACTAGGCCTTTCACGCACACTAAAATACTTTATTAAATAACGCATCCTGTCACTGAGCTCCAGCTTAGGCAAATGCAAAGTCACTCTTTTATATGGTATTTTCTTCTGTCTTTTGGTGTGTTTTCTTTCATTCATCATGACTCTTATTCTGTGAAGCTACTTCAAAAACCAAATTGTTCTGTGTTCATCTCATACAGACAGGTTGCTTACATCATTTCTGAATCCTCAAATCACTCAAAACAAACTACAGCAGATTTTCTCTTCATACCAGCACTAGTTTATGATGGAGACCACTTATGCTTATTCAGGCCAAAATATATTGGACCTGGATGTCTCAAACAGCTGTCTGTTTTCAACCTCAAAGCATATCCATCTGTAAATATCATCCATATTTTCTTCTGCACATATCTATACCCTGCACCTGCTGGTTAGACCTAAACTTTGTACTTTTACATGTGTAACGACAATAATCTCCCATTTCATGTAATCTCCGTTTTTATGCCAGCTCGCCCTGCAGATTGCCTCCCAGGCCTGAGTTGTTAGGGGTGTGTTGCTTGGTAGATGAGATGTGATCCCGCCTCTTATTGCATGTGTGACGTCACAGGAGTGACAGGTCACAGCGTCTGTCTTGGGTGAAGCAGGCTGAACATGGACTCAGAGCAGCAGTGACTTGTAGCTCTTTTAGTGCAGCTGGACGCCGAAGTGGTTGCGTTTCTAAAGGACCAAGACGTGTCTCATTATTCACATTTACTTGTATGTACTAATTGTTAGCTCATGCTGTTTAAATGTAATTTGCAACATGGCTAACGGTTGCTAACGCTAACATTTGCTAACACTGATGTTAGCGGTTGCTAACGCTAATGCTAATGTTTGCAAAATCTTCATACACGCAATTATGGACCGTTACGTTTATGTGGAATAAACTACTATGTGTCAGATGATTTAACAGTTAATAATCAGACCAATTCTTCCCTGTGAACTCTGATAGCTTTGGTATCATATTATGTAAGTTAAGAATAGATCAGATCATCCTTTATTGATCCCACGTTGGGGAAATTCAGTTATTACAGCAGCTACAGATAATAGGCAGTGCAAAAAGGCAGAAATGTGCAGAAGAGTGCAAGATTTGACTATATTTTTAATATATGCAATATTTACAAATCGAGTGCAGCATGTAACATATGCAGGGTGCTTGTAAAGTTTAACAGCCGTGGGCATGAAGGACCTGCGGTATCGCTCCTTCCTGGGGCTGGATCAGTCTCCACTGAAGGAGCTGCTCACAGTTATTCATTTTTACTGCACTTAGTGATGTCAATACTCTGAATATAAAAATATATGGATCACAAGAGCTTTTTTAAAAAAAAAAAGCTTTAATATATCTCCATGTATCTACAACCTACAGAAGCTTTGTCAGCTGGTTCTGAGTTGTTCCTCTGGTTTTAGACCACCTGTAAAATGAGTGAAAAGCAATGTTCTATACGCTCTACTCATAGGTATTTGTAATTGATGTGTCACTAAGTTTTCCACATAATTTGAATAAGAGAAAGTTAGCTATTTGTATTGTTTATGTTTAGTTTGCTTATTGTAGCTTCATCGTCACATCTCTATTACCACAAGAGAAAAGCAAGAGAAAAACCTGAGGTTTTAGGTGCCTTGTAATTATTTCCCTGAATTAAACAAAATATGTAATCAAATATCACGTTTTATTTCCATTAATAGAATCACCAGATTTTAGTGAAATGTTAATTGTCGAAGCCAACTTTGTTGTCAACCAAATGATGCACCAACAGTACAAAGATGGATGAAACCAGTGTTAATATTGAAGCACACACAGACCGAAATATAAAAAAAGTGAAAAATGCACAGCAGGTAACTACACAACATATTTGTCATACAATGGAAGAAAATAAATAGATTTAATGTACAAATTATTGGAAAATGTGCTAATATTTTTGCTGATATTGCACTGGATAGTAATGTTATTACTAATTATACTGATAGAATAAAATAAATAAATATGCTGGCAGAATGGATGAAAGTGGTACATGAATAACCGCATAACGAAGTAGATGTTCACAATGAACAATGTATAAAGTGCAGAAGTGGAGTCCACAGTCTGTACAGGCTTAGAGCTTGTGTGATTAATTGTGAAATGGATCACAAAAATGTAAACAGACCATGTGCTGGATCTTTGGTTATGTTGGAGGCTCTGTTTCTGCAGCAGTACAGGTCATGGACAGATGGCATTAGCTATTAGCCTGCCCACACTCACACTATATGCTGTATAGACTGAAACAGTACGTTCACAAACTAAAACGGCTGTCGGATGACTTTTTATGCGTTTAAACAACACAGCGCATGTTTGATTTAATACACGTGACAAATCCATTTATGTAGAATTGTCATGATGTGCAGACTGCAGCAATGACTTACAGGTAGTATAGCAGCTAATAACTAAGGAGTAATACCGTTATTACTTACTGGTGAAGGAGCAACCAGTGGATCCTTCTTCAACCTCAGCTGTGATGCATGTTCTAGAAGCAGTGTCCACATAAAGTCTTCAGTACCTGTAGCCCACAGCCCTCCTGTGTTGCTCCGGTGGTAAAGAAAAAAGGCTTCAGTTGGAACATCCAAAAGCTCAGCAGTTTTCCTTCCGAACAGTAGCTGTACTATGTTGGTTCTGTCAGATGTGTTCTACAAAACCAGTGAGCTGTGATGTCAGTCCAGTGCTGGTCCAGTTTGTCATGGGCAGTGTATCAGGGTGGATCTGAAGGTGGTTCTGTGACAGGTCTGACCCAGGTGTTCGTAGGTAAAAGAAAGAACACAGTCAAAGACTGCTCTGGGACAGGATTGGATACAATAGCATAACGTGAATACATTTGGAAATGCCCTACCTTCTCAGACTGTACAAACATGAACCACAAGTGAATCAAGTGGTCTCCTTTAATGAATCTTAGTTTCTGATTTGTGAAACTTTGATTCTTTTACAAATACAATCAGCAATATTACCCTTCATGGAATTGGTCTAGTAGTGAGAGAAGCAATAGAACAACACAGCCTTAGTTGAATTTACAAATTAATACACATTCAATAAACCAACAAGGTTCTGTTAAACCAAGACAACATGGCTTTATGACTAAACAAAGTTTTCCTTATTGATCCCCATAACTGGTGGATGGGAGGCTAGAATGGAACTTCAACCTGGTCCATACTCCCATTTAGTCTAGAAGACCTCACTTCTTTCCAGTGTTCCTGATTTTTTGCAATCACAGTTTAATTAATAGCACATTGTGCTATTGATGTTTTATAGAAGTGTCAGAACTATGCATACCGTAATGTCACAGACACAGTTATAGGAAGACTTTGCAATTACAAAGACAACTTAAAAACAAGCAGATTGCCTTATCATGACTGCTGATGAGAAAAATAATAATAAATATCGCTTGTTAAATTATTTTGAATGTAAAAGCCTAACTTCACTGATGGCTTTAGTCGTTTTGTGTTTCTTTATAAAGCTTGACTCATAAAATCAATCAATCAGGCCAAACAATAATAAAGTTAAATAAAAATCTGATCCCAAATCTACACACACTAATAATCAGTAACCATGGGTCATAGTAGGTCTATGTAATGGGAATTCAGTGTGTGCTACGAGTGTAAACAAGCAGAAAAAGTTACAGTTGTTGTGTATTCATCTCGCTGATGTTTGACAGGAATGTTTGGGAAAGCAGTTACATGAGCATAGAGGTATGAAGGAGTGGCTCAGTATTATGTGGTCGCTAGAATCACCTGTCTCCACCCGGCCCCACCTGTCAGAATGAGGGAAGACAAGGTGGGGGAGGTGTGGAAATGGAAAGACAGGTGTGCCACTTTAAACCAGAAAGACAGTAGATTTCATTGTAACAGAGGCACTCAGTGAATCAAGACCGGCCTTGGATTACCTTCTTGGTTTCCGCTCAAGACAGGGTTTTAAAGGAAGATTGTACGTTTTTGAGGAAGCCACAGAGGTAGGACACTTTAAGAAACAAACAACAATTTAATGTGATGTGATGGTTAAATAGATTGGAATGTGTTATTGAAGTCAATGACAAAATCACATGCTTTCGGCTGTGTAGAGCTGTAAGGCCTCTGTCACGCATTTCACAGACTGATGGGATGCATTTACATCATCCAATGTTCATGAGATTTGCTGTGGATAACTGCTCAAAGGGCTTTTAATAACTGCATAGTTGGGAATGAAATCCTTGCAGGAGGAACATATGCCATCAAGACATCATCTGTTTATTTGTTGCCACTTTAGGAAGATTGAGCATTGTCGCTTTCTGTTTAGAGTGCTGCGATTAAAGATGATACTGTGTTAGAATAATTAAATTTTAATAGCAACAGTGGAGAGAGGAGAGAAGAGAACAACACAACAAGCAGCAACAGACAAACCAAATACCAATACCATCCAAACCTGGATACCTGGAGATGAGAACAGAGAGAGAGACAGCAAGAGAGAAGCACAACTAGGAGAGAACAGAGACAAAGTTAGTCACATGTGGACATGGAGGCATGTTAGTGGATGGAATAGATAGAAAACCAGAGGAGCTCAGTGAATGAAGGAGGTTCCAGCATCTAAGCCTGTAGCAGCTGAACTAAGAGATGGATCAGAGAAACCAGAACCATCTCTAACTATACGCTTAGGAAGAAAGGAAGGTTTCAGCCTAGTTTTAAACCAGTATTACGATCTTACTGTAAATACAGTAAGATCGTAATACACGCAGGAACTAATGACCCGGTTACGCCAATACCCAAATACGCCAAATACGCTATGGTTAGACAATTGGAGCAGTTTTTGGGGAAAACCTGGGCTGATTAGAAGAGACGGCGTCCATCCCACCTTGGATGGAGTCTCTGCTCTCTAGTAACATGGCCAAGTTGATTAGACTCCCTAAACCATGACCCAGAGTGGAGCCAGGACGCAGAGTCGCAGTCTTACAGGCCTCTCTGCAGATTCTCTACAGCCGCCACCACCTCGTAGCTGTAACACTCCCATTATAATATAATATAATAATAATACATATATATATATAATATATATTAGAATATAATCCCAAAATAATTAAATGTGCTCTATTAAATATCAGATCTCTCTCTTCTAAATCTCTATTAATAAATGACTTGATCAGTGACCATCACATAGATTTATTTAGTCTCACTGAAACCTGGCTGCAGCAGGATGAATACGTTCGTCTAAATGAGTCGACTCCAACCAGTCACATCAACCATCATATTCCTAGAAGTTCAGGTAGAGGTGGAGGAGTAGCAGCAATATATAACTCAGATTTATTAATTACTCCTAGGCCTAAACTTAGCTCTAATTCTTTTGAGACCCTCACTCTGAGCCTTTCTCACTCAGACTGTAAAACCCAGAAACCAGTTGTGTTCTGTGTCGTCTACCTGAATTTAACTTAACTTAACTGAATTTTCAGAATTTTTATCAGACTTAGTTTTTAGCACAGACATTACATTTCATCATCTTTTGTCTCATTCCCTTATAGCTACACAGAGGAGAGCAGACACAGGGTTCTGTGCTTGGTCCAATACTTTTCAGTCTTTACATGTCTCCCCTTGGTAATATTATTAGAAAACATTCTATAAATTTCCACTGCTATGCAGATGATACTCAGTTATATTTGTCCATGAAACCAAAGGAAACAAACTAATTAGTCAAACTTGTTTAAATGATATAAAATCCTGGATAACATTCTACAACTGAATTCAGATCAAACTGATGTTATTATAATTGGTGCTAAAAACCACAGAGACTCATTATTGAGGAAAATTGCTAAAATTAGGAGCATCTTCTCACAGAGTGATGCTGAAAAGTGAATCCATGCATTTGTTACCTCTAGGCGTGACTACTGTATCTCCCTGCTCATATTTTGTCCCAATAACTCTTCAAAAAGCCTCCAGTTAATTCAAAATGCTGCAGCCAGAGTCTGACTGGACTTAGAAAGAGAGATCACATTTCTCCAACATTAGCTTCTCTGCATTGGCTCCCTGTCAAATCTAGGATAGAATTCAAAATTCTTCTCCTCACCTACAAAGCTCTTCATAATAAAGCTCCATCTTAGCTTAAAGACCTCATGGCTCCTTATGCTCCCAACAGAACGCTTGGTTCTCAGAGCTGGTCTACTGGTGGTTCCTAGAGTTTCTACCTGTAGAACGGGAGGCAGAGCCTTTAGCTCCAAGCTCCTCTATGTGGACCAGCTTCCAGTCCAGGTTCGAGAAGCAGACGCCCTCTCTAGTTTTAAAACTAGGCTTAAAATCTTTCTTTTTAACAAAGCGTATAGTTAGAGATGGTTCTGGTTTCTCTGAACCATCTCTTAGTTAAGCTGCTATAGACTTAGATGCTGGAACCTCCTTCATTCACTGAGCTCCTCTGGTTTTCTATCTATTCCATCCACTAACATGCCTCCATGTCCACATGTGACTAACTTTGTCTCTGTTCTCTCCTAGTTGTGTTTCTCTCTTTCTGTCTCTCTCTATTCTCATCTCCAGGTATCATCAGACTCAGAGCCGTGTGTCTCCAGTGTTCAGTTGCTGGTCCAACCATCCTGCCTGTGTTCTGTTGCTGCTTGTTTTGTTGTTGTAGTTGTTCAATTAAAAGCTGCTCTATGTGGAATTTGTTGGGTTTAGTTGTGTAAGGTCTTAAACCTTACTTGTAAAGTGTAAAGAATTCAGTTGTAGAAAGTTATGGGACATCCAGGATTTGATATCATTTAAACAAGTTTGAAGTTTGACTAATTGTTTGTTTCCTCTGGTTTCATGGACAAATATAACTGAGTATGATCTGCATAGCAGTGAAAATTAGTGTTTCCTAAATAATCGAGAGGAGACATGTAAAGACTGAAAGGTATTGGTCTAACCACAGAACCCTGTAGAACTTCAAAGCAAATTTTTGTGTGGATGGAAGATTTGTCATTAACATGAACAAATTGGAATCTGTTTTTTAAAAAAAGAGAAAGATTCAAACCGTGCTGTACCTTTAATCCCAATGCTTTGGTTCACTCTCTGTTATAGAATGTTGTGATCTATGGCTTTGAATGCTGCACTAAGATATAACAGGACAAGGACAGAAAGTAGACCACTGTGAGAAGATCATTACTGACTCTAATCAGAGCTGTTTCTCATGTCATCTGAATCCCGATCTGAAATCTTCACCCAGGTTATTCTTATGCAGGTGGTCTCATAGTTGTTTAGCTACAATTCTTTTTCAAGAATTTTAGAAAGATTATAAAGATGGGCCTATAGTTTCTAGTTCACTTTGGTTAGAGTAGGTTTTTTCCAATAAAGGTTTATAATATGTATAATGGTTTGACTACAGCAACCTTAAAGCCTGTGGTACGTAGCCTGTAAACAGAGATTGGTTGGTTTGATTTAATATGAACGTGCTGATTAATGGAAAAACTTCTTTGAGTCTAGTTGGGATTGAGTCTAAGAGACAAGTAGCTGATTTAGCAGAGTTAATTATTGAAGTTAACTCAGTCTGATCTATACGGGAAAAACAGTTTAAGTAAGACATAAGTCTAACCAGCAGATATAAGGCTGTTGGATCTGCAGATCGGTTTATGACTTTTGTTGACAGATTCTGATAAATCTTTTCTCTAATTGTATGTCTGTGTTTACTTCACACTGCTGTGTTGGCAGCCCGTTTCTTTATGAAGCTCCTCTTTGCCTTTTTTCTTCCTGTGAGTCTGAGATTGTCATATTTAGTAGTAGAACATTACCTGTTCTGTCCGAGGTGGGTTTTCTGAAGGAAGATTATATAAGACTTGTACTGTCCTTGCATTGAGTGTAGCATGTTCTAAGGTCGATAGTTAGGTAACAGGTGAGCAGGAGGTAACGCAAGTAATTAAGTGTAACTTTTCTTCTTGTAAGTGGTTAACGCTTGCCAAAAAATATTGTAAAAGTTGTTTAGGTAGTGTTAGCATAGCTTATTTTGAAACTTGCGGGTTTAACTCCCACTCAAACATTGGTGAAAAAGAAGTTCATAATCCCAGGCTTTACTAAAAAAAAGGGCTTTCCTCTTACAATAGAGGTTGTCTGCATTGGATAAAAGAAGCAAATTTATGATTTTATGCTTGGTACCACATGAGAAAGGGAATGTTGGTAGGGGTACAATCTTTATTTGCACAGACACAAAAAAAGTTGTTTGTGTTCCTAAAATGTTGACCAGTGTCTCACATCTTCACAGTGACCTGTTGAGGCAGCTGGAAGGCCAGTACCAGGAATTCAAGCAACTGTCATTTTTTTCCCTGGACCATCTCATCATTTTCCTACTCATTCACCCAGTCCTACCTAACATTTGCCTGCCGAACCTGTTGCAACACCTGTACAGTTGTTGTCCAGCAATTGATGTCCCTAGAAGAGCACAATAGCAGCCATAAAAGTAGGTATGTGAGGAAAGTCTGAGAAGTGAAACAGTAAGGTTTTTAGGGACATTTAGGGACTCGGAATTTAAATAGTAGCCAAAGAGACCAAAGCTGTCAAAAGCTTAAAAGGTTTACATTTTTCAAAAACCTATTTGGAGTCTTAAGGATTTATAACCATTGTGTAATAGTTCTTTACTTCTTTCTTATCTATAAATGTTTTGGAATTCATTTACAGTAAATTTAACATCTTCAGTTTAATACATAAATTCATCCATTTTCCTTTTATATTTCTTTGTCTCTTGAAGAGATTGAATCATTTACCTCACCACCAAAGCTGATGTTTTCTGTTTTTTTTATGTGATTTTATGTACTTACAGATGTTTCGGAAAAAAGCATCTTCCTCCCTGAGAATGAGAAGAATAACAGAAAGCGCTAGATGTAAAACATTTCCTTACTATATAGTTTTAAGAATCTGTGAAGTTATTAACACTTAGTGCTGTCAAAAGAGCCCACAATAATAGAGATTTCTAGAGACAACAAAAAGAAACAATATGGCAAATTCCTTTATTTGCTTGTTTCTCTTGATGGGAAACAAGATGTTAACAAGCTTTCTGAGTTTAACACCCTGATGAATGAGTTACTTTTTTCCATATCATTTAATAAAACAATCTGAGTCAGAAGGCAAGTCTATTCATTTATATGCAGTTTTTTATTTATTTTTGCAGATAATATATTGCAAGGGGTTTCAGCTTTGACAGCACTGAATGTATTGTAATTGAACATTATTCTGCGTTCTATAGCACTAGGTTTTGTTCTTTTTGTTAATGTGTACATTTCTCTTTTTTGGTCTACATAAAGCAAACAAAGATTTATTGAATTTCTACTCAAACTCAAGTTAAGGTCTGGTCTCATTGACGTTTTTTGCACACAGCACAACATCATCTGACCCAATCATGATGTCGTCATCTTACCAATTTAACCTGCTAATTTTAATTCAGTGTGATTACTTTTTAAGTGTAAAAGACAAATATTTTCAATTTACAATTAGGATGTTCAGTGAAAGCCTGAAATCTTTATACTAAAAAATATTAAAATATGAAAAGGGCAAATAAGCACATTTTACTGCATTTCAGAATTTATTTTTTCCTTTTCAGTGTTTCAAAGTTAAACTAAAGAATATTTATATTTAAAGGGTTTTCCAGTTGTTCTTCCTTTAATCTTCTTTTGTATTAGCTTTGTGAATTTGGTGGTGGTGAATGGTTATGTCTGTTCTAAACACCTTTTTTTTTTTTCCCTTTTTCCTTTGTCCTTGTATTGTTGGAATAATAGGTGTTTCTAGTACATTCTACTATGTCATCATATACTTTGCTTGTTCTGTTGCACTGCCTTCCAATGATTTTTCTTTTCTATGTTTTTCCTACTCCTCATGGGGGGTGCAGACCGTGGACGGAGCTTGTCCTTTCATGAGGTACGAGGCCAGCGTGAGGTAGAGATGAGGGCTGCAGCCGAAGAATCCAACAGCAGTAACAATGCGAATTGTAGTGGTAGCACTGTCCTACAGCGCCTCCTGCAGGAGCAGATGAACCGAAATTATGTGCTGCAACAACAACAAGGAGTAGGAGGAGGTTACACAGGACAGGCACAGGTTGGCCCATCAGAAGACCTCTCAAAGATGCCTCACATTGCTCGCCAGGAGCCTCAAGGGCAGGAACTGCAAACTGACAATGGCTTGGAGAAGCTGGGCTCCTCGCGAGTTGGGGGAGGTGGCAGTGGAGGGGGGGGAGGTTTAGGGACTGGAGGTGGAGGGAATGGCCAAGGGCAATGCCCAAACCCTGAGGACCTCCCAACATATGAAGAAGCCAAAGTGCAGTCACAATACTTTCGTGGTCACGGCCCTCCATCTCAGTCTCAACAACAGCAGCAGCAGCCTCCTCTTCCTGCCTCAGTTGGTACCACATTCTACGTCACTGGGGTGAATAGCACCAAGGTGCGCACCGAAGGTCGCCCCACTGTTCAGCGAGTGAGTGGTGCAGGCAAAGTGCATCAGGACGATGGGCTGAAAGATCTGAAACAAGGACATGTTAGGTCTCTCAGCGAGCGACTTATGCAACTCTCTTTGGCCACCAGTGGTGTGAAGGCCCACGCCCCTGTCACTAGTGCCCCCCTCTCCCCCCAGCTTCCTCCTCCAGGTGACTACTACAAACCACAGCATCGTGGACCACCCCCAGATTACCCCTTCAAAGGTGTGGGCTCCCCTACCAAGCAGCAGGAACCAGGAGGCCATTACTATCAGGAACATAAAGGAAGGGAGCATTCAAGGGAGGTGCCCCATGTTCGGTATCAGCCCCCACCTGAATATGGCTCATTCAGGTAAGGAACATTAAGGCACACAACCTTTCTAATCCACTATATATACATTTGTAATGTGCTTGACCAAGAAATATGATGTCCTGATCTTGAAGATATCGGAACTGTACCAGGTATATCTGAATGCGTTGTTATCAATATACGTCATGGCCAAAAATATCAGCACCCTCGCAATTCTGTCAGAAAATACAAACATTCTCTCTGGAACAACACAAAAACTGAAGAAAAGTCAGACTTGCTTGACTTTTCTTCTCTGTTTTTTTGTCTTGTTCCAGTTCAAGCAAAAAGAATAAACAAGTGAAGACCAAAACGTGCACTTGTTTTAGAGAAAAAAACAGAATTCTAAGGGTGCCAGTATTTTTGCCCATGACTCTATGACCTTATAGACCCCGTTTCCAGAAAATTAGGAATTTTCTCTTAATTGCACTAAATATTAAATATCCAAATGCGTAGATTTTTCTGACTGGGCTGACTTTTCTTTAATTTTATTGCTGTAATACATCAGCCTTTTTAGGGTGGTAGTCCATATTAACCTAAAAAAGAATACATTGGATGTTTCAGGGAAACCCTTAAGGAAAATGTAACATTTAGATAATATTTTAATATTAATCAATTTTTATAAATTTGTTATAAAAAATACTGCTCAATACGAGCACAGCTGAGGGACCCTAACTAGGCTAGGACCCTAACAAGCAATGCCGACAAGGCCAGGCACTACATTCAGTATCGTCAATGTCTGATCATCTGCTTTTCCCACTAGTGTCCCCCTTTTTTGTAGTAGAAAATGTAATGTTACTATATCATTTAACTGGGAAGTCAAAAGGGGCACGCAGTAGATTAAGCTGATAGTGCTGGAGACAACAACAAATAGCCTCAACATGTAATATTTAGCACTTGAAACAGGCATTAACACCGGAATGTTTATTTTTCTTAACATGTTTAATGAAATGCAAGACATTCAACGAAGTAAAAAAGTCTGCCTTAGTATTACATGTAACATATAATCTCCAAAAAATCCAAAAGAAGCAGTAACCGTGTAGATAAGCGTTGTCTGTATGCAAGACCTCCTTCGTTTTTTACAGTCTAGCACTGAGTCATAGGTCTGTACTTTATTGTACTTACAGTAAGTGCAACTGTCAAATAGTTTTACATTGGCACGAAGCCACAAAATAAAGCCATGAAAAAATGTACCACTCAGGGAAGCAAGAACCATTGTTGAGTAGTATTTTTAAAACCTTGCCTAATGGAGGCTTATACACAAGGTGCCACAAATGTAAAATCTATGTTTGTGCTTCCATTACATAAATATCAACATAGTATGTACAGGAACATGTTTCAAATTCAGTGGAGTACTTGAGACTCCAAACAAAGATTTACATTTGTTACTGTCTTCCCTTATGCGCGGCACCTCTCCAACAATTGAGCTGTAATGATCAATTATTAACACATTCTTCTGTGTTGTTTTCACAGAAGGAAGAACATAACTATAAAGATGCTTGACAAACATAGCATGTCATCTTAATTGTGAACTCAATACTTTCCCAATATTGCTTTTTTCAGATGGTGGGAACGGAGCCTGTTGGGCCTGTTTCACTGTTTACCTCATAGCAAACCAAACAGCCATGAATATTGCAAAATTGTAATCATCAGCTTAGGACAAGTTGAGGCATGAGCTGATGACGTTCCTTTGAGGCAGGAATGTTTTGCAAAATGACAGTTGATAGTGTTTTCCCACTTTCCCACCAAACAAAGAGCAGATGAACAGCCTGAACTAGTTAGAGATGATAAGTATGGTGAAAAGTGAATTGATTAGCATTACTGCATCCTGTGCGCGTGTGTGTGTGTGTGTGTGTGTGTGTATATATATATATATATATATATATATATATATATATACACACACACACACACACACACACTGTATATTCATCTTCTTTGTGGTTGAACTGTAAAAGTCACTATCTTGGATAACCCAGTGGTTTGTGCTGTTGACTCTAATGCCAGCTGGGTAAGTTTGATTCCCTGTGTCTGCCTTTAAATTTCATCTAAAAAATTTTGTTGGCATCTAATAATTATGTATCACAAATCTACTGTCATAAACCTTATTATTTCCAAATATTTCTGTGACTATGTGTCGTGATCACTGTTATTACTCTTACTATTACTATTATTTACTCTGGAAAAGGCTTCGTACAGAATTAAACGGTTTTCATGATTTTTGTTTCTATTTGAAGCTATCATTATATAATCCAACAATCACGTGAAGTTTACTTACCAACAGAATTTGTGATGACAGTTGATGACAGTCATAATCATACAAAATGATTAACAAAAAATATTAAATAAATCACGACCCATAGTGACAGAAATATGTGGAGGTAAATAAGGATTATTACAGCAGAATTGTAATATATAATTCTTAGGTGTCAACACGTTTGCTGTAACATTGTATTGGACACTACAGCAGACGTGACACAGTGTGATACAGTTCTCTAATCAATCTCAAATCATGTACTATTTGGCCGCTCAAAGCTCAAAAACACTCAAACAGCCTTGGTGGGTGTTACATCCAAGCAATGAACACGTGTGGGTCTATGATGAACAAGTTCATCCAACCGTTCATCTGGATGAAGCGTGTTGTGGTTTATCGTCTGTCTGTGGTTGTTGTTGCTTTGAGTGCCCCCTATTTTCATTTTGACTCCTCTAAGGCCGGTTAGGTGCTAATGCTTTATTCACCTAGATTAATCCTGAAAATTATATAAATAAACACAGAATATCATTTAGTCATTTACTTGATTCAGGTATGGTTTTCGTGTAAGGCAGGCAGGTGTAAAGTGTAGAAATATCTGGATGTTCAGTGGAAACTCATTATTTTCAGTGACATTTGTCAAAGATAATTTCAGCAGGTATCACTAATGTTTGCTCATGTTCTTAAATTATAGCGTGGACCAGAATAAAAGACCTTAACATTCAAAACTGTTAGCATATGGAACCACCATCACTAAAAATGCCTAAAATTAAATTAAATAAAGTTGTTATTGTTATTCAAATGTCCAACCAGAGGACCATATAACTAACTGATCTCTCCTCAGGTCCAGTAAGGAGGGTTCGGCTCTATCTCAGAGGCCTGTTCATCAGCACAGTCCCACCTGCTCCATCACCTCCATGGGGTCATTGTCCCGCACTCAGTCAGCGGCGCTCAGCACTATTCTTAGTGCCTCCCACTCTTCCCATCCCTCTTTGCCTCAGCAAAACCTCCATAGCCAGGGAGAATCTTTCCCCAGCATGGGTCTACGTGGTCCACATGGTTCAGCCTCCCACCCTACAGGGGAATCTATCAATCTGGGACTCATTCCAGCGACACCACAGAGAGTTCACAGTTTCCCTCATGAACCATATGGTTCTACCACGAGAATGCATCATCAGTACCAACAACAGCAGCAGCAACATCAACAGTTAGTAGTACCACCACCTCCCCAGCATCAACTCCCGGTCCAGACTGGACATTTTTCTTTCCCTCACTCGTATTCCCAACTGCAGGAGGAACCCTTTGCTATGATAGCGCGCACCCACCAGATGGTGGATATGCTGACGGAAGAGAACAGGATGCTGAGGCAGGAGATGGAGGTCTGCCGAGAAAAAGTTACCAAGTTGCACAAGGTACAATGTTGTGCGGTTTTATTTTAAAAGAATGGAAATATATATTGCAGCATTATTGAGTGCTGTGATTGTTGTTTTGTCTATACTAACCAACAAAGATATCCCTTCTAACATCTATTTCAAAGTAATGGACAACAATTCACAAATATGATTACTTTTGATCTTATATTATTATTTAACATCACCTTCTTTCTGCCTAACCGTGATGGGTTTTTATTGACTACTACTAAAAAAAAAAAAAAAGCATCTTCAGCATCTACAGACGAACTACACATGAATATACTCGGCCACAGACCTAGTGAGCACAAATAACAATGGTTGAAGTCTGATTGCTTATGCAGGGGTTATGGCGTTTTGTGGTTACAGCGCCACCTCCCATAAATGTATTTCCTTTGTTCCCTTTGTCCATGGCAGTTGGAAACAGAGATCCAGCTGGTATCAGAGGCCTATGAAAACCTTGCCAAATCCTCCTCCAAGAGGGAGGCCCTGGAGAAAACCATGAGGAACAAGCTTGAGTTGGAGGTGCGCCGGCTGCATGACTTCAACAGGGATCTTAGAGGTAAAAGTCTTCTGTGGTTACATTCACTGCTTAAAAAAAATAAAGGCAAAAGCCTAAACAACACATCTAAGAACCCAATGAATAAAATCTTCCAGTTGAAAGTCCGTTCATAGACTGTGGAGCTACTTACAACAAATCCGACCTATTTTTGCTTTTTCCATCTTATATTCCATTTTACATATAAATATATATTATATATATTTAAATAAAGGGGGGCACTGTCGGTTTCCCCAGTGCCGAAGTGTCCTTGTTAAGACACTGAACCCCAAGCCGCCCCCGGTGTGTGCAAATGGGTGAATGAGACGTCAAAGCGCTTTGAGTACCAATAGGTAGAAAAGTGCTATACAAGTGCAGACCATTTACCATTTACCATAACCTAGTAATAACCAGGTTCGTTTTTTTTAGATGCAGGTCTTTCTTTTTCTTTGCTTCTGTGGACATGTAAATGTTCTCTACTATGCGGTTTAAGGTCCTGATGACTCCTGGTTTGGGCTGTAGTGGGTGATGAGATGATAACAGTAATTACCGATGAGGGGTGGGTAGGCTTCCTGTAGATTTCTATTTCTAATATGCCACACGTGCCATTCTAAAAATTAGAGGATTATACAATTGATGTGTGTGTGTGAAAAGTGCTAAATGTTTCTATATAGATGTGTACATAATGAAATGCAAGTAAACATCAGTCTAAAAAAACTTTGTTTGAGCTTTAGTTAGGAATCTGTTAGCTGTGCGCTTCACAAATCTGGTCTTTAGTAAAAAGAAAGCCATGGCTGAAAGAAGGGGAGGAAAAATTGAGGGGAGTATGAAGGCTACTGTATAGAATGTACATCCTCTACTTTGTATTCATCCCAGCAAAATACAAGTAAACACTAGATCTTTGATTTTGTCTGTGTGTGTTTTAGAGCGCATGGAGACAGCAAATAAGCAACTTGCGGCAAAAGAATGCGATGGCTCCGAGGATAACCGCAAAACAATTTCCCAGCTGCTTGCACAGAGTGAGTACTACAAAAAACATACCCTCCATGGAATCGACAGGCATGATGCAAGCATCAGGAGAACTTTATTTTCCATCTGTTTGGATGTTTCCAAAAAAAAGTTCATGTAATATCAAATGGTTCACAGATCGTGTATTGTATGAATTTTTTGAGTAACCTGGAGTTTTAGCACAAATGTACATTTTCACTGTGGAGCATTCGTGGTGTGTGGTAAGTATTTCACTTCCCGCAGCGGCTGAATGCAAGTCTCATTTTGACCACCAGGCATTGCAAAGTTTCCATATCTCCAGTTCACTGCAGCTACAGCAGCAGCAATGGCTTGTTTCTATGTCCAACATCCAAACGTATTCTTTTATATAGTACCTGATTCACTGTAGCCTACAATTTCACAACTGTCAAGTCAGGCTTTATTGTCACTTCGCTACATGTGAAGATATGCAGAGGAACGAAATGTCGTGTCTCACAGGACCACGGTGCACACAGAGACAATAAATGAGTATAAATTCATTTATTTAAATAATGAATGAAAATGAAATAAATGACTAGATACATTAACCTAAGACAGGTACTTACAGGACATAGGTACAAGATGTTGTGCAAAGAGGTGTTTCCTGTGTGTGTGAGTGTCTGGTGCCTGAAGAGAGAAGAGTTCTTTTTCCACAGGGGACCAGGGAGGTTAAAGTTTAGGATTCTGTCATCTGGCGGATGTGGGAAGAATGGGTGGGGTCCTCCACGATGCTGTTGGCGTTGCTGGAGCGTTGTAGTGGTTCCCCTGTATGTCATCTATGCCCAGGTAGATCAAGGACACACTTAACAACCCTGTAATGGTTGGAGGAGCAGTCATGACTGAAGAAGCTACCTGGATAGGTGGTGTCAGTGGGTTAGGACTGTGGTGAAGTGTTTCTACTGAAAAAGAAGTCCAGTTGCTATGACTTAAACAAAAACCATAAAAACACATAATTTTTGTATAAAGTCTTCTCTATAATAATACATCACTACTGTTTAGAAACCATGTGTGAAAGCACCTAAAGGAAAAGTTCAGCCTTTAGAACATTAACACATTAATGTGTCTGTCTTAAAGTGGGAGAAGGATGGGATCATTTTCCCTTTAGCATTAGATAAATAAGGTTTATGACAGCATATGCGTGCTACATAATCATTAAGCACCAACACTGTTTTTCGGATTAAAACTTTAAAAGACAAAAAGCGAGAGTTGAACTCACTTAGCTGCCATCAAAGTCAAGCATCCAACCCACTGTGCTATCTGAGAAAGTAACAAAGCAACCTACCTGAGTGTTAGACCATCCGGTCACAAACATTCCACTCAGTCATGGAATACATTTCAAGTAAATGGGACAAGGAAATTTGTATTTTGTATTTATTCAAATAAAAATACTAAATCTGCGCCAGATTCCATATTCAGTAATATTTACAATTCCTCACCACTGATGTGATTGGTGCATCTGGCACATCTTGTGTCCTAGTAGGACTACATATGGGGTGTGAGCGGATCACCACCTGCAGGTCTTTAAGGTGTAAGACATTCTGTGTGTTGGCAGAAATGACGAGGAAACTTGGCAGAATTGGTGCACACTAATAACTGTACCATTTTATGGTGTGTTGAACAATAACAGAAGGAAAGACTTTATGTAATTATATGCTTGCATGTGTGTATTCAGACAAAGATACGCAACGTGAAAAGGAGAAGATAGAGATGGAGCTAAATGCTCTGCGTTCCACCACTGAAGACCAGAGAAGACACATTGAGATCAGAGACCAAGCACTGAACAATGCCCAGGCCAAGGTAGTCAAACTGGAGGAAGAGGTAGGCTCCTTTAATTTTGGAATATGACCTAATACTAGCTACAAAAAGGTCTGATTTTGATAAACATGTCTGACAACCTTATGATTATAACCCATGATTAGTGGGGCTTGATGAATCCAGAACTAGAGTTGCAAGAAGAATTGCAACTGAAGGAGGGTTAACCAAGTCCAAAGGTTCACATACTTTTTCCACCCTGCACTGTGAATGTTCACATCTTATGTTCAATAAACCCGGCCCAGGGTGTATACTTCATATCAGAGTGTATGTAGGTATCTAGCTGCTGTATTATCTGTGCACTGTGGACAAGTGTTTTACTTATATTAATAATATTTACCCATCTGGAACATACTTTGTCCTATATAATTTTTTGGTTTTATGAAGAATTTTATATTGTATTAACTGTAGGTTTGTGTTTTTAGTCATCTGGATTAAATTTGAACATATACAGTCAGGGGGAAAAAATATTTGAACCCCAGCTGATTTTGTTTGCCCACTAACAAAGAAATGATCAGTCGATAATGTCAATGCTGGGCTTATTTGAACAGTGAGAGACACAACAATAACAAAAAAATCCAGAAAAGTGCATTTCATAATAAGCATATGCATTTTTGTGGATGAAATAAGTATTTGATCACCTATCAGTCAGCAAGATCTCTGGCTCCCAGGTGTATCTTCTACAGGTAACTAACTGACACTGGGAGCCCTCTCAGCTCGTGACCTGTATGAAAGACACCTGTCCACAGAATCACTCAATCAATTCTGATTCCAAACTCTCGCCAAGATTGTGGACCTACACAAGGCTGAAATGGGCTACAAGACCATCGCCAAGCAGCTGGTGCGATTATTCACATATGGGAGAAACATAAATTAACTGCCAATCTCCCTTGGTCTGGAGCTCCATGCAAGATCTCAGCTCATGGAGTTTCAATGATAATGAGAACGGTGAGGATCAGCCCAGAACTACTCTTAAGGCAGCTGCGACCATAGTCACCAAAAAAACAGTTGGTAACACACTACGCCGTGAAGGACTGAAATCCTGCTGTGCCCCTGGTCCTCTGCTTAAGAAAGCACAGTGACAAGTGACTCTAAAAACACCGTCCTCACCATCAAATATGGAGGAAACATTATGCTTTGGGGTGTTTTGCTGCCAAGGGGACATTTACACCGCATCAAAGGGAGGATGGATGGGGCCATGTACCGTCAAGTGTTGGGCGAGAACCTCCTTCCCTCAGTCACAGCATTGAAAAAGGGTCGTGGTTGGGTCCAGCATGACAATGATCCGAAACACACGACCCAGGCAACAAAGGATTGGCTCAAGAAGAAGCATAGTAAGGTCATGGACTGGCCTAGTCAGTCTCCAGATCTAAATCCCATAGAAAAATCTGTGGAGGGAGCTGAAGGTTCGAGTTGCCAAACAAAGAGGAGTGAACCAAAATCCCCCCTGAGATGTGAGCAAACCTTGTGGCCAACTACAAGAAACGGCTGAGCTCTGACTGCCAACAAAGGTTTTGCCACCAAGTACTAAAGCACGTTTTGCAAAGGGATCAAATACTTATTTCATTCATTAAAATGTGAATTAATTTACAACTTATTTTAAATTTTTTCTGGAGTTTTTGTTATTGCTGTGTCTGTCACTGTTCAAATAAACCCAGCATTGACATTATGGACTGATCATTTCTTTGTTAGTGGGCAAACAAAATCAGCTGGGGTTCAAAACGTTTTTTCCCTGACTGTCTTTGTCCAGAACGTTTGGTGAATGGGTTGGAATCACTGAGTAGAAGTAATTAAGTTGAGGTAGGACCATCATTTTTATGGTGGCAATTCTTCCCATAAGTGAAATGGGTGAGGACTGCCATCAGTTGAGGTTAGTTTCTATTTCTTTTAATAAAAGAGAGGAGTTTAGTTCTATGAAGTCTGACAGCATGGAGGAGAATTCAGTGCTCAAGCATCTAATGTTCTGAAAGGGCTGAAAATTCATTGATAAGAGTGGTGGTTGTGGGAAATGACATGTGTGGCTTCAGGAGAAACAATAAAACATCATCAGCATATAAACCTATTTTATATGTCTAATTGCTGCAGCTAGTAGTTCAATGAATTTAAATAGTGAGGGAGAGACAACTGGTTCTGGTTCCTCTACACATATTAAACCTTGAAGAGGTTTGACCGTTGGTTCTAACTGCTGCGTTTGCTGAGTTGTATAGTATTTGGATCCAGTCTATGTAGGAGTTTCCAATACAGAATTTATGGTTATGGCAGAAACATGTTTACTAGGCCGAAAGCGTTTTTTCTGCATCTAGTGAGACAATGGGTGACTCTAGTTTGTGGCTGGAGACATAATCAATTAAGGTGATTAGTCTGTACATATTTTCTGTTGACTGTCGACCTTTAATAAAACCTGTTTTATTAGAGTAATTATGTATGAGGTAATTTTCTCTATTGTTCCGGCAAGGGCTTTGCAGATTATTCTTACGTCTACATTTATTAGTGACATTGGTCTGTAGGTTGATTGAAGTGTTGGATGTTTTGTGCAGGATAAGTGACCTGCTTGGTGTGGATTACGTGTGTGCTGTGTGACAGAGTTTAGGTGTGGCTGAGTTTAAGTGCATGTCCTTTCTGAGTGTTGTGCATGTGTGTGCATGCATTGCCTGTGAAATGGGTGTTTGGATGTGGCTTCTGAAAGTTTGATAGAAGTAAAAGTGAGTGATGGGAAAAGAGTGAAAGAACATTAGAGTGTGTGAAAAGGGGGAAGTTTAACACTAACTGTGGGGTGAACAGCATGAACATTAATAAACAACTGTATCTGCGGGAGAGTGCAAAGTTGAATTTTACATAATAAATGAGAAATTACATAGGTGATTTAGCTACCAATGTGTCTCTTTTTGTGACATTCTGTTAATTAATAAATATACACACACACATACAGTACAGTTCTGTGCCAAAGGTTTAGGCGGTTAGGTGTGGAAAAAAAAGCTGTAAACAAAGAAAACTTTCAGAAATATAAATAGTGACTGTTTATTTTTGTCAAATTGCAAAATGCAAAGTGAGCGAACAAAACAAAATGTCAATCAATGTCAATCAAATCAATATCAAATCAAACCCTACATCTACAGAAGATCTGTGGTTGATTCTCTAGATGTTGAACAACCTACAGCCCAGTTCCTTCAAACACTGTGAGCAAGTGAACCTGGAAGAACTGCTGCTGTTTGAAGGGTGGTCACAGAAAATACTGATGGGATTTAGATTCTCTCTTGTTCATTCACTGCATTTTGTTCATTTTTGTTATTCGTTTATGTTTAACACGTCCATTGTTAAAAGCATTCTTTGTTTACATTAACATTTTTTCACACCTGCCTAAAACTTTTGCACTGGACTGAATATATATATGTATGTGTGTGTCACATACCACCTGACTACCTATTCCTCGATAGACTCAAGGAAATCAGCAATGTTTTTATCACAGTCAACTCCAGGTGACACCCCCTGGATTTCCCCATGACGACTCCCTCGAAGCACTCGTCGATATAATCCTCTATCTTCTCTAGAGTGATAAGATAGGTGAACATGTTTTTGTTCATAAAGTTTTGTGTAGCTTTTGTATGTTATTGTTAAATAATAATAATTATTATTAATAATTATTATTAAATAATAACAAAAGCTACACAATAACGACAGACTGGTGACCTGTCCAGACCTGTTCTAAAGGTTTTGTGTGGTTTTCAACTGAACTTTTAACTGGAAAAGCTGAAGAAAATGGAAGCAACACATTTATGTTGTGGCGTAGGTCTTTTCTTAGACACGGTGATTGTAACTTTGCAATGAGCAGAATATAATTACACGACATAAACATTTTTACTCTAGCAATGCTTTTTATGTTATGGAAATAAACTCTAAATCGTGAATAATGAATGCCATATTTCCACCCTCCACCTGCAGAAAGTCTCAGCTATGCACCTGTTTTTCACTCTGGTGACCTAAAGTCCAAAAATTGTATTCCAATTATTTATTGAGCTAACCTGAATCTGAGTTGAATGGTATTTCATGAAGTAGCCATAGCTACTGACATGTTAATGTTTAGAACTGGTTTTATCTGGATGAAAAGGTAAAATAGCAAAGCAACATTAATTAATTAATTAATACTATGTTCTTGCCCTGTGTGTGTGTGTGTGTGTGTGTGTGTGTGTGTGTGTGTGTGTGTGTGTGTGTGTGTGTGTGTGTGTGTGTGTGTGTGTGTGTGTGTGTGTGAGCAGCTCAAGAAGAAGCAAGTTTATGTGGAGAAGGTGGAGAGGATGCAGCAGGCTCTGACTCAGCTTCAGGCAGCTTGTGAGAAGAGAGAACAACTTGAGCATCGACTACGCACTAGATTAGAGAGAGAGCTAGAGTCACTTCGCCTGCAGCAGGTAACACAGAAGAAAGTAATGAAGACCCTATAAGCATGTGCTGATACAGTTCAAAAGTTACAAAAAAGTAAACATTTAGGCTAATGTACTATAAATTATGGTTAGTATACTAAATTATTATACATTATAGTATATATTAATGTGGTATAGTACATTTCTCTTTATGTTCATACCAGACCCTTATTAAGAATCAATGAAAACAACAAGCCTCTGTCAAACACTTGCAAAACCAAAAGAATTGGAGTGAAATTGGTAGCTTTTATTATTTACCCAAAACAATAAACAATAACTAACACTTCTAAAAAGACATCCTACCTTACCTAGTGAAAAAAGGAAAAGAAAGACAGGATGCATAACTTGTTATTAACTCCAAAAAACTGGAGAAAAGTATAAATAATAACAATACGTTCTACCTAGTGTGTAATCGAAATACATAGCTATTTACAGTGTTGACAATCATCCAGTGACACACATGTAGTTAAATCGAAAACAAAACTTCTGCATACAGACAGTAATGGATGAAGCTGGGTTGGTTGAGCTTGACTGGCATAGAGAAAGAGAGACAGCGCTGCCACCTGCGATATATGACCATAGTAGTCCAGTCAATTTAAACGTGCAATAAGAAAAAGGAGAGAGAGACACAAAACACATGCATAGACAGCAGCCAAATGTATGTTATTTCTACTGTGTAATGACCAGGTGAGGATGGATAAATGTATATTAAATAAAATACTTTTAATAATTAGGCAGAAACGGAAAGGATTATACCACATACTCAATTTAGGATGAATTACTCAGTCATAGGAAAACAGATGTGAATGAAAAGATGTATTTAACAACATTCATTTACCACAGGCCTACCATAATTTTACTCATGTCATCTGTTGGGTGCATAGGCCAGTGGTGTACCTGTCACTTCTAGTCTTCTATGACTTTCTATTCATGAAAGTGTTATATTTTAATTGTTTTTGTTTGTGGCCTTTCAGCGCCAGGGAGTTTCCCAGAGCAGTGGTGCGGTTCCATGTGAGTATAATGCAACAGTGTTAATGGAGCAATTGAGGGAGAAAGAAGAGCGCATTCTGGCTTTAGAGGCTGACATGACGAAGTGGGAGCAGAAATATCTGGAGGAGAGCGTGATGAGGCAGTTTGCCTTGGATGCTGCTGCCTCTGTTGCCACTCAGAGGTATGTATGCATTTTCTTCTTTTGTAATAAAATGTGTGATGTTCACATTTCTTCCTGCTGTACAAGGTAAAATATACAGTAAAGCGACTTTACAGCTGCAGGCAGACGATAAATCACAACACGCCTCATCTAGATTCTAGATGAACGGTTGGATGAACTTGTTCATCATAGATCACACGTGTTCATTGTTTAGGTGTAACACCCACGAAGGCTGTTTGATCCAACCCTTGTGTGTGTTTTTGAGCTTTGAGCACCCCATAGTTCACAGTGGGGTCATTTGACCCCTCGAAGGCCCTGCAAGGGTTAACACAAAAGGGGAGCATTAGTGGTGCAACCCAGATTGATCGCCAAAGAAAAAATAATTAGGGGGGCTTCTGCTGTGTGTTATCAGGTATTACAGCTATACAAGTATTATAACAAAATTAACATATGACCTGGTTGCAAATGCACCCAACTCCATTACCTCTCTGTATGAAACATGCCGTTTAAATAAAGCTGCTTTGCTATGCTTTTAAAAAATTTAAATTAATTAGTTAAAATTTGTGAACCATCCAAATTTTTTTTATTTCTTATTTAGATTTTTTTATCCAAATATTTTGTATTAAGCAACTCCCAGATTACCTTAGGTTAAGAAACAAGTAAGGTTAAGGTTGGGTCTTGTTTATAGTTGACTTGACTTAACAATCCATTTTAATTGGAGTAAGAGTTTGCACCAATCTTTGGACTAGTACTATACTGAACGATATTACACAGATTATAAAGGTGATTTATTCCTCTGTGTTGCCATGATAAGAAATGGTGTAACACTATGTATGATTTCATTAAACGTCAGGCTTGTGTATTTCTATGCTTTCTTAAGCATTTTTATCGACTAGAGACACTATTTTGCAGGGATACATCTACAGCAGTGATGAGCCACTCTCCCAGCTGCAGCTATGACACATCAGTAGAGGCTCGAATCCAAAAGGAAGAAGAGGAGATTCTTATGGCCAATCGACGCTGTTTGGATATGGAAAGCAGGTAAAACATCCACAAGTAGTATATGTTAAATAAGCAGCAAAGCAACTGTTTCTAACCCTCAAAGTATACCCAAATGTGGGACTATAGGGGACTTGTTCAGTTTAGTTCATAAACTTTATTAATTTCAGTATACATGTCAACATCAGTCATGTCAACATTTCAGCATTTTAACAATATTCCGAAAAGTCATCAGCAGCCACATTACAATGCAAAGTTTAAGACCGACATGTAATATACACAATATATGTTTATATACAGTGTACTCATCGCACAAAAGTGAACAGAACACATCAGATCTCAACATGAAAACTGCTCGGTATCTATACTGAGATGTCTGGTTTTGTGGAAATGCACATAACAATTATCAACCTACAAAGTGTGAAATTCAAAACATACCCCAAATATTTAGTTAAAAAATACTCCTGTCATCTGTTGAGTGTACCTGTAGATTCTAGTGCTGGGAATGAAGTCTCTGTCAGATTATTTCACCAAATACTTTCACTGCAGCACCTTGCTGGAGGTCCTTTTGTAGAGCTCCATGTAAGCAGCACAAATATTCAATTCAATTCAATTCAGCTTTATTTATATAGCGCCAATTCACAACATCAGTTATCTCAGGGCACTTTACAAGTAAGCTTTTAAGACCTTACACAACTAAACCCAACAATTCCCACATAGAGCAAGCTTTTAATTGTAGCCAATCAATAAATTGTACAGTTAAATAGCGACAGCGGAGAGGAAAAACTCCCTCTCTAACGAGGAAGAAACCTCCAGCAGACCCAGGCTCAGTGTGGGCGGCCATCTGCCTTGACCGGTTGGGGTGAGGGGATAGAGAAGAGAGAAAAGGACACAAGCAGCAACAGAACACAGGCAGGATGGTTGGACCAGCAACTGAACACTGGAGACACACGACTCTGAGTCTGATGATACCTGTAGATGAGGATAGAGAGAGACAGAAGGGGAGAAGCACAACTAGGAGAGAACAGAGACAAAGTTAGTCACATGTGGAAATGGAGGCATGTTAGTGGATAGAAGAAAAAGAGAAAAAAGAGCTCAGTCAATAAAGGACGTCCCCCAGCATCTAAGTCTATAGCAGCTTAACTAAGAGATGGTTCAGGGTGACCAGAACCATCTCTAACTATACGCTTTGTCAAAAAGAAAGGTTTTAAGCCTAGTTTTAAAACTAGAGAGGGTGTCTGCTTCTCGAACCTGAACTGGAAGCTGGTTCCATAGGAGAGGAGCTTGGTAGCTAAATGCTCTGCCTCCTGTTCTACATTTAGAAACTCTAGGAACCACAAGCAGACCAGCGCTCTGAGAACGAAGCGTTCTGTTGGGAACATAAGGAGCCATGAGGTCTTTAAGATAAGATGGAGCTTTATTATGAAGAGCTTTGTAGGTGAGGAGAAGAATTTTGAATTCTATCCTAGATTTGACAGGGAGCCAATGCAGAGAAGCTAATGTAGGAGAAATGTGATCTCTCTTCCTAAGTCCAGTCAGACTCTGGCTGCAGCATTTTGAATTTAATTGGAGGATTTTCAAAGAGTTATTTATCATCATAAATAATCATCCATTTAAATTTTAAAAAGTCTAAAATACCACTTTTTAGCGGAGCACAAACTCTTGACTTTGAGACTTGGTTCCTTAACTTGATGCACGGCATGAATAAAAGATTAGAACACACAAAACTTTATTTGCTTAACTTGAAATCATGTAACCAATGTCAACAAGGCGTTAAATCACATCACATGTCGGGCTGCTTTGCAGAACGTTTGAGCGGCCTGGGCGTTTTAATATGTCAAGGCTTTAAGAGGGTCCAAATCACTACTCAAACTGTTTTTAAGAGGAGAAGATTGCTACTGTTTTTATAATTTTTGCCAGCTGGATTATATTGAGGGAGACATGTAGATATTCAGGTTTATTTTAGTTAAACATGTAACAACAATTCAATTCAATTTTTCAAGTAAGGTTTAAGAAATTACACAACTAAACCCAACAAATAAAATTAAGAATAATTAAATTTTAATAGCAAAAGTGGGGAGGAAAGCAGAGAACAACACAACAACAACAAGCAGCAACAGAAAATAGAGATGTGTTCCACATGGTCTAGTTCATTTGTTTCGTGTACCACAAGTCTTTCCTTTAAATAGAAATGGGCCTGGCATCTTATAGATTAAAAGAGGAGGAGATCTGCCTCATTTTAAACCCTTAAGTCTGTCCAAAGACAACATTTGAAATCAAATCAGTTAAAACCACAACAGGATGCATTATTGGTGCTAAAAATAGGGCTTCCTGGGAGAAAAGGGAGTAATAATAAGTGTGTGAGAAGGGTCATGTGAGAGCTGGAGAAGTGCTTGACAGTCACAAACAGCATTTTGATCTGCTCCAAGTGTACAACAAAGGTCAAGGGACTTTACAAAATAAAGGTTAAGACCTTACACAACTACAGTATATAGGAGGAGAAAAAGACCTGAACCTTTTCTGACTACAAGCTTTAGTAGAAGGAAAATTTTAAGCTTGGTCTTAGAAAGAGAGAGATAATATAAAATATATAAAGGAGAGTTTTTGGTCAAAGATGACACCTAGGTTCCTAACAATAGAAACTAACATTATGTCATCTACAGTAACTATCTGATTCAATATTCCTGTGGTCACATTGTTGTTTAGCTACAATTTAGACATTGGCCTTTAGTTTGCAAGTTCTCTAGGGTCAAGAGTAGGTAAAGGTTTGACCACAGCCTGAGGTATGTAGCCTGTAAGATTGATTTTTATTTAATATGGATGTGCTTATTAATGGAAGAATTTCTTTGAGTAAATTAGTTGGGATTTGGTCTAGTAGCTGATTTGGAAGAGTTAATTACCGAAGTTAACTCAGTCTGATCTATGGTCTAAGTAAGTGTTACAACCCCGACTCAAGGGAGGCAACAGGAAACAACTGTCATTTATTGAAGAAGGAGTAACACGAAAAAACAAGACAAGGTGACTGGTAACATGGCTGCTGCTGCAGGCTACTGAAGCAGGATCAAAGAGAGTGTGGGCCAAGCAGACCCCCTGAAGAGTAGAGTAAAGCTTTCAGATTATATCCATTACCCGTAAATCACATGCTATTGGAGCTGTGCGTTGACTTATACTTGTTTGAGTCAGATAGTTTTTTTCCCTCTAAAAGTCGTAATTTTATTTTAAAGAAATCCAGAAATGTATTCTTACCACAGCTGCAAACAATTGGTAAGAGAAAATGATCCATTATATAAATTTACAATTTTTTACAATTACAAAATACTATACATAAAGTCCCAAATAAACTATACCAGATAATCTGCACGGTGGTTGTTAGACTGGTTGGTTGTCAGTCTAACAGTGGGAATGAAGGGTCTGTGGTATCGCTCCTTCCTACACTGACTCTGGATCAGTCTCCACTGAAGGAGCTGCTCAGAGCCTCCACTGTCTGGTGCAGTGGGTGAGAAGCATCGTCCATGATGGACGTCAGCTTGGCCAACATCCTCCTCCAGAGTCCAGCGAACAGCCCAGGACAGAACCTCCTGACCAGCTGGTTGAGTGTCTTTGTGTCTGTAGCAGACCACAGCGTAGTGAGAGCAGAGGCCACAGAGACATAAAAAGTCCTTAACAGAGGCTGGTCACTGCAGAGGAGTCAGTCTGCTCAGCAGGTGGATACATTTATTGCTGCAGAGATTTAAAGAGATACTAGGCTCAACACTATGACTCGCCTTGCTACAAAGCTGAAAAGTGCCTGTCTGTGTGGAGTTTGTGTGGGTGCGAGAATGAATGGTTGGTGTGTTGTGATGGACTGGTGACCTGTTCTCATCCAATTAACAGCTGGGATAGGTTCCAGTACAACACTTTATGTTCTAAATCAATATCAATATTAATTTAAACCCAGTCATTTGAACAGGAAGCTCTTGGCATT
Source organism: Macropodus opercularis (assembly GCA_030770545.1). Lineage (NCBI taxonomy): Eukaryota > Metazoa > Chordata > Actinopteri > Anabantiformes > Osphronemidae > Macropodus > Macropodus opercularis. Next base: position 382,168 of record JAUCMP010000031.1, read on the forward strand.
GTCAATTCAGTTTTGTATTTAATTCAGTTTATGAATATCTATTTGGGTGCAAAATAACTTCATAGATATTAATGTCATTGTATTTTGGACATGTCACTAGGAGATAAGCTTTCATAGCTATGCTGATGACACTCAGCTCTTTTTTTTTATTTTATCTATTCATTCATTTATTTATTTATTTTATACAACTTATATTTATCCTACTCTTATTCACTTTTATAAAATTTCACAATATTTATTTCTGTATTGAATAGTTTAATCACTGTGAATGCTTTAAAGCATTCACAGTATTGTTTTCCGAATCTTTTTTATTATAGTTCTTCCGTACGTTTTTTGGCATCTAACTAGTGCCACACCGTTTGAGCTATTGGAACCATTCAAATATTAAAATGTGCAGCTTTTCCGGGAATCGAGTGCTTCTATACAACTTTTTGATATCTTTTATACTTTTTGAAATATTAAGCTATTTTCACTTTTTTTTCCCCATTGAAAATGAATGGGAAGCTGTATAGGGCAACTGGACTCTCCCGCAAGAGACCCCAGTTCAAATCCCGCTCAAGGCATCTATGTTCTGCTTCCAAGTTACGCTGTTTGAGCTTTGATGCCTTAAACAGTGTGTGTTGACAGTTACAGCGGTTTGAAATCGCTGACGATTCAACAATTGTGAGTTTTCCGACATGAAACTCACTCAGGTTGTAGAATGAAGTACATTTAAACCGCGGTTTCTCTATAAACTTTCACTTGTAAAATGTCGCCACGGTCGCAATTTTCGCTCTTTTTAAAAGATTCTTTCACTCTAATGTAGAGACACTTGTCTACTTGCTAACTGGGCACATGGCAAAACCGAACGACCGACACATTTCGCCGTATTTGTCTCGTAGCAGCGGCAGCGGCCGCTTTTGCGTCATTAATTTGCCTGATTCGCGAGCAGATCTGATCGTTTTGAACTCGATATAAATTCAACAATTGTCAGTCTTTCGACACGAAACTCACACAGGTTATAGATTAAAGTATTGGCTTTCATTTGATGTGGTGGTCTTTGTGATTACTGTTACGGTTTCGCCGCTACGAACCCGTTTAGCGGGCTTCGTTTTCATCGTCTTTTTTGCCACAAGCTTGAAACTGTCACTTGTAAAATGTCGCTACGGCCGCAATTTTCGCTCTTTTTAAAAGATTCTTTCTCTCAGATGTAGACACACTTGTCTACTTGCTAACTGGGCACATGACAAACTCGAAAGACCGACACATTTCGCCGTATTTGTCTCGTAGCGGCCGCCATTAATTCGCCTGGCTCGCGAGACAGAAAAGACACTTCTGAACGTTTTGAACTCGCTATAAATTCAACAATTGTCAGCCTTTCGACATGAAACTCACACAGGTTGTAGATTAAACTCTCGGCTTTCATTTGATGTGGTGGTTGTTGTGATTACTGTTACGGTTTCGCCGCTACGAACCCGTTTAGCGGGCTTCGTTTCTATCGTTTCATAGCCACAGCTGCTGCTGCTGTCAGCTTCTTATAGACCTTCGCGAACTGGTATTTCAAGCAGCCCAGTGGCCTAGTGGATAGTGCGGTGAGCTCCAGAGTCAGAGGCCACGAGTTCAATCCCCGGTCAAGACAACTGTTTTTAGACTGATGTTTGTTACCAAGCTGAGGGTCTAATACACCTTCGGGCGCGGCTGATTCAGCTATTCAGTTGGCCGAGCGGTTGATCTGCTGCACTGCAAAGCGGGAGACCTCGGTTCGAACCCCAGCCGATGCAACTGTCTTCAGACTGATGTTTGTTACGAGCACATTGAATCTGGATGTTCTGCTTGTTGTAACAAAGCTTGTAAAGCTTCAGCAATGTCAGGAAAGTCTTGCAAAATTCAATCAACATATCTTTAGGGGTTATCTATACTTTTATTAAATTGTTGAATTATTAATACTTACTTAATATTTTTTCATTATGCTTTATTTTGAAATTTAAGACTTTTAACTTGTTCTGGACCTGTACAAGCCTATTCTATCCACTTCTATTTTTCTTGAACTACTTTTAAGAACTTTTTAAAATCTCGAGCTACAGTCAGCAGTTATTGGGAATACATTCAGCATAAAGCATTCACAGTGCATTTTCTTATGGAAATGCTTTTTCTAGTTTATATTCGATCTCCACCAGCCTTTTGCTTTTGCTTCAGCTTTTACGTATCTTTAGAATTCTAATCTCTTTATATTTACACATTCTGTTTTTATTGCTGTTGGTGTTTTATGTCTTTCCTAATCACTGTGAATGCTTTAAAGCATTCACAGTATTGTTTTCCTAATCTTTTTTATTATAGTTCTTCCGTACGTTTTTTGGCATCTAACTAGTGCCGCACCGTTTGAGCTATTGGAACCATTCAAATATTAAAATGTGCAGCTTTTCCGGGAATCGAGTGCTTCTATACAACTTTTTGATATCTTTTATACTTTTTGAAATATTAAGCTATTTTCACTTTTTTTTCCCCATTGAAAATGAATGGGAAGCTGTATAGGGCAACTGGACACTCCCGCAAGAGACCCCAGTTCAAATCCCGCTCAAGGCATCTATGTTCTGCTTCCAAGCTTTGATGCCTTAAACAGTGTGTGTTGACAGTTACAGCGGTTTGAAATCGCTGACGATTCAACAATTGTGAGTTTTCCGACATGAAACTCACTCAGGTTGTAGAACGAAGTACATTCAAACCGCGGTTTCTATATAAACTTTCACTTGTAAAATGTCACCACGGTCGCAATTTTCGCTCTTTTTAAAAGATTCTTTCACTCTAATGTAGAGGCACTTGTCTACTTGCTAACTAATTTGCCTTATTCGCGAGCAGATTTGAGCGTTTTGAACTCGCTGTAAATTCAACAATTGTCAATCTTCCGACATGAAACTCACACAGGTTGTAGATATAAGTCTTGGCTCTAATTTGATGTGGTGGTTTTTGTGATTACTGTTACGGTTTCGCCGCAACGAACCCGTTTAGCGGGCTTTGTTTTAATCGTCTTTTTGTCACAAGCTTAAAACTTTCACTTGTAAATTGTCGCCACGGCCGCAATTTTCGCTGTTTTCAAACGATTCTTTCACTCAGATGTAGACACACTTGTCTACTTGCTAACTGGGCACATGGCAAAACCGAAAGACCGACACATTTTGTCGTATTTGTCTCGTAGCGGCTGCCTCTGTGTCATCTGCCCGCCTCATTAGCAGGCAGATTGATCGTTTTGAACTCGCTGTAATTCAACAATTGTCAGTTTTTCGACATGACACTCACACAGGTTGAAGATTAAACTCTCGGCTTTCATTTGATATGGTGGTTGTCGTGATTACTGTTACGGTTTCGCCGCTACGAACCCGTTTAGCGGGCTTCGTTTCTATCGTTTCGTAGCCGCAGCCGCTGCTGCTGTCAGCCTCTTATAGACCTTCGCGAGCTGATGGTTCAAGCTGCCTGTTGGCCTAGTGGATAGTGTGGTGAGCTCTGGACCCAGAGGCCACGGGTTCAATCCCTGGTCGTGTCAACTAATTTTACACTGATGTTTGTTACCAAGATGAGGGTCTAATACACCTTCGGACGCGGCCGATTTCAGCTTCTTAAATGGCCAAGCGGTTAATCTGCTGCGCTGCGAAGCGGGAGATCCCGGTTCGAACCCCGGTCCAGGCAACTGTCTTCAGACTGATGTTTATTACCAGCACATTGAACCTGGATGTTCTGCTTGTTGTAACAAAGCTTTTTAAGCTTCAGCAATGTCAGGAAAATCTTGCAAAATTCAATCAACATATCTTAGGGGTTATCTATACTTTTACTGTGTAGATCAACTCACCTGTGTTTTATTAAATTATTGAATTATTAATACTTACTTAATATTTTTTCATTATGCTTTATTTTGAAATTTAAGACTTTTAACTTGTTCTGGACCTGTACAAGCCTATTCTATCCACTTCTATTTTTCTTAAACTACTTTTAAGAACGTTTTAAACTCTCGAGCTACAGTCAGCAGTTATTGGGAATACATTCAGCATAAAGCATTCACAGTGCATTTTCTTATGGAAATGCTTTTTCTAGTTTTTATATTACTTTCTTTTTTTATCTTTGTGCTACGTTTTGTTGGATGAAAAGTGCTATAGAAGTAAAGATTGACTGATGAATTGCGTTGGTTAATGGGAAAAACTTACTCTCTTGTCATTTTGTTAGATAAAGTAGAAGTTCACTGCATTTAATTGTTCCTCTGTGGTGCTCTCCCTTGTGTTCTAGAATAAAGCATCTCCATGCACAGATCATAGAGAAAGATGCTATGATCAAGGTGCTTCACCAACGCTCCAGAAAAGACCCTATCAAATCAGACCTTCCATCTGCAATGAGGCCCTCTAAGTCCCTAATGTCCATCTCCAATACTGGCTCAGGTCTGCTCTCTCACAGTCTGGGAGTCAATAGCTCACCTATCACTGAAGAACGCAAGGACACCAGCTGGAAGGGCAGCCTGGGTAAGAAGCAGTAGTTCCTACAGCACATGCACAGTTCTTCTTTTTAACGCTTGCTAAACTGGTAGTATGAGTTAGAACAGGGACTAGACCAGGTAGTTATGTTGTCACTGTCTTTGTGTAAAACGTTTTCTCTACTCTTCAGGGGTTCTGCTTGGTCCTGAGTTTCGTACGGAATCTCTCAGGACAGAGTCGATCTCATCATCCCCCTCCCCAGTTTTCCCATCAACCCCGATGACAGCAGGTCACTCAAAGACGGGCAGCAGGGACAGCTGTACGCAGACAGATAAGGGCCAGAGTCAGGACATCAGCAAGCCCAGCACTCCAGCCCTTCAAAGCATGACACTGCCTGCTCGTCTCTCCAGTCCCAGCCCCATCTACATCCCTGACCGCATAGCAGGTTAGCTTATTCTGTCTGTCAGACGTGTCATCCAGCTAAGTTAAGCTACTGTGGGTTTAAGGTTATGTTCACACATCGGTATGCCTCTGTGTCCAGCTCCCAAAATGAATTAGATAGTGGTGGGACTGTATAGCTATTCCATCCATAGAGTGACCAGGGTTACCCACTAGGCTGAGGGCTTGAGCAACTCCTGTATAGTCTGGTGTTAACCAGTGTCTATTCGTTTGAGAAGAAGATGGAACAGAACAACACCTCATTGTAAGATAAAAGGAAGCAATCCTGTTTTTTACAAACAGACAGAATATATGTAAACAATATGTAGATAGGTGGTGTAAAGATGTGTGTGTTCCTGGAAAGCTTAGCTAATATTCAGTTCAATTCACAACATCAGTTATCTCAAGGCACTTTACAAGTTAGGTTTAAGACATTACACAACTAGACCCAACAAATCCCACATAGAGCAGCTTTTAATTGTAGCGAATCAATAAATATTACAACTTAAAAGTAGTTAACTTCAATTACATTTACATACAATAAATCACAAATCATAAATCACAAATAAATAAAAGAGGAGTGATTCACAGGAATCTAATAAACATCAAGACAGCTCCTCTTACAGAACAAAGTAACAATAAAAGAATTGAATGTGCTCTATTAAATATCAGATTAATAAATCTCTGGTAATAAATGACTTGATCAGTGACCATCACATAGATTTATTTAGTCTCACTGAAACCTGGCTGCAGCAGGATGAATACGTTTGTCTGAATGAGTCAACTCCAACCAGTCACATCAACCATCATATTCCTAGAAGTTCAGGTAGAGGTGGAGGAGTAGCAGCAATATATAACTCAGATTTATTAATTACTCCTAGGCCTAAACTTAGCTCTAATTCTTTTGAGAGCCTCACTCTGAGCCTTTCTCACTCAGACTGTAAAACCCAGAAACCAGTTGTGTTCTGTGTCGTCTACCGTCCTCCTGGTCCATATTCAGATCTTAACTGAATTCTCAGAGTTTTTATCTAACTTAGTTCTTCCACAGATAAAGTGATTGTAGTGGGCGACTTTAACATTCAAGTAGATGTTGACAGTAACTTTCTCAACATTGCATTTAATTCACTACTGGATTCTATTGGTTTAAGTCAGCGTGTGAATGAACCCACTCACTGTCTTAATCATACTCTGGATCTTGTCCTGACTTATGGGGTTGAGATTGATCATTTAAAAGTTCTCCCTCAAAACCCTCTGTTATCTGACCATTTCTTAATAACGTTTGAATTTACCATAACAGACCTGACAACAGTTGGAAATAAGTTCTATTACAGCAGATGTTTATCTGATGATGCTGTTGTTAGATTTAAGGAGATGATTCATCATCTTTTGTCTCATTCCCTTGTAGCTACACAGAGGAGAGCAGTCATCTGAATCATGAGCAGGTAGATTGTCTTGTTGATGATGCTACAATTTTAGACACTGTTGCTGAAGAAGAAGCCAGTGAATCAGAGGAGGTTGGCTTCATGTTATAACTCAGATCCGCAGCCTTAAGCAGAGGACTCGAAAACTAGAAAGATTGTGGCGTCCAACAAATTAGGTGAATCCTGTCTAGCATGGAAAGACAGTTTAATACTATATAGAAAAGCACTTTGTGTTGCTAGAACCACATATTATTCATCATTAATTGAGGAAAATAAAAAACACCCCAGGTTTCTTTTCAGCTCTGTAGCCAGGCATACTAAGAGTCATAGTTGTGTTGAGCCTAGTGTCCCTTTAAATCTCAGCAGCAACGACTTTATGAATTTCTTTACCAATAAAATCATAACCATTAGAGAAAAGATTTATCAGAATCTGTCAACAAAAGTCATAAACCGATCTGCAGATCCAACAGCCTTATATCTGCTGGTTAGACCTATGTCTTACTTAAACTGCTTTTCCCGTATAGATCAGACTGAGTTAACTTCAATAATTAACTCTGCTAAATCAGCTACTTGTCTCTTAGACTCAATCCCAACTAGACTCAAAGAAGTTTTTCCATTAATCAGCACGTTCATATTAAATCAAATCAACCAATCGCTGGTTACAGGCCACGTACCACAGGCTTTAATGTTGCTGTGGTCAAACCTTTATTGAAAAAACCTACTTATGACCCTAGAGAACTAGAAACTATAGGCCTATATCTAATCTGCCCTTTATTTCTAAAGTTCTTGAAAAAAACGTAGCTAAACAATTATGTGACCACTTGCGTAGAAATGACCTGTATGAATATTTCCAGTCAGAATTCAGATACATCATAGCACAGAAACAGCTCTGATTAGAGTCACTAATGATCTTCTCACAGCTTCAGACAATGGTCTAGTTTCTGTACTTATCCTGTTAGATCTTAGTGCAGCATTTGATACGATAGATCACAAGATTCTATTGCAGAGACTGGAACATAGTGGGATTAAAGGAAAAGCACTGGATGGTTTAAGTCTTATCTGTTCAACAGATTCCAATTTGTTCATGTTCATGATCAATCTTCCATCCGCACAGGAATTAGCTTTGGAGTTCCACAGGGTTCTGTGCTTGGTCCAATACTTTTCAGTCTTTCAGGGAGAACATCTGCTTTGACTGGTTTGACTAGGGAGATAGAGAAGAGAGAAAAGAACAACAACAACAAAACAAGCAGCAACAGACTCAGGCAGGATGGTTGGACCAGCAGCTGAACACTGAGACACACGACTCTGAGTCTGACGATACCTGGAGATGAGGATAGAGAGAGACAGAAAGAGAGAAACACAACTAGGAGAGAACAGAGACAAAGTTAGTCACATGTGGACATGGAGGCACGTTAGTGGATGGAATAGATAGAAAACCAGAGGAGCTCAGTGAATGAAGGAGGTTCCAGCATCTAAGTCTATAGCAGCTTAACTAAGAGATGGTTCAGAGAAACCAGAACCATCTGGAACCATCAGCTTTGTCAGAAAGGAAAGTTAATTATCTACAAAGCCCACATCGTTTGCTGGACACCACCTACAGCCAGCGATGATGATATGCAGCTAAACATGTCATCGCTGGTCACATTGGGGTGGAACCAGAGAAAAGTCTGACATTGTTTTTGCACAAACACACCGACTCAGTGTTGGTTTTAGGGACTTCCGATTGGCGTAACCGGGAGCCATTAGCTCCTGCGTGTATGGTCGCATTTGGAACTGTTGTTGCTGCAGTGCACATCCTTCTACTGGCTGTTTACATTCCTTCACATCATGTAACCGTGGGAGCACTGCAAGCTTGAGAATGTGGTGCAAAAAATGATTTGACTCTTGGGCCAAGATCTTTTTAATTAAAGATTAATGAAAAATACACAGTTTACTCTTCACAAAATACAAAGAGAAGATGCAGAAAAAAACAAAAAATTAAAGAACAGAAAAATTTAATTAGATATACAGCATCTTGGTGCTGCATTCTGAGACAATGTAATGAATGTTAAAATAAAAGACATAACTCAAATCAGAATAAGAAAGTGTTTATTGCCAGGTACAGTAAAGAACTCGTTGCCGTACTTGTCGAATTTGATCTGGTGTTAGGTGCAGATACAGTGTCAACAATATAAAGTTAGAACAAAAACACACTAAATAGCAGTGGTGGACCGTCAGGCCCTGCAAGGCCTCCTCTGCTGGCCTAAAATGTCTGATGTTAATTATATTTTGCCCATAATTACTTAATACTTACATACAGTGAGGGAAAAATTATTTGTAATTATTTGATTTTGTAAGTTTGCCCACTAACAAAGAAATGGAGCGAATTGTATTAAGAGGTGGTTGTAATGTTTTGGCCCAGGTACATGAATGTCATGAAGCATATGAAGAACCTTTGATCCATTATGACTCCTACTTAGTTCTACTTGAGTAAATCCCTTCATAAATCCATCATTAAAGACACCACAGCTTGAGAAATCATACACAGAAACACTTACGCACTACGGGGCGTTGCATCACCTGAATAGAGTCTCATACACTTATTATTAAAAATCACTAAACCCACATCAGAAATGAATAAATTGTAAATAAATTAAGCATAGTTTCATAAATGACAAGACAATCACCAAACCAACTATTGAAAATCCAAACCAGCGGAACCACTCATAGCTGAGACTGAAAGTGACAAACCCAGCAAAGGCTAGTTATCGGTCAAAGGTCCGTTTTGGAAATGCAAGTACTGTACAGAAAAATTAGGACACCCTATGAAAGCCCTGCTAGTCTGTAAATGTTTTTAATATATTGATATTTAATCTCAATGTTAACAGTACTGAGAATTTAAAGTAATATAACTAAACATTTAAAAGTAAAAAAAAGACTCAAGATTCTACAAAAATGCATGTTGTAACTGAGGAAGAAGTGAGGACACCGTACCCCCTTTGGCTGAAATAACTGCAGTGAGACTGCACATGTAGATCTGCAACCAAACCTAAAGCTAGTAGATCTGTTTAAAAAGCTAACGCACAGCGATAGCGCTGCGAGTGTCCAATCACAGACGTTCATGTTCAACGTGAGGCTTCTAGCTGAACTATCGCCAACTCATAACCTGATTGGCTGTCACAACTATCTGTCAACGATATGAGCCTGTTTACTTACCTGAATTCTGATTGGATAAAATGGTTGTATAATGTGACGTAATGGATGTATAATTTTATACACAGAGAGTGATGCCTGGTCTCAGCAATGTTTCAGCAGGCTGCCTGTGCATTGCCTGCATTAGACATAATCTGATGTAGTTAATGCGTAACTGCCTGGTTAACGCCCTAAAGCGCCTCCTGAGAAGTCTGTTATAGTGCATTGACCTGCCAGATAGAGCAGTGATCAGTGTAACCGAATAGAAAAAGATCAGCTGACATGACTGAAGTTTGTTGTCAATTCTACCACATGTACATACATACAGAGAAGTGAAATTGCGTTTCCCTCAGGCCCTGGTGCATACATACAACATATCTTCTAAAATATATATGACTATAAAAATATATAAATGCACATATATACACACACACACAAAATCTGCATACACAAATGTACAACAAGTGTTGTGGTATGGTGTGTGTGTATATATATATATATATATATATATATATATTTTTTTTTATTAAATGTATAATTATGATGTCGATTTCTGGTTCTGGTTATGTTGGGCCAGCAGAAAAGGTTTTGCTGATGTCCCACCACTGCATTATGTTTATATACAGTTGCAAGAAAACGAATGTGACCCTCTGGAATCATGTGGGTTTCTGCATAAATTGGTCAGGAATGTTTCAGATCTTTATCTAAGTCACAAAAATAGAAAAACACAGTCTGCTTAAACTAATGCTGCACAAACATGATATGTTTTCATGTCTTTATTGAACATAACATGTGAAGAGAAGGAACACATGTGATTCCAGAGGGTCACAGACAACTGTACTTAAATGATTATGGATGAGAGTTTTATTCTGACCAGTCCTGTTGTTGTGTAATTAGCGTTCATATGTACCACATATAAAAATAATGTTTGACGTTTCTGCCATCTCTTTGTAGATGTGTTTCACAGCAGCACCCTGGAGCGGAGGCACCCTGTCCAGTCAAACCCACAGCAACAGGCCCAAGCCACCCAGCAGGACGTGGACAATGACATGGTGGAGATTCTCATCTAATGCCATGATCTCTGGACAAAAAATATCCAAACAAAGCTGGCAGTTACACATAAACTTTAATCAATGAGATGGGAAATATTAAAAGCCCTTCTTCCCTCTTCCAACCATTATATGGATAGACAAGTGTGCATAGGCCTTACAAGTCACTTATTTACCCCCCAGGTTGACAGCATCAATATACTTGGCTATGTCCATGACATGAGCGTTCTTTAATGTTTTGAAAACTACTGCTGCTCACTCTACAACGCTGTTGTTGGTATTAGTGACAGGTTTGTTGGGAGTTTTTCTGACTGCCTCTCCAAGTTATTAATTCAGTATTTCACATCTCATTTTCAAACAGAAGACTGGAGAACCTTTACATTTAGTGTGATCCAGAAAATTGAATACATACGGTTACTGTATGTGAAGTGAATGTTTTGTACAGCCTTTGTTCAGCTATTGTATTATTAAACATATTAACCATCTGACTTGTTGGTAAATCAAGCCACCAATGAGCCTTGTCATTGTTAAACATCAGTCTTACATTACTTCAGACTATGTTATGCTTTAGAGACAATGTGTTGAGTATTGAGTGTAAAAGTGAACTCAGCATCTCAGAAAGTACTAGAGAGAGTACAACCATCCATCTGGGGAAAATACACAAAATATTTTTGATTTGTAACAATCTAAAATGTCTTGAAGTCAAGTGAGGTATTTGAAAATTATAATTTATTGATTGGCTCCAATTAAAGCTGCTCTATGTGGGATTTGTTGGGTTTAGTTGTGTCAGGTCTTAAACCTCACTTGTAAAGTGCCTTGAGATAACTGATGTTGTGAACTGGCGCCATAGAAATAAAGTTGAATTGAGTTGAAATTAATTCCTTATAATATTTTCCAACAACTCATTCCATCAATTTAGGAGCATGCAGAATCATTGTATATTTTAATGGAATTTATTGTACATGAATTTGAAGAGCAATTCTTGGTATGAAATATTCACAATCGGCTGACGCAGGTTGAGGGTTTAAAACCCGCTCTGTAAGTGAGAGGGAGGACATGTGCTGGGAGCCGAGCATTTTCCCTGCAGGAGAGAGAGGTGACTTCGTTTGCCTGCCTTTGCATATTTCTCATCTCACCACTGAGAATAAATTCATGTTCAATTATTTGAACCTTACTCTGCGTTTGACTGAATTTATCTTAACATCTCTGGCAACGACAATTTTGTTATTTCAACATTAATATGTTTGAACAGAATATACCTGACGTAAGGATTAAATTACCTCTGTCACCAATGTGATCTTAGCTTCCTGACATGGGTTTTCCATTCCCATATTTTTATTGCTTAATATACAGTATATGCTCACCCAAATGACCCAAAATAAATCAGTAGTTAGTACAATAAAGCTTGAAAACCTTTTAATGGTGGTTATATCTTCTGGGATGTTTTAAGAAAATATGCATGATTTACAAGAGTTGCAAATCTGATGGAGCCAATCAGTTTTCATTTTTAGTAGAAAGGTGTCTCACTGTTAAATTCTGTAAATTCTGAAAGCAGTGGACTCTAGATGCAGACTTGCAGACAACTGATCATACTGTATCATGTTTTGGTTAGGATATTTATGTTACATATGAAAAGCATCATGCTACAAATGCTGAAATAAGTAAATAACATTGACTAATTCACTTGAGGAAAACCAAGCATTGCTGTTGATTTGTGATTCAACAGAAGCAAACTAATACATTTGGTCTGGATAAAAATGATCATACTTAAAATTGAATTGTGTGACCCTTTGAGGAAATTTCAGTGGATCAATTTTTTGGACATTCATTGAGACTTGACACCTGTCAAACCAATCTAGTCTCAGCTTTTAAGGGCGAGTCCCTCAGCTCCTGTCCGTTTTAGAACTTAGATCAGGGCTCATAGAAGGCTACTTCAGAAGAGTCGATGGTTTTGTTCCATTTCCAAAGGTTTGAGACCAAACTTTCTGACACAGTGCAGCACATGTTGCACCAAAATAAATTCATAGTAATGAGAATTCACTTTACTGTACCTGCAGAAATTCAAGACACCCCAGAACATAACTGAGTCTACTCAGTGTTTCTTGTTGTGTCTTGTCAATATGTATTTTGGCAAATTCCAGTCTGGCTTTTTTCAACAGTCTAGCCCCATGAACTTCCATCTACTCCTATTGTGTTTAATAGTAGTACTGAACTGCAACTTTCCACACATGGTTTGCGCATATTAGAGAGACCCCTCGAAGGCTGCAGATCTGAGTTATACCATGGAGCCAACCTCCTCTGATTCACTGGCTTCTTCTTCAGAGGAGCAACAGTGTCTGCAGCATCATCAACAAGACAATCAATTAGACAACTGAAGTCTCATGACTAAATGAACAGTAAATATCAATATCATAATAAGATGAACTTGACTAAAAACATTAGTAGTGTAGGAGATTGTCACATAAAGGTGTTGCATTTACTCAAAGTGCAGTCAAAGTGACAAATGTTTCACTGCAAAATGAATGGAAACATGCTGATAAGGGGAGGCTCCAGCTTGATACCCAGAACAGAGCGAGCCCTCCAGATTATTTATCCTCATCTCTGGTGGTGTTATTTTGAAGTCTTCATTTTGGTTTTCAGTTTTCTTCTGGACGCTTCCTTCGACTGTACATGTTGTGACTGAGAGGAAGACCTCTCAAATCCTATAGCTACTACAAAATGACTTGTTTAGTGTTGGTTCAACAAGGCAAAGTTTCCCTAGGAGATAAGTAAATGTTAAAAAATAAAATCACTCAATCTTGTTCAGCTGTTCACACTAATAGCCATAGGGTGGCAGGCTTAGCTTTAAGTTTAAACAGCCTGTAGATTCCTTTCTCATGTAAGATAAGATAAATCTTCATGGATCCCACATCAGAGAAATTCCCTTGTTCAGCAGTTCACAGAAGGAAGAACAGTATAAGGTAAAGTGAAATAGAGAAAGCGTAGAAGGATTTTAAATATATACAGAAGTATTACAACTTTACAGGTATTTACAATTGAGGGGTTCCTCAATCATAGTTGAGGGGAACCGCCAGGTACTTAAAACTGCCCATCATCTCAATGTCTAAGCCCTGGATGCTCACCACTGTGTGAATCAGAGTCTTCCTCCATCTCTTCGTCTCAATGGTTGAGTCATCAGAGAACCTCTGGATATGACAAGAGAGTTGCATTATTCCTTTTATGATCAATCTCAGACTGAGACATTATGGTGATTGGATAATGTTGTGGTTTTATTAAATATATTTTTTTGGAAGATTGATTTTAATGAAATTCATTTTTTGTCTCATGTCTTATACTATAAATAAAGCAAAGCTAGAGCACAGCTGACTCTATCCTGCCAACACAGTTGACAAAACTGAATGACATCAGCTGAACTCATAGTTTGTCTAACTTAAAATATTGAATTATTACATGTATTTCTTTTTTAAAATGTATATATTAAACACTGATGCAGTTCTGCTCTGCTGGCAAGAACAAAAGATAACCAAATAATAATTTCTTGGTGTGTGGAATTGAGATGAGGACATATGAAAGTTGGGCCCTAAGAGGTTGAGAGCAGCCTCCAACCAACAAGCAACACAGGGCAGCGTGTCCTCATAAGCTCCACCAACTGTCCAAGCGAGACTACACAGAGCAGAGATGTTCGGCTCAAACAGAGGCTAGAAAGCCGGGTGCGGGGTGCTCTCTGCCTCGGGTCCTTCGTCTTGGGAAGCTCCACACGCAGCACGTTGCTGTCTGGTTGAAGCCGGTTACAAGATGTAAGTCTTGTTTAGCTACAGTATATAGATAGAAGAATATGGTGATGATGATTATGATTATATATATATGCATAATTATATTCATAATCATGACAAAATATTCTCATCATTAACAAAACAAAGTTTAGGACTTATAGTTTAATGTCCTTAACTGATGATGTTTAGATATGTGTCGAACAGAGAGAGAGACAGAAAGAGAGAAACACAACTAGGAGAGAACAGAGACAAAGTTAGTCACATGTGGACATGGAGGCATGTTAGTGGATGGAATAGATAGAAAACCAGAGGAGCTCAGTGAATGAAGGAGATTCCAGCATCTAAGCCTGTAGCAGCTGAACTAAGAGATGGATCAGAGGAACCAGAACCATCTGGAACCATCAGCTTTGGTTTCAGCCTAGTTTTAGAGCAGAGTCTAGAGTCTAGTCTGCTGCTAGAACCTGAACTGGAAGCTGTCTAGACACTGAAAATGAAACCACTGTGAACCATTTAGCATTAGATGGAACATTTAGAGCCAAGGTCATGTTCCAATCAGTACTTTTTTTTGTCAGCGTTATCGGGGGGTTAAATGTTCATGATGTCCAAGAAACTCTGTCGTTGTTTGATTGAGATGACACAAGTTGACAGAAGGCAAATTCAGAGAAGAGTCACCTTCTTTTTCTGCAGGGAAATGGGGAAGCTCAACATCCTGGTCGACACAAGACACATCCCAACAAAAAGAGCTGTTTTTCTCCTTCAACTCTGTGTCCTTAATTCATCATCCGTCATCCTTAAACTCTGGACTTCAACCCCATTACAGAACACTTAAGGGCTAGACCATGTCATTTGCTCAGTTATGAACATTTAATAATTAACTGCTACCATTTTGCTACTACAAAACCAATATAAGCTTTTAGTAAAAACATGTTGAAGGAATGGCTGATGATCATTGTGGCATGTATTGATGTTTGTTGATGACGTGACTCCTGACTATAAACTACCTGACCATCTGTGTTACAAACTGAACTGAAACTAACTAAGCAAGAAAACTACTAACATATTAACTAACACTGGCAAGAAAAGGCCCCAACCTGCAGACTACAAACATTAATTTAATAGACACAACCAGTATTACACAAGCTAAAAAGGAACTGAAAATAACTGAAGGGCAAGAGAAAAGCTCTAAAGGAAAATGTAAGAACAGAAAAACAAAACTGCAGGAGAAAACCCGAAAACCTCTATTCAAACAAAAGCAAATGCATAACTCACCAGAACAGAACTAAAGCAGAAAATACTAATACTAGACTAACAACAAACACAAACAATCTACACGAATGCACAAGAACCTTACAGGTCAAAACAAGATACAAACGAAGGAGAGAAGAAATATATGTGATGACATGAACAACCAAGGGCTGATATAACGGACTGGACGCTACATAAAACCTAAACCTAACACGAATATGTAACACTGACGTAGGTTACATGTTTCACAAAACAACGACCAATTTACAGCCTCTTTGGCGATTTTCAAAATAAAGGTCGCACACATTTTCACCATGTGTTTTCACTAAAACTGAGGGCAGAATGATTATATTTGCAGTTATTGGAGTTTGTCCAGATACTTTTTAGACCCTAAATACTTTGGTGCTCTTCTTGAAATAATTGTAAATTCTGTATGGTACAGGCATAATTACATCTGGACTGTCCCATTTAAAATTCAATGCTAAATGCAAAATCTTTACAATTATCATAATACATTACAACATCATTGTCATGATCCCTGAATCCCTAACACATTATTATTTTATTATTACACTGAGCCCCAGGTACTACCTCTAGTCACCACACGGGTGACACCAATTCTAACTCTACGCTCCCGACACAGGGAAAGGCAAACACGAGACATGAATGAAGACAAAGGAACCAACAGAAAACCAAACATTAACACATATAAACAGAACAGAGTAAAGCACGTCTCTAAGTAAGTCTCTATTATTATTATTATTATTATTATTACAGTTTGGCCCTCTGGTCAGTGGGGGTCATTACTCTGACTCTATACATGCTTTATGTATAGATGTAACCAGTGACAACATGTTTAGACGCCTGTCGTCGTTTCACCGCTGGCTGTAGGTGTCCAGCAAACGATGTGGGCTTCATAGACAATTGGAGCAGTTTTTGGGGAAAACCTGGGCTGATTAGAAGAGACGGCGTCCATCCCACCTTGGATGGAGTCTCTGCTCTCTAGTAACATGGCCAAGTTGATTAGACTCCCTAAACCATGACCCAGAGTGGAGCCCAGTGCTCTATTAAATATCAGATTTCTCTCTTCTAAATCTCTGTTAATAAATGACTTGATCAGTGACCATCACATAGATTTATTTAGTCTCACTGAAACCTGGCTGCAGCAGGATGAATACGTTCGTCTAAATGAGTCGACTCCAACCAGTCACATCAACCATCATATTCCTAGAAGTTCAGGTAGAGGTGGAGGAGTAGCAGCAATATATAACTCAGATTTATTAATTACTCCTAGGCCTAAACTTAGCTCTAATTCTTTTGAGAGCCTCACTCTGAGCCTTTCTCACTCAGACTGTAAAACCCAGAAACCAGTTGTGTTCTGTGTCGTCTACCGTCCTCCTGGTCCATATTCAGATCTTAACTGAATTCTCAGAGTTTTTATCTAACTTAGTTCTTAGCACAGATAAAGTGATTGTAGTGGGCGACTTTAACATTCATGTAGATGTTGACAGTAACTGTCTCAACATTGCATTTAATTCACTACTGGATTCTATTGGTTTAAGTCAGCGTGTGAATGAACCCACTCACTGTCTTAATCATACTCTCGATCTTGTCCTGACTTATGGGGTTGAGATTGATCATTTAAAAGTTCTGCCTCAAAACCCTCTGTTATCTGACCATTTCTTAATAACGTTTGAATTTACCATAACAGCCAGTGAATCAGAGGAGGTTGGATCCATGTTATAACTCAGATCCGCAGCCTTAAGCAGAGGACTCGAAAACTAGAAAGACAGTGGTTCCAACAAATTAGGTGAATCCTGTCTAGCATGGAAAGACAGTTTAATACTATATACAAAAGCACTTTGTGCTGCTAGAACCACATATTATTCATCATTAATTGAGGAAAATAAAAAACACCCCAGGTTTCTTTTCAGCTCTGTAACCAGGCTGACTAAGAGTCATAGCTGTGTTGAGCCTAGTGTCCCTTTAAATCTCAGCAGCAACAACTTTATGAATTTCTTTACCAATAAAATCAGAACCATTCGAGAAAAAAATTATCAGAATCAACAAAAGTCATAAATCAATCTGCAGATCCAACAGCCTTAGATCTGCTGGTTAAACTCTGTTTTACTTAAACTGCTAAAAACCACAGAGACTCATTATTGAATCAGATTGTTACTCTGGATGACATAACGTTAGCTTCAAGTTCTACTGTAGGAACCTTGGTGTCATTGTTGACCAAGATCTCTCCTTTACATCATATATTAAAGAAATCTCTAGACCTGCCTACTTCCACCTGAGGAATATTGCTAAAATTAGGAGCATCCTCTCACAGAGTGATGCTGAAAAATTAATCCATGCATTTGTTACCTCTAGGCGTGACTACTGTATCTCCCTACTCATAGGATGACCCAATAACTCTTTGAAAAGCCTCTTCAAGTATGTGTGCCTGTCACCTTCGTCTCTACTAGTGGCACTGTGCACTAATGCTTGTATCACACCATCGGGATAATGGTGCATCACAACCAATAGACAAGCTTAGCTGTAAGTACTGATGGCAATAATGATGTTGCTATGGTGTTAGTGGTGGTATTATATGTATTTATACATGCAATTTATTATTTCTTATTATTATTACCTAATTATTCTCAATTAATGTAGTTTTATTGATGTTTTCTTTTGTCACTGCTGGTTGTATTCTGTTCTGTTTTTTCTGTCTTTGTATTTTGACTGACCGCTTTAACTGTTATAATTTATGTTCCCAAAACTGTCAACAATTAAAATGTCACTATGAATACTGTGGAAAGTGATATTGGCATAAAAAACACTAAGCAGACATCGTAAAGTGTAGCAGTGAATAATGAATGCAGCTGCAGGTTTCATGTCTAATATCGTGACCTATGTATTGTACGTATTGTCCATTGGTCTCCCTGGGCTGTAAAGGAAACTTTGGAACAGCAGGTTGCAGAGCTGAAGGTGAAGACTGAGCTTAAACCAGCAGATTCTTCTGATGATCTGGAAGATGTCCGCCTTAATTCAGGTCAAACTATTATGTAAATAAATCAGAAAATAGAATAAGACCCAGAAAAAATAAAAATAATAGTATTAATTTTAACACATTTTCTGTCTGGTATTCATGCAGCCTTTCAGGACACACATAGACAAAATGGAAACAAATGAAAACAACACAGTTCTGTGGTTTATGTCTTTGCTAGACATTTGTAGAGCAACTTTGTTTATGTTTATAACTTTTTTGTGAACTGACTATAATTATAAATTAACTATAATAAATATAAAATACCAGCACTGTTTTTCAAATTACAATTTACAGTGCTAATGCTTGCTTCATTGGAGCCTGCGGGCAAACATGTTACACAAATAATCTGCTAATAATAATCCTAATAATGGTTCTGTAATGATCGTCCGCTTGACTTCCAGGTTATGCGTTTTGTTTTGAAAATACTAGTTTTGGTCCTACGTCACGCTCGCTAGCTTGGGTCATTGAGTTGACCATCTTCGCCTGTGTTCTGGATTCTCCTCTCGTTCGCTGTTTCGCTGCTCATGCGTCACCCATGCATCCATGTTAGTCTGTCCTCGCACTCATCTTTAGTGTCCCTGCCCAGGAATCCTAGAGTTGCGAGTACTGTGTATCCTCAGGACTTTGTCTGCTTTCATGTCCCGTCAAACCTTGAATGTATTATCATTGAGCGACCTGGTCAAACCTGGTCACACCTTTAGACGTGTTTATTGTGAGCATCGTCCCGCGTCCTCTTTATGGTAGTGAGAGCCGAGAAGTCAGGCCAAGGAACAAACTACCACGCTTTGCTTTAACAGACTTCATTGTCTGGAATTTTGTCATAGTAACTTTCAGTTGATGGACAGATGGTCTGAAGTTTATGTTTGTTAATGTCTCTATAAACTGTGGAATTCATTTTTCCATCAATGACAGCAAACTGTCCAGGCCCTGAGTAGTGAGGCCATGATTCCCCTCCACCATGTTTTACACTGGGGATGAGGTGTTGATGTTGGTGAGCTGGGCCTTTTTTTACTGGGTTTTCCATCAACTCAGTTTTGGTTTCATCTGTCCATTGAATATGTTGCCAGTTGGCAGCAGTGTCTTCCTCCGTGGTTCCTCCCATATTCTCCATTCTGGTTTAATCTTGTACTTATTGTAGATTTGTCAACATAAATGCCATCATGTGTCAAAGATTCCAATTTAAGCAGAAACCTATAAAATCCCAAAGGGTTCACAGACGTTTTCGTTAAATTAGGCTCATGCTAGTTTAGATTAGAGAAAATCACAAAGAAGATATTGTTGCAAGCCACCAGTGCTTTGAACACAAAGCAACATTTAAGACTCTTAATAACCTTAACTCACTATTACTGACATTCACTCATGTTTTTCCCTTCTATCCTTCATCGCTCCATCTGTTAGTGATTAGAAGCAACATGCTTCCTTCAGGGCCAGGAACCCGAGTATTTCCTGCTTTCCAAGAAAACAAGGGGGGAGAGGAGGGGCCACTGAAGGGAGAACAGAGACACTGGGTCTAAGGAGCAAAGCCAGGCTGAATATCTGAGACATAAGAGACGGAGTATGGCAGGGAGGAAAAGAGGACATGACGTTACACGAAGGCCATGTGAGCTTCCATGCATGTGGTTTTGATTAGCCAGGAGTTGGAAGCAACTCTTTAGGCTGCTGTCTCTATTGAAAAAGCAGCAGGAAGGCTATATAAGGTGTAGTTCACTTATTTTGAATAACTGATCTAACTACTCCAAATACACACTGGGCTATATATGCATGTGGAAATTCACTCCATGCTCCATTATAATCACAACCTTTAACTGAAGAGGTCACATCAGGATCAGGATGCCATCTTGCGGTCAGGGCTATATTTTTCCAATACAGTACAAACATTTCAGACAATTCAAAATAATAAAACCTGCTCTTGTTGTTGGTGCTTCTCATCAGCTCTGACTGCATTTTAACTGAAGGTTTGTCTGTTTTGCTAGTTGGTTTAGTTTTTCTAAAATGGCTTTTTACACCTTTCAGTGCAGCCTTTTTCAGTTTTCTTATGGGGTATTTTGATTTATTTCAGTTCAGTTTAATCTCCTCAACAGGTAAAATACATGTTCCCTTGAGTTAATGCCTGGTGATGAAGCTTAGTCTTACTTTATGTGAATTAAAGCTCAGTGTGTGGCTGCATGCTAATGTTCCTCCCCACTGCGGGATAAATAAAGTCCTATCCATCCTAAAAGGTTTTTCTAGTAGTGAAGTTAGTAGACAAATCATGCAACATGATGCTTCACAGGCGTGTTTATGTAATTAAAGTCATGAGCAGATACCTTCCCACTCTGGACTTTGAAGTCCCTGTAACATTAATAGGGATTAATCTTGGGCCCAACAGACCCTATACAAAACAATGTTGAAATGCTGGACGACTTCTTTTCCATAGAAACGTTTCACCATTCAGTCTGTGGGAAGTTGGTAGAGACACTGATTTATCCTCCAGTTTGGTTTCACTTCACACCTGTAAAGAATAGGTTCGTTATATATTATGAGTAGGTGTGAATTCTCAACTACCGTGACTCCTCCTCCAACCATTACAGGGTCGTTAAATGTGTACATCATGGACTTGTGTAAGTTGTCTTGATCTTCCTCCATAGTTGAAAGGGCAGCAGGTAGATGGAGGCAGGTTGTGTCTGAGGCCTCCACCTCTGTTGAGAGACGGCTGTTTACCTGGACGTGTAATCTTCTCTGTCCTCTCTTTATCTTCTGTGGTCTCTACTACTTTCCTCGGACTGAAGCAGCTACCTGGATAAAGGCTCAACTTTCAGACATATAAAAACAATATGACACTGTATTTTCTTTGACATGCACATATTCTTTTCTGGTACTGGGTCTTATCCCGGCTTATGTGATGCAATGCCTCCCTCTATGGGTCATGCCTGTATAAAGTCCCAACACCTTTGTTGGGAAAATTAGCATTATCAATTAAGATCATGTCAGTTTGTTTATGCAATGCCACATCAGGTTTAACTAATGTACATCAACTTACTTTCAACCGTAAGTTTAATCACGAATTGTGTGTCTACTTCTGGTGTACAACAAGCATCATGTACATACTGACAAGGACCTGATTGGATTTAATTGGTGGAATGTAGAATTCACTTCTG
Source organism: Macropodus opercularis (assembly GCA_030770545.1). NCBI lineage: Eukaryota > Metazoa > Chordata > Actinopteri > Anabantiformes > Osphronemidae > Macropodus > Macropodus opercularis. The sequence goes on from JAUCMP010000031.1 coordinate 403,872, forward strand.
TAAAATTAAACAAAACAAACAAAATTTCCAAAAAGGAAATTCCACATATGTAGGTAAACTTGGTCAGAAGGTCATACATAAGGAACAAGGGTAGCATAATAAAAAAAAAGACCAGAATAACATGTACATACAGATTGTGGCTACCAACAAGCCGTTGTGTCAGACTTAACAGTAATGAGAACCAGTTAAACACAAGTCTTTCCACTGAGTAATAGGATCACATACTTTGCACCAGACCTTATTTTCTTGGTGAATTTATTTAACCCTCCCAGCTGTTTAAGATAAGACAATTCTTGATCCCACAGTGGGGAAATTAAATTGTTACAACAGCCACAAACAATCAGCAGGTGCAAAATTCTTCTTCTACTGGGATGGTCAGACACATCTAATGTCGTCTGCACTGGTATCAGTCCATGCTGGTTGTGTTCTGCAGACAGGGTGGGGCAGCTTCAGGGTGGGTGGGGGAAGGAGGCGGCGTTAATCGTGAGCTGGACAGTTGACCGTGGGATGGCCCAATAGAAGACTTCCTGGCAACCATACTGCAAAAGTAAAATGGAAGGCACGGGCAGGTGTTATATTGCTGCTGAAAAGCTGCAAAACAATTTCAATTCTGTGTAAAATAAATTTACAGATCATTTGTGCAACATTTTCTTCAGTAGATAATGCAAGTATATAAACAAATGGCAATAAACTACATATATATGATATATAAATTAGAATGCTTCAGTCCTTACGTTTGCTCTGTTGCTATATTCTCCTGTTGCTCTCCCCCATCTGAGATCTCTGTATTCTCAGTGCTGCTGTCGTCCTCCCTGTCCACATCGTTGCTTACTTGGTTTTGAGGACGCCACAGCTTCCCATTCCCCAGCTCACTGTGCTCTGAAGGCTCCACAACAATAGAGGGGAGTCGCTCTCTTCGATAAAGGAGTTCTTCAGAATAGGAAGTGCAATCTGAATCTTTATCCATGTTGGCTTCGGGAAAAATCTGAAAAGATTTATTTGATTGTTATTTATTAATTATAGATGATTATTACTTATTTTAATATTGTCATCATTTACTATATACTGCAAGTAGTTTTTGTGATCTCGTGAAAATGTATAAATGTCAGCCTATAAAATCAATTTGAGATTCTAAGAATTGTGTGTGATGATACGATGTGTGAAACATTGTTTTTTCTTACAATACAGTAAACGAGAACACTGCTCTACTGTACAAAGAAGACCATTAACAAACTAGATCTGAAAACAACTGATGCTATTTAAACCAAGAAACGTGCACCGTACCTGGTAGGCTCTGCTCCCTTTCCTCTCAATTGAAGCCTCATCCATCTGAGATTCTACCTGGGTGAGAGCAGTGCTCATGCTGCAAACAAACAAATGTACACAAATGTTGGTTTTTGACCTCACCAACAAAGTCTGCCTTGCTACAGGTCAACATACTTCAACAAAGAATTCTAGACTGAAAACAAGTAGGAAGGAGATAATTACCAAAATAAAAAAGGGGGCAATGTTGACAAAGAGCTCAGGCTTAGGGAGGGAGGTAACAGGCAGAGTTTCTTCTACTGCATTTATTTTAATCTGCAGGTAAGCACCTAATACCTTAAGAGACTTAAACAGCAAGTGACTCCTCAACCCTAGATGGAAAAGAAAACTCTGAGATAGGGTAATAAAAACGATTTGTTAAACGATATGAAGGTTCAACTGATTTTATCTCTATGGTGTCTGCAGACAACAGATGTGATAAGTAAGAAAAGTTTGTATGTAAAGTGTGCAGCATGTGTTCTGTCACACCTTTTAAATTAGAAATCTACAGAAAGGGAACGTGTGCATATAGTATTTATCCTGTGCTTGACATTATATATGTGACAGAGTAGAAACAAAATGGACTAGTAGGATAAAGTTAACATTGTTTATCTTGTTTTTTGATGAATAAACCCATTACTACTTCAGTTCATTTAAATATTAATTTTACTAACCCTAACCCTAAAAGGAATATGAAACATCACCGTTCTTTGCTAAGGAGAATACAGTGGCTCTGTTTTTACTAGAGAATATGACAACATAAATTCACACTGTGCAACGTGTATCTTTTTAAAGAATTCGGAATCGTGTGGCTTACCTTGAATTGGCAGGAATACAGCTCATCTTCACTGTAACAAGATGGTATCTTCTTTCAGAAAAAAGAAATTAAGACTCACTAGCACTGATTACGTCCTTTTCATTTTTGGCTTTACAACTAGCTTTACAACTAACTTCTCCTGTCACCCCCTCCATGCTCCTCGGTCTCTCGTCATATTCCCTAAGAGTTCTTTTTAGTGACGCATGTAATGTTTCACATTCACACTGACGTGCAAAACGGCTAAGCTGACAGGCTTAGTGTCACCTTCGATTACGACGCTGTAACATGTGAATTAGCAGTAGGGCCTTCTATCTACCAATCAGGAGGAGGGAGCACATTTTAAAGATTATTTTACACAGGCCTTCATTCAAGTAATCTAAACTATTCATCATTCAGCAGGTTATATATCTACTATGATTTTTACATGGTTTTACATTTACATTACATTTTACATTGCAAAAACTGTGCACCGTGAAAAGAGTAGTTGATGACACCAGTCAGATATACAGGCACAGTGCTGCCACCCTGTGATAAAAAAAAAGACAAAATCACATTGTACAGGTGCATCGCAATAAACTATAATAGCATTAAAAACTTGGTTGAGCCTTCTTTTGCATGAGTTACTGGATCTATTCTCAGATGCATGAAGGTGATCAGCCTGGACCAAGTCAGCAGAGAGAAGCATGAAGTGCTCTGGAATTTCCTGGAAGACAACTGTGCTGACAGGTTCAAGTTGCTCATCATTTTTGTTGTGTCCCTTTACTGTAACATGGTAGCACATGTGTTTTGTTAACATGGGATCTTCTTGTTAACTATGTTAAGCACTATTTTGACATAGTAAAAATGCTCCACCGCGTTTTTTGCTGATGCCATGTCATTTTTGCCTACACACAAGGATTTCTGTTCAATGTTTGATTTATTTATTTAGAATAATAAGGGTCACTAAATGACCTCACTTTATGAGAGCTTCATATCCTCAGACCGGTGCACCCACATCTTGTCCACAAGCAAGTTTTGTACGGTTAGTACACTTGCTTGCATTGATGCCGACTGGAGTTCGTGTCTCGGTCACTAATTGTTTTGCATTTTTATTTCTGACATCTCATAATTATATTCAATTGACAACAAACTGTTTGTTTAAATATCAATGTCACCAGCTGAGTGGCATTTCTGTGAATGAACACAAATCACTACTTCCTCAGATAAGCGCTCAACCTTTACAACATCAACAAAGTGAGATCAATTCACACTCACAGCTTTTTTTAAAGAAACATTGATTTTAATCTGAAAAAACATTCATTATAACGTTTGTCTTATATATATATACTGTTGACTGCCACAACATAAATGTGTTGCTTCCATTTTCTTCAGCTTTTTCAAGTGTCTTGAAAGGCAAGAACATGTACACATACACCAGTGTTTATCAACCACTGTGCTGCAGTCCAGTAGTGCACCGTGAGAGATCCTCAGGTGAGCTGTGGGAAAATATTCAATTTCATAGAATTGGTCTGAAAAACATTGTTTGACAACACATAATTATTGTTTTTATTACAGTCTTTGACAATTATTGCAAATAATATGCTGTTGCAGAGTGTCTGTGCTGTTTAGCCATGAGAAATCAACAGGTGGCCCATGGAACATTATCCAGTTTCACCGGATCATTTCTCTAAGTGAGCAGTGTGTAGAGACAAGCAACAATGAAACGCTGAATACGGTTCATAGGACACAGTCACGCTTCGAGTGAAAGCAAATGAGCTGAAATGAAAGTTATCTTTTACTACAGCTGATGTGAGGGAAACGTTGTCCAAAACGGTTCCACACAAACCTAAACGCCGTCTCCAGACGAGACACCCGAACTTCAAAACAACAGCACAGACTATTTTGTTGAAACATGTGAACAAATGGAAAAACAGGCAGCGTTACTTAGAAAAACTACCAAGATGAGTGAGAAAGTTCTTCACGCTACCAAGTTACTAAACTCATCTAAAGCCACCGTCTTTTAATTAATAAAACACATTTTATTGTGTCAATTTCATTATTGGAATAAATTTTATTAGCTACCTTATTCAGTTCAGGAGCATGAGATAAAAATGTTCTACCAAAAAGAACAACAGCCAACAATTAATTTAGCATTTGCAGTGGGGGTGTCATATGACTCTAACTGTAATTACACACATAGGCTACTGGATCAAAAGGGCAATGTGTTCATATTATTATAATAACAATTAAGGCTTAACACAAAAAAGAGCAATAACATGGATCCTATTTAATCCTGTACGATGCTTGGTCTACCATCCACAAAGCGCTTTGCATGGCCTCCATGTCTTTCTCTGAAATACTAAAAACAGGACAATTTTTACTAGAATTATTTCTTTAACCTGTGTGCAATACATATTATTTGTTTGGTTTGTTTGGATGAAGTCCATTCTTTTCACCTAAGTATTACTGTAGGTACCTAATACAAGTACCAAATACTCAAATGAGTAATGCTGATATAAAGCAACTAAACCGATTTAAATCTCCATACATGAAAATTGGAAGAATTACCAAAAGTATTACAATTCCTTGTATTCAGTCTTAGCTTAATTGTTGAACCTACATTTCAACAGTCCAGCTGATTAAGATGACCTAGGCTAGAGTTGATTAGGAGTCTCTCAGAGGCTGTGGTTTTACAGAGGCTCCCACAGCGGTAGGCACCTACAAAAGAACGTTTAGTTACAGAAGCAACAGAAGCAACACACATATTTGACCCCAGTGGTGTTACTGTGAATTTATCACAGCTAAAGATCCCTAACCATCAGGCCACGGGCCGGGTACAAGGCAAAACATTCAGAGATCACCAGAAGCACTGAATGCCTTGCATCCATTTCCTATATCCAGTGTTTGTGAAGCGAGATGCTCTGCAGTGACAACAAGTAACTCTACCGGTACCTGAAGATTTTGTCTTACAAGGCACCGGTCTGCGGCGCGAAAGAGGTTGGTACCCACTGGTTTAAACCTATGGCGTGGACGATTTGACCTTGTATTTTATTTGGCTGCCCAAATCTACCAAGATCTGAAATCCTGTCCCTCAGTGTTTCTCATCAGGCTAATGATGGCAAACACCTGTTGTTTCTCAGAGCTCATGATTCAGCAGCCTTCAACGTGCAGCTTTTCATAACCCATCTTCACAGTACGACTTGGATGTTAATGCTATTTCGCTAGTAAAATGTAACTGGCTTTCCCCCTTGGATCGCTAGCCTCTCAGTTCCAGGGGAAAACTGTTTACTGGTTCCTCAAACCTGCCAGTAGTTCATTTATCTCATCTTTTCTCAGTTGTCCTTGCACGAGTTTTCCCATTCACTTCTGTGAATAAATAAGAATAAGTACATCTTCTTGAAAAATTCTACTCTCTGTCTACTACTATTCCTTTTTGATTTTTTGGGTAATAAGCTTGCAGCATAGGATAATGAGGAATAGCTAACAACAGAACTTCCACTTATGGAAGCAGGCAGTTCACTGCTACCACCTGCTGTTTAGCTTTGAATCAGAATTCTAGATGTTTTCTAAAAATACACAATCACAGTTGCTGATAATTTGAGTAATTTTGGAATTTGCTCTATTCATTCAGTGGGCTGGATTAGATCCTTTGTCGGCATAGGTTACAGTATATGCTGCTGTAGACGCCAGAGAGCACAGAGCCTCATATGGACTTGACCGAAAATGACTTTGCATCAACAGCTTAAACTCAGTAATTGTGATTATGCGCATAGCAATATTTTTCAAACAACAATATGAGCAGCAATTTACATAAAACTAACACTATAAAACTAATCCTGGACGGAATTGTGATCAACGTATCAATAAAAACTGAATAATAAATAAAAAAATAATAACAAGCAACAAACAGACAAATGATAATGTATTTAACCCTCGAGCAGCCTTCAAGGGGTCAAAATGAAAACAGGGCTCAAAGCTCAAAACCACACAATAGTTGGATAAAACAGCTGCAGACAGAGGATAAACCACAACACGCTTCATCCAGATGAACGGTTGGATGAACGTGTTCATCATAGACCCACACGTGTTCATTGCTTGGATTTAACACCCACCAAGGCTGTTTGATCCAACCCTGGTGTGTTTTTGAGCTTTGAGGCCCCTAGTTATCAGTGGGGCTGTTTGACCCCTCAAAGACCCCACAAGAGTTAACGCAGTCTGAGTAAAATAAGGAGAACATATTTGCAGAAAACGTTAATTTCTAATAAAACAGAGATACACTAGAAGATAAGTCACTAGAACTAACATATCCTGGATGTTAACCTGCTCTTGACCAGGCTAAATTTAGAGACTACATCTCCATAGTAACCTAATTTAGCCTAAAGCTAATCTGTTTTGTGCAGTCAAGTCTAAGTTTGTACTACATTAGGTGTTAAAACACAACTTGACTAATTCTGCTTTTGTGCAACAAGTCAATAGAGATATAGGGATCTAGGTTTTATGCAACACCTCTCTAAACTGAAAACTCTTCGACTGGTTTCTCTGCATCTCTAGAACAACGTTAAGTTTCACTATGCTGCTGTATAATTTAGTTTCAGGCCTTATCTGTTCTAATTTTAGTTAATGTGTCGTTTTTAATGCCCTTGTAATTTCATTTCATGAATTATTTTTTATCATTTGAAACTAATGCTTAGTGTCTGTCATGCTTGAACTTGTCTTTGCCTTTCTAAAGGATCTTGAATCACAAGGTTATAAACCAATAAAACTGCCTTGCCTGATGAATCAGCTTTATACCACCAAAGCATTAATGGCAGCCAAGAAGGTGCTGAGTTTGTTATGAAGGTCACAAACAAACTAAAATGTTTTTGGCTACTCTGGCAACATCTTACCTGGGAATGGGAGACAGCTGAATCCAAAACGTTAGTAAAAGTCTTCTCAAACTTTGTCAGCAGCTGAATCTGCAACATGGAAACAAGGACAGGGTCAACACACTAATATGTATATTACATATAAGGAAGGCCCCTGCTGAACAGGAGAGAGATGACGGGATCGTTTCAACCCTTGTGTGCGTTTTTTAGCTTTGGCGCTACCTAGTTATCAGTGGGGACTTTTCAACCTTGTTACATACGCTTAATGTGTAATAGTGAGCATCATGGAAAAAATAGGGTTAAGAGGATTGAAAATTTCTGAAGTTTAATAAATAGTTGATATAGGGCTGATGTTTGCTGAAAGAATTAACTGAATTAAAAATATTAATGCATATATTATATATATATATATATATAATATTTTTTACAATTTCAGTTTTTTGCATTGCATTTTATGCGTGACGGACTTCAAATATATAAAAATAACAAATGGGTGCCCGTGGGTTAGGATTTTATGGGAAGAATTGCCATATAGCATATTTATCATTTATCAGCACCAAAGTCAAACATCATAATTGTTACCAATGGTGGAATTGCTCCTTGCCAATATGCACCACTGTGGAACAATCCAGACATTCTACGAAACAAAAAAGTAATGGATTTTCCAGTCTGGTATACCAAAAAGAGAACACATCTCAAACATATTTTCTCAAGAGACCCCTTTTGAAGCGCTAGTGTCCAGGTACAGAACTATTCATGCCATTAGAATATCAACAACTCAAATCCACAATTAAAGCAAACAACTAAAATACTCCCACACAAGAGCAACCTCCAGCAGCAGTAGAACGATTTATTTGAATTTCACAGAACACATTATACAGGACAAAGGATGTTCCAGATGGGTTTCACAGAGTCCAACATTTGTCCACCTTGCACAGATAACACAGCAGATAGATACCTACATGCTGTCTGATCATGTCCACCTGTGCAACAATTCTGGCAACGAGTTCGCGAACACCTCTCAACCTGGTTAAGGTATCCAATCCCAGTAACCCCTGCACTGTGTCTTTTAGGAGATCTAAGTGGGATGGTTCTAGAGACAAACACATCACAACTACTGCTCACTGCCCTCTGCTTCACAAAGAAAATCATCCTGATGAATTGGAAAACTAGAAAGATATTATTTGAACAGTACGTCAGACTACACAACCTTAGAAACACTGTCTGATTGCCCTGCTCTGGGGGCGTGAGCATTATTGACAGATTCACAGCAGCTGTTGTGCAGGGCTTGTAGGTGAGGTCTGAATTAATACCCCAACCATGTATGTGGGCCTGTCACAAAGTTATGCCTTCCAACCCATGATGACCTCTTTGACACGACTGCATGAATATGACAACATTGCTGGACTTGATATCTAAGCTACCTGGATATCATTTTTCTGTCTTGCCTCTCACTTTATGGAATCTTAATGATGAAGACACCTTGGACATCCCAGTGGGAATCTAGACAACAGAGCTGCAACTGAACCCCTCAACAATAGGGGCCATCCTAGACGGACTCCTTGTAATGGATGCAGTCTCCAACCTGCCTTAAGTCATGTGCCTCTTGTTTGGCTTTACATAGACTCACCACCTGCTAATAAACAGGTAATGCTGATTTTATGTTGAAGTGAACTACCGTCAAGGTTCAAAAACTGTACAATGAGCTTTCACAACACACAGTAGGCAGCTTGAGTATGAGAGGCGAGTTTAAAAAAAAACAACAACTAATAATGTACTATACTGTGTGGTAATTCACAAAGTAAAAGTATTGGATCTCGCCCACAGACAGCTGGGATAGGCTCCAGCACACAAGTGGTAGAAAATGAATGAATGAAAGCATTGTTTGTCACTTTTGTGTACTTAAGGTGACTACTTAAACAATTATCTGTTCTACAGTCAGTTAGTTAAACAAATTCAAACTATTTTGCATTAAATGGTTTAAGTATAAATAACCTAGGTATGCAGTGTAGACTAGTGGCAATACTTCCAGTATGATGAACCTTTTAAGAATACATGACCCTAATGTGTTGATTGACAGCACAAGAGAAAAAGAGCCTCTCCGAAAAATGCAACTACCTTAAAAGTATCAATGGACATAGTCATTTTGGGCATTTTACGTGAATGTAGCAAAGCTATACGTGAAAACAGATTTTACAAGGAAAGATTGTGATGATACATCTGTAGTTTGGTCATTAAGAGACCATAAGCTGTTTTGTAGGTACCTTCACATCAGTAGACTGCTGGAAGTGGTGCATCAGTTCCATAACACTGCCAACACTGTTCCTGATATAGTCCATTGACTCCTTCTGTGCAGTTGTGATCTCCTTCACCTGAGAGCACAAGGCTGCATGTTTAGCCCTGATAGAGTTCAGGTTCTCCAATATCGTCACTGGGGTCTCCTATAGGACACATGTTATTGTTCAGCTTCTACAGACAGTGCTCAAATATCCAGTTTATTAATAATTAGCACTAGTATTATAACAACAATGTAGTACAAAATGATTATACTATAACCATTTTCAAATTTCCTGTTTAAGGTCAGACGATTACAGCATTCTGTTCCCACTAGAGCACAGGTGTCACACTCCAGTCCTCGAGGGCCACTGTCCTGCTGGTTTTCCAACTCTCTCTGCCCTAGCTACTACTGATAACATTGATCAGGTGTGTTCAGTCAATTAACAGCTGGAAAAGCCAACTGACACCTGATCAAGGTGATCAGCAGTGACAGTGGCCCTCAAGGACTGGAGTATGACACCACTGTTAACACCTAAAGTTCTACTCCCATCAACAAAGAGTTAGAGTGAGTTGCATTATGTGGATGAAGAAAAACATATGGCTACATTTATCTGTGGTGCAGCACAGCATGCGTTACAGTAAAATGTTTTGTCAGTTGCTTACACTCACAGAACCTTTGCATGCTTGAGGCACAACAGATGAATTTATGTGTATGTTTACGTAGTTATTATTACTGTGTAGTATTACATATCCTTCCCTTTGACTTTTTCCAAATACATTTACAATATTGAACTTTTTACTAATTTGTATGATGGGAACGGATGCAGTCTTTCAAACTATGGCTTCTTGAAAAGCGAAGTAGTTAAAGCCTAAATGTCCAGTGTCTGCTGCATTAATGTTTATTCTGTGTAAGTCCTTTGTGCTCTTGTACAAAGCCACGTTGTTTGGGCAATGAAGCCTGCTGCTATGACTCAACATTCAAACTCAGGTTTTCATCTCATTTTCAACTCATTTGAGAATGAGCAACTGAAGTTAATATAGAAGAATTTCTACAACAGGACAAAAGCAATAGTTAGTCATTCAATAGTTTTGTGCTTTTTTTCTGTTTTATTTGTGTCACTTGGCGTCAGTATAACTATATCAGATTCTGTCTTGTTCTTAGAAGGAGAAGGAAACTAGAATGAGTCTTCCCATTGACACCAAACTCCATAATGTAGCTCTGGCCATTTAGGAAATACATCTCCTAATACAATCCATACATGGGTATATAATTTGGTTATGCCTTTTACTAACCTATGCATCAAAATAGAGCATTTTTAAGAGACACGACTCGTGTGGCCAGTAAATGTGGTAGAAGAGGACACGGTGCTCTAACAGAATCTGAACATGACAGTATTTGTAATAATGTAAATACTTTATTACAAATACCTCAGCAGCACATCCATTCTCTGTCTTGTTGTTGACAAAATCCAGCTTCAGCCTCTTCTCGATGTATTCCAGGTCAGCCTCTGACTTTTGGAACTGCAAAGACATATGTTAAACATGTAGTACACAGCAGATGTACACTGCTTCCTCTTACTAAAGGTAGAGGTAGTTCTCTAGGGGTAAATTCAATACTACTCCTCAAACACAGATTGCAGCAAGAGGGGGGGACGAGTGGCCCTCGAGGACTGGAGTTTGAGGATTTTTTTTAAACCAAAACATGAGGCAATAATTACGTATACAATAACACAAGATAAAATACATGCATTATTCTTATTACACATTTCTATACAATGAAATTCACTTTGTTGCAACTCTTTTACAGCAGCATGTATACACAGTAATAAAAACAAGATAAATAGTAATGCCGTGGAGGTGCACGGTTCAGCTTAATTACGTTTTTTCATAATTCCGTCCTAACAACTTGGTGTGTTGAGTCAGACGTGCACTTTTAGTTGTTTTATTTTGAACTGGCTGAATATAATTGGCAGAATTTTTTTATTTTTTTTGCTGAGATCATTTCATATGGTGGAGGTACAAATCGCTTTAAACAAGAACATATTGAAAAAATCCGGTAACCTCTAAAGAATTTATATTTTTGACTACATTTCAAACACAAGGACAATTTGCTTTGGTTAATTTTGACAAATTTATATAGCCTACTTGAAATGTAGGCTTGTAGTATCAAGATGTGAAGTGAAGGTTTCATGTAACCTCTAAAGAACATTGTCCATTTCCATTTTCTTTTTACAGGAAAGGCAAATTGAGACACGGTGATGGGCATTAAACAGACTTTGTAAAACCCATGCTATTTAAAAATTACTTTTTTAATTACATACTTACAAGGTTCAGCAAGCGTCACTCAAACATAATCTTTCTTCCAGAGTCACTAAAGCTACACCCACTGACTCTGTAACTTCACTTTGACTCACAACATGCCAGCTAAACAAGCGAAGCATAAAAAATGCAAAATGCCTTTTTTGCCAACACTCATTCATTTTGCACTTCAACTGGCTTAAAACTGTTCGATTAAATGGATTCTTTCTACTCCCATCGAAAACACCCATAGTGCCTGTTTTAAATAACGCCTCTGAGAAAGAGAAGAGCCTAATACTTTTCAGTAAATACCAGTGATATGCTGTGGATTATTTAACTGTTTTGTGTGTGATAACACCCATGCAAGGCTTCATTTGACCATCATTATTAAACTCCCATTCATGCTTTGCCATCCGTGTTGTTGAGTTGTAGGTGTTGCAGTTCATAGACATCATTGCTGCTTCACCTGACAGGTGATAATAACCTTTAGCAGCCAGTCACCAGTGAGCGTGAGGACAAAACACCTGCTCTGTCACTGCACAGCTGCTGCAGGGTCGACGAGCCAGGCCCGTTAATCTCAAAGATTAAGCAGAGAGTCGCAAAGTCTCAACCGGCCTTCATTTGTGCGCTGTTTTTGCTTCCTTGAAAATGTCCTGACAGTCCTTCTGAATGGCGCCAAAGAGTTTGAACTGTGTATGAATAACGCTAGTCACAGGAAACCGTAACAGACGATAAACGCTGGTGTAATTATAAGAATGTTTCTAATATTATCACACAAGACAAAAGCGAACGTCGTGAGAATTGTTCTCATTGCTTACCATCGCCTCCAGCTTATCCACTGTTGTCTCCATGTTGAAAACTTTGGAGTCTGCGAGCTTTATGATTCTTCTTCTTCTTCTTCTTCTTCTTCTTCCTCTGGCAAGTGAAAAACACTGACTGGGTGCATTACCGCCACCTGTAGGTTGGAGTGTGGACTGGTTGGACTAGCTTATTCTTTGCGGACGATTACTGTCTGTTTTCTTTTAAATGTCCTGCATATCCGAGTGAAAGTCGGTGGTTATATAGGCAGATTGGATGCATAGGTTATGGCAACAGTGAAAACTATACATAAAAACCCTATTTAAAGCTGAAAGTTTAAATACTTTGGTCTGTTGAAAGCATGTTGCAGATTGATAAATGACAAATCGCTAGATACCAGAACATTTAAACTGCCTGCCTGAATCCATGACCACACTCACTCACACACACAACAATAGTTGAATGGTAGCAGCACAGAGTCAGAATAATAACTTGACTCAGGTTTTGCTGAACCAAGTTTAGGGTCACAGAATAGGATACAGCAAAACCAAATTTCACAGCCTTGTATAGAAGAGATGGTGAGGTTGTACATTTAACTTTCTTTGTTAATTTCATTCCACCTAATTCAGATGGCTCTCTAGTCTACAGCGTTACTAGAGCAGGTATAAACACTGTTATATTGTGATATGTTTAGTCGTCCATCCCACCTTGGATGGAGTCTCTGCTCTCTAGTAACATGGCCAAGTTGATTAGACTCCCTAAACCATGACCCAGAGTGGAGCCAGGACGCAGAGTCGCAGTCTTACAGGCCTCTCTGCAGATTCTTTACAGCCACCACCACCTCGTTGCAGTAACACTCCCATCGAGACTGTGTCTGCTCCCAAACCACCTAAATTATATAAATCACAAATAAATGAAAGAGGAGTGATTCACAGGAATCTAATAAACTTTAAGACAGAACAAAGTAACAATAAAAGAATTGAATGTGGTCTATTAAATACAACATCTCTCTCTTCTAAATCTCTGTTAATAAATGACTTGATCAGTGACCATCACATAGATTTATTTAGTCTCACTGAAACCTGGCTGCAGCAGGATAAATACGTTTGTCTGAATGAGTCAACTCCAATAAGTCACATCAACCATCATATTCCTAGAAGTTCAGGTAGAGGTGGAGGAGTAGCAGCAATATATAACTCAGATTTATTAATTATTCCTAGGCCTAAACTTAGATCTAATTCTTTTGAGAGCCTCACTCTGAGCCTTTCTCACTCAGACTGTAAAACCCAGAAACCAGTTGTGTTCTGTGTCGTATGATTGTAGTGGGCGACTTTAATATTCATGTAGATGTTGACAGTAACTGTCTCAACATTGCATTTAATTCACTACTGGATTCTATTGGTTTTAGTCAGCGTGTGAATGAACCCACTCACTGTCTTAATCATACTCTGGATCTTGTTCTGACTTATGGGTTGAGATTGATCATTTAAAAGTTCTCCCTCAAAACCCTCTGTTATCTGACCATTTCTTAATAACGTTTGAATTTACCATAACAGACCTGACAACAGTTGGAAATAAGTTCTATTACAGCAGATGTTTATCTGATGATGCTGTTGTTAGATTTAAGGATGATTCCATCATCTTTTGTCTCATTCCCTCATAGCTACACAGAGGAGAGCAGTCATCTGAATCATGAGCAGGTAGATTGTCTTGTTGATGATGCTGCAGCTTCACTGCGTACAATTTTAGACACTGTTGCTCCTCTGAAGAAGAAGCCAGTGAATCAGAGGAGGTTGGCTCCATGTTATAATTTAGATCCGCAGCCTTAAGCAGAGGACCCGAAAACTAGAAAGACAGTGACGTTGAACAAATTAGGTGAATCCTGTCTAGCATGGAAAGACAGTTTAATACTATATACAAAAGCACTTGGGGTTGCTAGAACCACATAACGTTAGCTTCTGGTTCTACTGTAGGAACCTTGGTGTCATTTTGACCAAGATCTCTCCTTTACATCATATATTAAAGAAATCTCTAGACCTGCCTACTTCCACCTTAGGAATATTGCTAAAATTAGGAGCATCCTCTCACAGAGTGATGCTGAAAAGTGAATCCATGCATTTGTTACCTCTAGGCTGGACGACTGTAACTCGCTACTCTTAGGATGACAGAGAGAGATAAACACATCCTTTCATCAAATTAATTTTGACAGGTTTAGGGGAGGAGTCCATGGCTTCTGATTGGTTGATCCCTATCTAAGCCCCTCCCCAAGTCCGCCCCTAATATGATATGATAATTATGAAATTATTAAGAAATTATTAAAAATTAAAAATTAAAAAAAATCTGAAAAGGGGGTTCATTTATTGTGTAATATGAGTTTTTATTATTGTGATGTTAGAATGGTGTTTCTGAGGAATGTTGGTTGTTTTATTCACTTCAGGGTTTATGGTGCAGGTGGTGCTGCGTCATCGATGGGGCTGCAGAGTGTGTGTGTGTGTGTGTGTGTGTGTGTGTGTGTGTGTGTGTGTGTGTGTGTGTGGTCGTGACAGAGGAGGGTGATTGGTGTGGGGAGACTGTAACAAGTGCTTGGTAACAAGTTTGGTAAAAAGCCAGCGCTTCTAGACAGCAAACAGGGAATGAAAAAAGAAAAGAAAGTTCTTTAGAGAAGAATATGCGCAGAGGTAAAAAATAAAATAATGTTGACTTACTACTTTGTAAATGGTAACAGTTTTCTACCTTAAACAACTAAAATAAAAATAAAAAAGTAAACAAAAGAAAGTTCTTTAGAGAAGAATATGTGCAGAGGTAAAAAATAAAATAATGTGGACTTACTGGTTTGTAAATGGTAACAGTTTTCACCTTAAACAACCTCACATACAGCAAAAACATTCCGTGTGTCCTCTCTCAGTAGAGTGCTACAATTCTCAAGAGAAACAAAACAGAACTTAAAACAAACTCGAAGTTAAATTAAACTGAGACATAGGGTGAAACTAAACGTTTACCTTTTTATGAAGTAAGAATCGGGCATTTTCTGAGGAGCCTCTCGTACAGCGTCCGTCTCTAGCAGGGTCTCTGCGTAAACTGAGAGAGCGGACTCTCGTTCAGGATGGGGCGGGGTCTCTAAGAGGTAGGGCGACAGGTGACTATGGTCAGCGCTGCAGGGTAAGGAGGGAGCGCTAGTCTGTCTGTGTGCCTCCGGCTGAGACAGACGCTGAAACTTTCCTCACAAAAACAAATTAAAGTTCAACTTTAATTTGTTTTTGTGAGGTAAAGGAAAGTTTTAGACAGACGAATTAAAAGGAAAAGTTTCAGCGTCTGTCTAAAAGACGGTTTTTCTCAGCCGGAGGCACCGATTCTTACTTCATAAAAAGCTAAACGTTTAGTTAGATAAGGATCAACCAATCAGAAGCCTTGGACTCCTCCCCTAAACCTGTCAAAATTAATTTGATGAAAGGATGTGTTTATCTCTCTCTAACGCTAAATGATCAATAAAGCTTAAAAAAAGGTTTTATAAAGCATCATTGTCCTTCTTAATGCAGGATTTTGTTGCTTGTATGAGCATTATTGATACTTATCACTTGTGCAGCTCACCAGCACCACATTGAAGCCCACAACACAGAGTACAAACCAACACAGAAAGCTAGAAAGCTAGAGATTTACATAAGTTAACTTTATTTGACCAATGTGTAAACGTATTCTAACACATTCTGTAGTTTTGTTTAGAAAACAAACTGTTATACCTTCCATAAACCACTGCAGAAACTACAAAATGCTTTAAGAAATGCTATGCACTATTACAATACAATGTTTATTTCAATATAGAGACATAAAAGATGAAGCTGCAGATGAAGAACACAGAATTATACTGGTCGGATACAAAAATGAAGGGATGTTACTGGAACTTTAAAAACATGGTATGACTACTATTTCTGTTTTCACAATGCAACACATGAGTCACTGAAGGACCTCACTGCCAGCTGTCTGTTGGTAAACCACTGGAAGTTCCAGCTTCTCGCACTCTGTCTGCT
Source organism: Macropodus opercularis (assembly GCA_030770545.1). Lineage (NCBI taxonomy): Eukaryota > Metazoa > Chordata > Actinopteri > Anabantiformes > Osphronemidae > Macropodus > Macropodus opercularis. The sequence goes on from JAUCMP010000031.1 coordinate 420,233, forward strand.
TCAGGGTTAAATGCTGAGCAATCTCATTAGGATCGGTGTAGAGTGCAGAAGGAACATTCTGAAAAAGAGTGTGACATCTGTATCAAGATATTAACCTAACAAATATTTACATTAACAATAAATACACAACTGACTGGAATTCTGAGTTTTAACAAAGAAATGTAATAATAATAATTGTGCCACATACATTCCAATTAGTAAAAAAAACCCACAAAAAAACAATTAAATAAATTCTTCTAGGTACACTGGAACAGGATCAGGATGAGGATTGAAAATAATATATATTATTTACATTTTTTTATACTATATCGATATTTATTCTCAACATTAACAATACTATAGACATTAAGGTAATTTAACTAAACAATAAAAGGGAAGAAAATAAGACTAACACCAAGTCATTCTACAAAAATGTGTGTTTTAACTAAGAAAAAAAGTTACACCCTCATATTTATTCCCACTTAATATGGCTGAAATCACACACAGGTGTATCACTCCAGGTGCACATGATTAGTACATTGTTACTCGCATTTTGAATGAGGCTTGGCCTTTCTAAACCTCAGACATTTGGTTTGCTGTGCTCCTGACTCTTGAAGTGCGAGTGAGCACCATGACTGCAGAAGAGCAGTCTGAGGGCTTCAGAAAAAAAATAAATAGAAGCCTATGACTGTAGTAAGTATTTCAAAACATCTCGAAAGATGATCAAAATCAGCCATTCCACTGTCTGGAAAATAGTGTAAACAAAACAACTACCAACATGCCCAGGTCTGGCCATCTGTGCATGCTAAATCTAAAGGATGCTAAAATAGGTCTCCAAAAACCCTAAAATGTCATCACGGGACCTACAGCAGGCTCTGGCTGTGCATGCCTCTACAATCACAAAGAGACTGTGCACATTTAATTTGCATGGTAGTAAATAAGCTAATTTCATTTGATGCCAGCTACAGGTCTCTTCTTTTCAAAACAGTTTTAACATGTCTGGTATGGTTATGAGGTCCTGGAATTTGGTCCTATTCTTGTCTGATATTGGTTTCCAGCAGCTGAAGAGTTTGTGGTCGTCTTTGACGATGCGCCAAATGTTCTGTATATGTGAAAGATCTGGAGTGCAGGCAGGCCAATTGAGCACCCGGACTGTTCCACGACAAATCCATGTTGTAATGCTGCAGTATGTGGTTTTGCATTGTCCTGCTGACCTACACAAAGCCTTCCCTGAAGTAGTCGTCTGGAGGGGAGGATATGTTGCTCTGAAATTTTTATATACCTTTCAGCATTCATAGTACCTTCCAAAACATACAAGCTGCCTATATCCTATGCACTTATGCAGCCCCATACCATCAGAGATGCTGATCTTTTGAATTGACCGCTGATAACACAATAATAAAAACAAATAAATAATCATATGGTATATATATAAATAAATAAATATAATGAATGAATGAATGAAATATTGGCTCGTGTGGACATGCGCAAAGTTGATCAACTTGGATAACTCACCTTTAGTTCAGATATTTTGCTCTCCCTTGTGCTGAACTCTCGTAACATATAATTTGTTCCACCCTTAAATGAGAATGACACAGAAAAAGCATTACCATACAACTCAGTATGCTACTATAAAGCCATGCAATGCACGTTGCCCATGTTGTAGCAGCTTACCTCATGATACAGACGTGTGTCATTTATCCTGATCAGTACTCCGTCCACTCTTAGGAAGAAGCGCAACAACAAGAAGAAACTGGTGGGCATCACCCTCTAGAACATCAACAAGACACACACAGCAATATGCAATATTGCAGAGTTACTCCCACAAATCATTTAAACGGTGGAAGGAAACATTTTATAACAATTACCATCTGATATTAAAGAAACTGAAAAAGGAAGACTGACTGGATTATCATTTGGACAATTAGTATTAGCCCACTTCATTTGAAAACAACACTCACAATTTTGACACTGATCATTGAGACTCCATGGTCATGCAGCTCATCCTCAAACAACAGAACCTCATCGAAGAACACGATCTGTTCCCGAGCTTTCAGCTTCTCCACGTTGATACGTTCTGCTGTTTCAGTCACCTAAGAAAGAGGTAAAAAGCACAATAAAACAATGAATATTATAACCTGAAACTGAAAACTGCTGTGAGCCATTTTTAAGCCGACAGTTACTGTACAGCAGCAGTCCCCAGCCAGACCGACAGGTTTCACATAAAACAATATTTTCACGGACAGAACTAAAAACAAAGTGCAGAAAAATACAACTCACAGTCCCCCCTGAATTAGTGGAGTCATGAACATGTTTCCCTCCTATGAGCCTGCCCCATCTGGGGTAATAGAAGACAATGACACCTGATGTGTTATGTCCAGTCTACTCCAAAATTTGGTTTTGGTTACCGTCACTGCAGAAAAATGTTGGAAATGGAAGCAAGGCATTTAGTGCATTTTGGGTGATCTCTGGATATTCAGTCTTGATCTCAATCCGGAGATGTTGTGCCCATGGGCACGAGGTTGCCCACCGGGGCCGCGTTAGTTGCCCGCAGGCCAGTTCTTAAAAAAACCCCAAAACACTCGTCACGAATGAGCTCTGTATACATTGTTTACTTGTGTTGCATATTCTTTTTTTTAAAATCACACTTGCAGATTTTAAAACAAAAATATAAAGATAAGATAACATATGATAATCTTTTATTGACACGTTGGGGAAGTTATCACGACAGCTACAAAGGACTACAGAACATAGGTGGTGCAAAAAAAAAACAAACTGTGCAAAGAGGACGTACAAATTTACAATATTTACAAATAAAGTTTTACAAAAAAGATAATTAAATTAAAAATGTTTAATATGTATAATCACTGATTTAGTTAGGTTCAAAGCTCAGTTATACCCACGACAAAAGTCAAACTTCAGAGTAGTGAGCGTGAAAGAAAACAGTGTATGTCTCATCTACGATATGAAAGTGGCAACACTTCAGTACGTGCCACAAAAGTTACAAAGCTAACTACCCGCTTTATTAACTGACCAGTTAGTGTGTCTAAGTATTTTGCCAATTTCATGCTGTGTGTAAATGATGGCAGTGAATTATTCAGTGCTGGTGCTTTTGAGGTTTAACTTAAACATCATGAGAGGAATTTAAATCCTCTGAAATCCATTTTTGTGATTAAGTTGCACCCTGGTAATGCCCCTGCTTATAGAGTATTAAGGTTTTCCTGGAGTTGCACTCAATGGTTCATTTCACTCTCCTTCCTTACTCAAACATGTGTGTGCACACAGCGCTGCAGAAGCTGAAGGAGCATGTGGATCTGGAGCACCATGCTCAACTCCAACAACGGAGCGGAGCAAGTCTGTGAGTTACAGGAAGCTTTGACCAAACAGCAGACTTTTTTCACCTGGCCTGTAAAAAAGTCCCAGAAAACAGCCGAAGCTACATTTAGAGCTTTTTTGATCAAGAAGAAGGCAGCGCTCTTAGACGGGGAGGTTTTTAAAGAAGCACTGATGCTTATTGCTGACACCATGTTTAAAGACGAGAGGAACTTAAACAGCATGTGTGCCAAACCCAAACAGCACAGGATGTTCAAAGTGCTGTTGGAGGTGGAGAATGGTGACCTGTTACTTGACACAGAAATTCAATGGCTCGGCAAGGGACGGGTTTTTGTCACTTTTGCCTGAAATCACAGAGTTCATGCAATCTAAAGGCGATGACACCTCACTGCTGGAGGACACCAAGTGGATACTTGACCTTGCATTTTTAAAGGAACATCACTGGGAAGCTAAACCACTTGAACTGTGAGCTGCAAAGGTCTGAAATTATCATTTCAGAATGAAAGAATTGCAAAAATTAGAGAAATAGAGTGTTGCATGTTGAAACTTCTTACCTTGTTAAATCACTCTTAATGATTCTTTCTTCTACTTAAGGTTAAACCACGCTTTTTCCTGCACACTTTGACCTACACCAAATATCAAAATGTGCAGCTTTTTAAGGAGAAGACTGCTTGTATTAATCCTTTTCATATTTTTTGAAATAAAAAAATATTATATATTTTTCATCATTTTCCCATAGAAATGAATGAAGAGACTGTTTCATGTCATCTTCTACTTAGTCCTCTTTCAGCTTAAATAACTTTGGCAGACGCCATTTAAATTTTGTTCTGCTCGTTCTAGCAATGCTTTTAAAGCTTTAGTGTCAGGGAACGCTTGCAAAATTCTATCAGCATATTTGAGGGGTTTCTATACTTTTACTGTTTGGATCAAAGCAGCTATGTTTTATTAAATTATTTAAAGACTTTCAGCTCTGTTTCAAGCACTTCTATTTCTCTTAAGCTACTTTTAAGAAGGTTTTAAACTCTCCAGCTACTGTCTTGGGGAATACATTCAGCAGTACAGCATTCACAGTGCATTTTCTAGAGGAAATGCTTTTAAAGACTGTATGTAAACAGTAGTGATGTATTATTTATATATTTCACTATATATACACATAGTGTGTGTTTTGATGGTTTTTATTTAATTAATTTATTCTCTACAATAAAATCAAACAATCACACAATGTTTACTTACCAACATAATTTCTGTTTGTAGTTCAGTTATAATGTCAGTTTGGAAAACTGGAAAAGTATAAAATATTAATTAAATCTCGACCCATAGCAACAGAAATGTGTAAAGATTTGTGAAGCAATTACAACTTTGCAGTGAACAGAATAATATTATTAAACACCAATGCCGTTTTTCAAAACAAAGTTCAAAGTTGCTTCATAAAAGCAAAGGAATGTAGAATTTGAAGTCACTTTGCTAACACTGAAATAGAGGCTAAACCACTGGACTAAGGCAAGGAACAGCTCCAGTCCCTATGTGTTATCCATTAACAAACAACTTGAACGCATGAAGCCCAAAAGAAAGGAAGTCGCCCTAAATAAATGTAAATTTTGAGCCTTATTATGTGAAGAGCTCTACATTATAACATTTAGATTGATAAAGACATCCTTAAGTCAACAATGACAGACCACTTTATCTCCATTCTGTTACGCAGCAGAGGCATTAAAACACCGTCAACATAGTGGTGCACGAGTATGTACATCTTACTAAACACAGGATATCAGCAATTGATTAGAATTTTAAGAAATGTTATATTTATTTAGTAGGGAAGCTTTAACACCATGCAACAAGTACAGTCATGGCCAAAAATATCTGCACCCTTGCAATTCTGTCAGAAAATGCAACACCCTTGACTAGCACACCCTTTGGAGAAATGCCTGAACTCAGTGACTTCCTGTAACCATGAATGGGTTTCTGTCACCTCTCTACTGCAATTGTGGGCCACTGTTCTTTTGCAAACTGCTCTAGGTCATTTAGAGGATGTCTGCTCCCATCTGCTTATTTTGAGATCTCTCCACAGGTTCTAAGGGATTCAGCGCTTCGCTTTGTAACCATTTCTGATGCTTGCTGAAGTGTGTTTGGGGTCATTGTCCTGCTGGACGACCCATGACCTCTGGTGGAGATGCAGCTTTCTGACATCACTATGTTGTGCCCCAAAATTCTTTTGTAATCATCAGATTTCATGACAGCGTTCACACAGTCAAGGCCTCCAGTGCCAGAAGCAGCAAAGCAACCCCAGAACGTCTTTGAGCCTCCACCATGTTTGACTGTAGGGACTGTGTTCTTTTCTCTGAAAGCCTAATTTCTTTTTCTGTAAACAGTGCTATGATGTCCTTCACTAAAAGCTATACTTTTGCATCATCTGTCCACAGTACGTTCTCCCAGGAGGATTGTGGTTTTGTCACATACGTTTTGTCAAACTCCAGTCTTGCTTTTTCTGCCTTTGTGTCAGCAGTGGTGTCCTCCTGGGTCTCCTACCATAGCGTCCCTTTTCATTCAGATGGCAACGGATAGTGTGAGCTAACACTGTGGTGTCTGCAGACTATAGACTTCTTTCAGATGGTCTTTTAGTCTAGTGCAGGAACTAAAATATGTAGTTGGCGACACCCTGGCAACATGGAGGCCCCGCAAATGTACTGCAGTGAAAACCTTTTTAAGCACTACAACTGTATATACATGTATATGATCAATGACAATAAAAGGTGCTTTCTGTTTGTGGGAGACTTTAACCAGGTGCATCTGTAAGACCCACTCCCTTCGTTCCATAGACATCACGACATGGTCATCATTGTGGCTCAAGGTAATACATCACTCCATCTAGCATACACACTCTGTACCATCTAGGAGCCTCTAACAACAACCCCAAGTCCTGGATTAGCCCTGAGCTGAATACCCTGCTGAACAGAGCTTTCTTCTCAAGGAAATATGCAATTTTAAGGTGTACTCAATGGAATGAAGGGAGGTATAATATTTAATTTCTCAACTCTGACATATACAGTCAGGTCCATAAATATTGGGACGTTGACACAATTCTAATCCTTTTGGCTCTACTGTATACACCACCACAATGGATTTAAAATGAAACGAACAAGATGTGCTTTAACTGCAGACTTTTAGCTTTAATTTGAGGGTATTTACACCCAAATCAGGTGAACGGTGTAGGAATTACAACAGTTTTTATATGTGGCTCCCCACTTTTTAAGGGACCAAAAGTAATGGAACAATTGGCTGCTCAGCTGTTCCATGGCCAGGTGTGTGTTATTCACTCATTATCCCATTTACAAGGAGCAGATAAAAGGTTCAGAGTTCATTTCAAGTGTGCTATTTGCATTTGGAAGCTGCTGCTGTCAACTTTCAATATGAGATCCAAAGAGCTGTCACCATCAGTGAAGCAAGCCATCATTAGGCTGAAAAAACAAAACAAACCCATCAGAGAGATAGCAAAAACTTTATGTGTGGCCAGATCAACTGTTTGGAACATCCCTAAAAAGAAAGAAGCACTGGTGAGCTCAGCAACACCAAAAGACCTGGAAGACCACGGAAAACAACTGTGGTGGACGACCGAAGAATTCTTTCCCTGGTGAAGAAAACACCCTTCATAACAGTTGGCCAGATCAAGAACACTCCCAAGGAGGTAGGTGTATATGTGTCAAAGTCAACAATCAAGAGAAGACTTCACCAGAGTGAATACAGAGGGTTCACCACAAGATGTAAACCATTGGGGAGACTCAAAAACAGGAAGGTCAGGTTAGAGTTTGCCAAACAACATCTAAAAAGCCTTCAGAGTTCTGGAACAACATCCTATGGACTGATGAGACCAAGATCAACTTATACCAGAGTGATGGGAAGAGAAGAGTATGGAGAAGGAAAGGAACTGCTCATGATCCAAAGCACACCACCTCATCAGTGAAGCATGGTGGTGGCAGTGTCATGGCGTGGGCATGTATGGCTGCCAGTGGAACTGGTTCTCTTGTATTTATTGATGATGTGACTGCTGACAAAAGCAGCAGGATGAATTCTGTGTTTCAGGCAATATTATCTGCTCACATTCAGCCAAATGCTTCAGAACTCGTTGGACGGCGCTTCACAGTGCAGATGGACAATGACCCAAAGCAGACTGCGAAGGCAACCAAAGAGTTTTTAAAGGAAAGAAGTGGAATGTTATGCAATGGCCAAGTCAGTCACCTGACCTGAATCCGATTGAGCAGGCATTTCACTTGCTGAAGACAAGACTGAAGGGAAAATGCCCCAGGAACAAGCAGGAACTGAAGACAGTTGTAGTAGAGGCCTGGCAGAGCATCACCAGGGATGAAACCCAGCGTCTGGCTGGAATTGACTGCAAAGGATTTGCAACCAAGTATTAAAAAGTGAAAGTTTGATTTGTGATTGTTAATCTGTCCCATTACTTTTGGTCCCTTAAAAAGTGGGAGGCACATATGCAAACTGTTGTAATTCCTACACCGTTCACCTGATTTGGATGTAAAAACCCTCAAATTAAAGCTAAAAGTCTGCAGTTAAAGCACATCTTGTTCGTTTCATTTTAAATCCATTGTGGTGGTGTATAGAGCCAAAAAGATTAGAATTGTGTCAATGACCCAATATTTATGGACTTGACTGTATATAGACACATGCATATAAAGGTTTGTGTGTAATGTTGTCTTTCATTTCATTTTTCAGATTCTATTTTGGTGTCTTTGGTTTTTACGGATTTGAAATGTCTTTTCTTTTTAGGGCTGCTGTTGTAACACAGTAATCTTCTATTGTGGCATCAATAAAGTCTCATCATATCTTCTCAATTTGAACTTTTTTGGCTAAAGTTACAGCCCTACTTAAAAGCAGAAAAAGAGCTTAAAGCTGCTTAAAGACAAAATCCCTCTCTGTAATTCATGCATTTTCTGAGAATTACCCACCTTTATCTGCATACCTTCTCCTATCAAAGTCCCTCTGTAGTCTGTAGTGTATGTCCAGTCGTAAGGCTTAGCCACCCCTTTGGGGTGATCATAATCCACTCTGGAAGGAAATTAGAAGACCAATGGGAAAATTGCAGAGGACACAGTTTTTTCTTACACACTGAAGCATTGTACTTGTGCTCATGCAAAAATAAAAGAATAGTAGATAAACATTATTAGAATATGTATTTATTAATTTATGTATTATCCCAATTACTTTTACTCTGTATCACAGATATTAATCTCACTTAGGACCCTGATGGTAAGTGCATCTAGGACAGTTGTTAATACGTGTGTAAAATTCCCTCACAAATGCGTATTAAATGTGTGTGCTATGCTCTCTAGTAACACCAACTATTCCACACTAAATTTAGTGACTTAAGCCATCATTCTCTGGGTCATAGGTTGCTAGGTTATTCAGTTTCTAGCGTTTCATAAGTAATCCAGTATTTCTTTGTTAACATTAGTGTGGCCGTATAAACTATAAACAACGTTTTTCTCTTACCTGCTCTCTTGCCACTCCTGAGCACAGGCCACCTTCACCGTGTCCTCCATGCAGCTGACTCTCTTTAGGGCATCAATGGCATTGAATTCAATACCATAGCCATCTTTGTGTTGGATGCGCAGGACATTGTCCCCAAACAGCATCTCTGGAAGGGAAGGCATATTCATCTCCTCTGCTAACCTGGAAATGCAAACAACTAAGAACTGTTGATTTGAAAAAGATTACGTGAGCATCAACATCATCAACTTAATTGACTTAATTCAGGTTCTACAGACTGACAATGAGAAACATGAAAATAGGTGAATCATACGCCTGACATTTAGCTGACAATTTGGGAAGCTGATTTTTACAGTGCTTCTGTTGTTGCTTTCACCATGTATATCAGCTGTATTAATAGATGCAGTTCTAACCTAAGGAGTGTTGCACAAAACCATAATAAGGGATTAAGATGGAATTTTCCTTATATCCTGGTTAAACTTGGTTGCACAAAAGCAGGATCAGTTAGGATCAGTTAGGTCCAGTCTAGTTACCATGGAGATTTATTCTGTGTTACCTGTGTTAAGCACGTAGCCTGGATTAATTTAACCCACACTCAGTTGAACAAAAGCAAATTGATTGAATGAGTTACTGTAGAGATTTATTCTCTGAATTTAGCCTGGTCCAAATCAGGTTAACATTGAGGACATGAATATTGCTACGTGCATTATTGCAATTGTTGAGTTAAAACTGTTGATGTAATGTCTGTTTCATTCAAGTCCATATTCGGCTCTATTCAATGCACTATCTACAGCTACTGCAAAGGCTCATTCACTAGTTTCTCTTGTCAGTGGCCTTTTATTGGACAACACAGTAGATGAGGAGAGGATAATACTGAGATGAGCATTCAGGCATTGAACAGTTTAAGATCATATCATTTGTTACTCTTGGTGGCCACGCCCCGGCGCCAGATTTTTTTTTTTTAAGTGGTAAAATCATTAATGACAAACTTTCTATTAACATCATCTGTACATTATTTTAGAAAATGAAATCAACGATTACATCATGATTTTACTTAGGTCTTAAGGTTCTTTCCAGGCCAGACATGTTTGTTCTTAAAGAGACACATTATTAAGATAAACTGATATAAAATGATCAAATTATCATATTATAGATTTGGTTGAATAAATACATTAACTTACAGTAAATGGACTAAATGTGAACTGTAGATTTACTCGTGTAACATATTTCCTGCTGATTATCACATTTAAAGTTTTTATAGTGGAGGCTACAACTGCAAATGTTCAGAAACTGCGCATTTTACATACACATTTTAAAAATATGATTCCTCAGGAACACTGGTTATTAACCATTTCAGCTGCTATTGTCTGTCAGGCTTTTCCCCCTTTCTTCAATTATAGAGGCTGTATTTGCAATTTGTCACATTTTATATGTTTCACCTCTTCGTACTCTCCATGGTACACTGCTGCTCTGTGGGCGGAACGTTGGCGCCGCAAATTTAATACATGTTTAATCAGTAATTCTGTGATTGATACATGTGGTCTGTTAAACAACACTTATGCCTCTGTGGGACTATGTCTCTTATCTGGCCAGAAAATGCCATGACCAGATGGATGATGACAGATGAATGGATAAGTAGGAACTGCAACTTAGCTGCTCCTTCTTAAACTTGCTTGTCAAATGTGCAACAGAATATGTCAAATGTGTTTAGTAGAATAAGTCAAGCCAGGATGTCTCACTTATCCTGGATATCTTAATTCTACGTTTGTGCAGTAACCCCCAGGACGCATTGCTGTTGTAAATATGAAGCTCACATTAAACACTTTGATCCAGTTTCTCCAGACATAGCAGCATGTACTGACAGCAGTAAATCTTCATCTTGTATTTCTGTGGTAGAAAGTGAGTGAGTACTTGTCATGCTATGTCTTTAGACATTCACCTAGAGTGTCTTGCTGTACATCACTATGTGACTGCAGGTTCACTTTTCTGTCTTTGTATTTAGTGAAGACTTATTTGTGTATTTCTGATTAAACTTAAAAAGATGTTTTTGCCAATTGGCAAAGAGTCTGATAACTTTAAGTGGCACAAAAAATTTAGTGAAGAGTTCTGTCATCTGGGAGAAGGTTTGAGTAGAGTTGAAAAAAAAAATCTGTCAGATACAACATGATTTAGTGTATATCAAAGCAACAGTTTAAACAATTCTTAATGCACAGTATGCCAGAATAAGAGAAATATCTCACCGCTCAATATCTTTGGATTTCATGATGTGATTTTTGGCAGCAGTTACTTTCCATGGTCCAAAGGTGAAGTCCTGCACACTGCTCTTAAAACCATGCAACATCATTGTAGACAAATAGGCCAACATTAACTACAAGAAAGAACAGAACAAATTAGATTGAACATGTCTCTTTGGTGATGTGTATTTACTCTTTCAATGTCAAAAGCCAACGTGTGGCTCTGGATTTAAAGTCGGTTGTACACCAATAACAGGGTTGTGTCCCTGGGCTGGAGCGGACCCCCATTTTCCCTTGATATGGGTTCCTTCATGGTACAACACTCGGACAGAACTGTTTGTCAGTTGAATAATTGTGAATGTATCTATTCTAGAGACTGGTTACTGATTTACTATTTTTTCTATTTTCTTTAAATTGAAGACTATAATGCCTAGTTTATTCATTGTGTTTCCTCACAGCGAGCTTTCAACTCTCAAGAAAATAAACAAAAATAATTGTCAGCATGGTAACATTTCTTGCTTAAACAAAATTGTAGTTGGCAAAAAGTAATGTGACACTTGACTGGTTTAAAAAAAAAGCTATTCAGGTTCTTGAAAAGCTGTCCAGAATTATTAATAACACTCACCTGTGTTATCCATTTCTCCTCAACCCAACGCGTTATTCAGATTACATTTAAATGACTCGACACTAAAATTGGTTTGTGTCTTTTGATAGTTATCATTGTTTAGATTTTACACAACATTGTTTTATTATTATTACTCAGACAAAAAAGATACATGGCACATACAAAAGGTCAGCCTCGTTTAACACATACATCCGCGTTAGTTAGCTCGAAGGAAACAATACGAGTGCAATTAACAACAGTATTTTATCAGTCACATCTATTGGAACATGACTAACATACGTTTACGTTCTACATTTGACGGATATAAGACATTTATTAGAAAGAGCTAGCAGTTAACGCTAAACGCTGACATATCGACAACGTTACACTTTGCCGTGTCCCTCACATGTGGGCGACGTTAACAGCTCTACTACATCTGCAGTAACTAAGTGGTCAAGGTGAACACACGTCTATGTAAGTAAATCTGTTTACCTCGATGTTGTTGTCAGTTGATACAAAGTTCTACAACATGGAGGCTAGTTTAGTGTGACAACAAATAATGTCCGGCTAAGGGCTATGCTGACGCCTTAGTTCCGCTGTTATGCCGAGTTCTGTTCATGTAGGTCCGTCATCAGTAGCTTAAGTTCCACTTGGCGCCCTCCACTGTATGATTAGGGCTGGTAGGATAAACTGTTGAAAGCCACCTCCTTACTTCAATCACCATATATGTAATAATAACTACTATTTGGTTTGTCAAGAAGAAAACAACTGAAACTTACGTGCATTGTGTAATTTACCAGTGAAAGTGTTATATAGCATGGGAACTGTGACTGTATCAACAAATGGATGGGGATAATAAATACAGGTGCACCACCAAGAAGCGTTCTGCATGCGTGACAGAAGCTGAAGAATATCAGCAATAACGCAACAGGTTACTCATTAAAATCTCGGTATATAATTCTCGGTATCGGGCACTGTAAGTCAAGAACAGCTATTAAAATGTTCTTTGAAATACTAGACTATATATGAGAATCTAGAATTGTCTTAAAATCCACAGTTGACCAGTAGGTGGAAGCAATTTTCATTGTCTGCGACTAGTGTACCGCGAATTTAAGTAGAAGAAGAACGTTCGCCTCTGTGTCCCTGTGCATGATTGGTTAGTCTCGCACGAGGCGTTTCCGTTAGTAGTTTTGCGTAAAACACAGAGAAAACTCTTCACGTGGGTCAATTCGAGCCACATGTCGAACGCCGTTAAAAAGGTTGGTATTTAATTGTGGAACTCAGATTTTTTTAAGTTGTTCCTGTGTCCTGGGGTGATTATAGTCATTATATAGAGGTTATGTCTTGTTTAAACCCGTATCAAATTACATCTAGTGGATCTGTCTATTTACTTGTAACAAACGTTTTGGGTCAACAGCTCAATTCTTCCAGGTATGTAGAGATTAGTAATATTGCAGTACTTAAATATGCTTACACTTATAAATGTTACAGATATACAAGGTAGCAAAACAAGTAGTTCAGTGTTTTTAAAAATTAGCTTTCAACTTCAAAATACCGTACAAGCAGTTATATTAACACAATTTTAAACGGTTGCTGCTTCATATACTGTGTAATGATATGCTTCATCTCACTGTATTCATAGTATTTGTTTTAACATAATGTTTCACGCTCATGTGTGCAATATGGGCGTAAAACATTAAAAATAATATAAGATTTTTTTTTTAATTGGGCAAAACAGATTTGTATTTTTTCCAATGATAACCTCTTTGTTGTTCTAATGATATGCAAGCTAGAGCTGAATCATTTGCTTGAAAACTGGTTAACCTGGTGACAGGTGAAACTGAAATCCTTTGCACTGTTTCTTTACCTCAACAGTTTTAATCATGCATTTATATAAAATGAATTGTGCTTCTTATTGATGACTATGGTCACACAATGCACTCATACGGAGTGAAACTTTTATCTCAGCAGATTTTTGGGAAATCTCTGGATAATTCTGCCTTGATCTTTATATAGAACACCAGCAGAGTTTTTTGTCTCAAATATACTATTAAGGCCACTGTCATTTGCAATCTCCAGCAGTTGATCTCTGATAATAAGATAAGATGACCCTTTATTAAGCCCACACTGAGGAAATTCAATTATTACAGCGACAGCAGAATTTCCCCACTGCAGGATAAATAAAGATCTATCTATCTATCTAACTACAGATAATAGGCTGTGCAAAAAGGCAGAAATGTGCAGAAGAGTCAAATTATTATAATATTATATTTACAATGTTTACAAATAAAGTGCAAAAAAAAATATTTAATGACCCACTTAAATGGTACCAGTTCTTTGGGACCTCTGCTATAGACCCTGCATTTTAGTCTGTCTACTCACAATAGTGTGTGGATTTGGAATTGGACGTACATCTTGTTGTTGGATTACAGAATTGTATTAAAGTACACATGTATGTTAGGGCTGCATATTTTGATGGAACAGACAGAACCGTGGGAACATTTGATATTAAATAATAAACTAGAAAAGGTAATTTTCTGATAAATTACGTGGTAGAGCTGTTCTGTCGCCGAAAAGACGCTGACCGCTTTAATCTGCTGATCGACAAAAATGCAGGCAATTTAAGGTTGACCAAAACCAGACAAAACGTTGAAAAAGATTAAAAAGTTGACCAAAATAAATCACTGATGACAAAAAAGCAGACCAAGCTGAAAAAACTATTTTGATGAAGAAATGCTTTCAAGTGAAATTTTGACATTGTATCTTTTTCTGTGTGTGCTGTCTATTTAGTGTGTGTGTGTGTGTGTGTGTGTGTGTGTGTGTGTGTGTGTGTCTATTTGTGTGGTTGGCGTCTGTGTCTACTCTGTATCAGAAGTTTGACCTGTCAGTTAAACAGTTAGAGCCTAATTATTCTTGTAGACCACTGGCGTAAGAGTTAGCGTTTGGCTACATTTAAACATTATGGGTCACACCTTCGTTTTTAACAGCCCTCCTATGTGTATGAGTTTAAGGGTCACCAAAGGTCTTTAAACACTATTATCCACACTATATTCAACAAAATTATTATTGTAGGGGATTTTAATCTGGTACTGTTCTAAATTGGTTTAAATTGTATCTTTTAGACATGTAAGAATGATTGACTGCTCATGAGAAAGCTACAGTATATAGATTGTGGAGACTTAATCTTGGGTCCAACACTTTTTAATCTTTACATGCTCCCACTTGGAGAGGTCATTGGGAGACACAGTATAAGCTATCATAGCTATGCTCTACATTGCCCTGATGACCCAGGACCGATCATTACTCTCGCGTATTTCTGATGTGCCATTGTTGTTACGGTAATGTTTGTTTTATGTCTTTTATCTTACTTGGGGGGAATCTGTAAAGCACTTTGTGCTACATTTTATTGTATGAAAATTGCTATAGAAAAAAAAAACACAGAATAATCATCTTAATCGATTATTGTGTCCGTGTGTGTGTGTGTGTGTGTATTGAGTGCACGCTTAAGCCGAGCCCATTTGTCTTACCTTTGCTGGAGTAGTGAACATCACATTAGTTTGATGTGGGTTGTGTACAGAGGTTGATGTGTGGTTACGTCTCTGGTGTTAATGTTTTCTAAAGCTATCTTGCTTGAAGTTAGGTAGACAGCTAACTAATGCTGACTTCCAAGTTACTTTGTGTTACTGAAGGGTGAAGGGGCCTTCATCACATTGACAAACACATTTGTCTTACCAAATTTTTGCTATTTCTTTATCATGGACGTTGACAACCTCAGAGTGTAGTTTATCCTTATATTTACAAAATGCTATCAAGCCATTCTTTAAAAGTACGTAAAACTAACCTTTTTAATGAGAATTCAACTCTCATTCTCACTTTTTTTTCCCCCTCCAGATTGAAATGCCCAAGACAAGCAAACTAAAGAAACGGAGCAGAGATGCTGACCATCTCCCCCCTAAACAGAGCAGGCTAACGCGCATGGACATTTCACCGTGTCTGTGCTTTCACAGCCCAGCCAGTCTGTTTGAGAGCCTTGTCCAGCCTATTGGGGAGGAGCAATTCTTCGCTGAGTATTGGGAAAAGAAACCCCTTCATCTTGAAAGGTCTAATCCCAGTACAGCCTCCTACTACAAGTCTTTGTTCCAAATGTCTGATTTGCATAGCCTGTGTACTCAAGGTCTAGAGTACTACAGGGATGTCAATGTTGTTCGCTGCATCAATGGCAAGAAAAAGGTCTTAAACAAGGAGGGCCAAGTTGACAGCACTGTTCTCAATAGGAACTTGGTTGAGAACAAGGCCACTATCCAGTTTCACCAGCCACAGAGGTTCAAGGTAGGTCGGAAGAGAAGCTATGTATCTCATGTTTTTTATTTGCTGCAAATGTTAATCCATTCCTTTTTATCTGAACACCAGATCAATTGACTTGTGTCATATAAAGTTGACCAATAATAATTTAGACATTGGCTTGGAATCATTTAATTAAGTTTGGTTTAATTTACTTAAATAGTGCACGTGATACTGATCTGAATTCACTTTGGGGTGGTAAAGACCTTACAGAATCATTTGAAGTTATTCGGCACAATGATCTATAGAGGACAAATTAACTGTGACTTGTTCTTTGTTTATCATAAATGAAGGGTTTAGAGTTTATTCAAATGTAGCCAATACTTTGATACAGAGACATTTTTAGCCTGTGTGTAGTATATATTGGCTGGGAGCATACATTTTTAGAACCTTGCACTGTCATAGTTGGATGGACAGAGTTGTGTGTTGTAGAAATTCTTCTATATTAATCTAAGAGTTTTTCATTCTCAAAAGAATTAAATGATAAAAACCTGCGTTAAATTTATTCAAGAACAGAGACCCTCACAATAAGACATTGTTGAGGGACCAAAAACCCACCTTTTTATTTTTCACTGCTCTGTTCCATCTTCCCTTTGCCCTTAAAAGAACAAAACCCTGGGTGGTAGTAACTCCTAAATGACCAAACCTTACATCACCATTTGGAATAACTGCAACAACAGGCACAACACAACACAAACACATATGTAAAACATATGTAATTTGCCACAAATGTAAAGAATCCATTATATAATTGATTGTTTTCACAATCAGCATCCTTAAGGCCTCATTGGGAGAAAAACCACCCTTGGTTCAGTTGTAGTCCCTTTTCTTTTGGAAGCATAGAAACTAGAACTTGATGTTATGGTCACAAAGGATTTAGAGATGGGTCTAAATAATTTTGTATTTACCTGTAAATGACTCTGCACAGAACAGTATCATGACTAATCATAGGTTGTTGAAGCTTACAGACTTGCATGCATGCTTCCTAAATCTCATAACAAAGTGTTGCTTTGAGAGTCTGAGCTGTGGCATTTTCTCTTCAACCTGAACAGGTTAAATGATACCCATTGCTTTATTCAACTTTATTTATAAGTCGTTGTTATTATGGGATTTGTTGGATGTTTTATATTATTGTGTAAGGTGTCAAACTTACTTTGTAAAGTGCTTTGAGATTTTATTGTAAATTGGTGCTATGTAAATCACTCAGTTGAATTATTAACACATAATATGTAGGTAATGAACAGAAATGCAGAGGTTATTAAACAGATTTATCATTATTATTACTATTGCTATTAGTGTCAGTGTTATCCACAGTTCAATTCAGTTCAGTGTGTTTATATAGTGTCAATTCACAATAAAGGTTATCTGAAGGCACTTGTAAAGTTAAGTTTAGGGCCTTGCAGAATTAAAACATACAATGACATAGAAAAGCCAACAAATACCACTTGAGCAAGTATTTTTAAATTGATAAATTGTAAGTTATAAATTTGATTACATTTTTAATAGTTTTAGTGGAGAAACTGGGTCAACGTGGGCAGCAGCGACAAGTTTGTGTAGAGAACAGAGGGGGAAAAAAAGGCAGTCCTAAAAGTAGAGAGGGTGACTGCTTCTCAATCCCGAATAAATTTCAGTTCAGATTACAACAAGATCCTTTATATATATATATAACTGGTTCCAAAGGAGAATAGTATCCAGGTTTTTGTATTTCAGTCGTCGTTAGACTGAAATGACCCAACTAAGAATAATTCAAAAGTACATATCAGCAAAAATGTGAATTTTTCCATTCCGAGAAAATGGACTTGGTTTTGGACAGACAAACAACCTGATTTTGTGGGCCACATAGGCTTCAACACACACACATTGAACATTACAGAACACTACAGAAAACTGAAGGCCTGTACTCTTGTATACTCTGCGTTAAACTAATTGAAGACAACACAAGATGGTGCACGACCTGCTCCTGGCCAACAGCCTGGACGAGTTCTACTGCCGCTTTGACAGACAAGAGAACAGACTCAACACCCCCATCAGCCAATGATCTGCAGCAGCCTCTCCTCCAGTACCTGGTTCACACATCAGTGTCCCCCTCACACCACACCTCTCTCCATCAAAGAGGGAGAGGTAAACGGCTAAACCCCTGGAAAACAGCAGGCCCGGGCTCTGTCTACCCTTCCCCTTGTTTTTGGTTTTCACGGATATTTTTAACACTGTAGTGTTCCAAGTGACCAGAACCATCTCTAACTATACGCTTTGTCAAAAAGAAAAGACACCGGTTGATCTACTCTATGCCCCCATGTACAAAGAGGTTTGGGGCAACTTGCACGGGGAAACATCTGTAAATGACAAGAAAGAAGATCGGCTGATTGCTCAAATTAATATAAATATGACGGTGTGACAGATTCCAATCTTTTTTTTCCAATGCATGTCTTAAGATTAAGATGCTTTGAGCGACCGAAATATGTGTATTATCACCACACCAAATTAAGTAGTTAAAGCTCCCTCCATATGGTCTACTAACCAATGTTCAATACTCTTCTGCATGTGAGAGTTTTTTAGTAGGCTGCCTTTTGTGTAAAATAAATACAGTAGAGTATGACAATAAAAACGACAACTTGCTAATCTTTTTTTCACACCACTCAACTGATGGTCCTCGCAAAGTGCCAGCCTCGCCTGGATAAGGCATGTGGCAGAGTTAGCTTCTGTTGTTATGCTTATCTAAGACAACACAGCTGGATGGTAAAATTCAAACGTACTGTTAATGGGGAAACTACAAATGAAAAATACTATTAAATGCAATGAAAAACAAACAAAACACTGACAGTTGACTCCTCACAATTAAATGCTCTCCAAATGACATCCACTACATTCTAGCCAAAAAAAACTTTACACCATATTTGTCATTATATTTTTAAAAAGTACAACAAAAATAAAGGCAACCACATGTGTGGAATCTACCAATTGTAGATTGTTATGCTTATCTGTGCTAAATTAACTAAACTAAGGTCTCAGATGTTCTTTTAAGAAATAATTTTAATTATAATAAAAACGTATACTTATTTGTATTGTAAAAACATGAACACATATAATGTTTGTGCAGTATTAGTTTAAGCAGACTGTATTTTTCTGTTGCCGTGACTGAAAAACCCAACTAATCCCAAATGTCACAGCATCCGTCTCAGACTCAGCAATGGTTTGTAGGTCCTGTCGGAGTCCAGTGGAGCTGGACACTGGAGACTTGGTTGTGGCTTTATTTGAAATGAATAAAGAAGTGTCTCAATGGTATATAAACATTTACTTGTATTTATTGGCTGTTAGTTTGTGCTGTTTAAATGTAATTAGCAAATTTAAGTTGTTAGACATATTTATCACATTGTCATTTACCCTTTTTTTCATTTAGTAATGGTTATTATATATAAAATATTCAGAGGATTGTCAGGGTCACAAGATCTTACTTAAATCCACCCTACAACTATTATATAACTAATAAAAATTTAATTGTGTCTTATGTATTAACAGGATTCATCCAAATTTGAGCCTAATCTGAGGAAAATCCTTGTCAATCCAATATAAATGACTCCACTGCACCTTCCCGTATTCAATAACAGCATTTTCTATGCTTAGCATGTTTAGCTGCTTACTAAAGCTAGAGGACTGTGGAAAGGCAGTGAAGTTTGGAAGTTTTAGTGGCCACATCTTTGTTGAGGCTGGAAGAGGGAGTAGGTTGGATTGAAACTTGTTAGTAAGTCATAACATTCTCATAAAATATGTAAAGGGATGTGTCTACATATGCCCCAAAGCCATATAATAGTACTAAAATGGTCTCTAGTCATATTCTTTTATTTAAGATAATGTGGCATAATTAGTACATGCTCATGCCCAACAGTAATTGTGCCTAAAGCAGAGAGATATGACCGTGCTCTGTCTCACAGTGTAAACCGTCTGTTTTCATAAAAACAAACAAGTTATTTAGAATGAACATATCTATTGGACATGTTTGTTTCAAGATTTCTTGCTGGAAAAAGGCTGCAGTGCTCCCTTATTGATCCAACGGTACCTGGAGAGTGTTAGCAGGCAATTGCAGCTTTAAATTGCACATACTCACTTGTTGAACAGCTATTAGTAACCTTGTTACACATCAACATGCCAGCGTAATCTGAATTTCTTGAGAGAAATCTACCTTGCGCATGCTTAAAGGTGTGGGATTTGTTGTTACCTTGTAAAGTTCCTTGAGTTAACCTTTGTTGTGAATTGGTGCTGTATGAGGAAAAGCTGGATTGAATTCAACTGAACTTCTGAGACTTTCTTTATCATTTTTATATATTCGTGTTGGTTTTCTGTCTGTTTTCAGGATGAACTATGGAGAATCCAGGAGAAGCTGGAGTGTTACTTTGGTGCCTTGGTGGGTTCTAATGTCTACATCACACCACAGGATTCTCAGGGTCTTCCAGTTCACTATGATGATGTTGAGGTATAGTAAATCCATAAACTATGTGCATATTGCAAACCATCAATCTAAAGTATTTACATAACAGAACTTTGAAACCGGCAAGTTTTAGGATCATTTAATTGCCGGGTGAATGGTGGAAGAAGTTGTGGTATGTTACTGGAGTAACATTAGTAATTACAAGCTGTTGTTCCTATTACTTTATTGTAAAATGTCCATGATGTCTATACTTGTATGGACAGTTGTGTCCATACATATGACATATGTACACAACTGGGCAGTGCAGGAACCTCTAACAAGGGTTTCTAGTTTTGTTATATCTGAGGATCTTTGTTGGCTTAGTGATTGTTATCAGAGTTACTGTCTGATAATCACCATAGGCAGCAATTCGTGTTCCTTTTTAGAATCATTGGGAATTTCAGATTCACAGTCAGACACAGGCTGTGTCTCCCAGCCCAGCGCAGAACATCTCCCTCCCAGCTCAATCTAGGGAGACCTGCGTCAGCCAAATGTGACTACTTCAAATTTAGTCAAGCTCAGCTGAACCTAAGAGTCAATGAATGACTTGTTTCTCTGAAAGGAACCTCACTAGGCCAGATGTGTTCTCTTGAGTGTCTCTATATTCAAGAACATTTGACCAGCGATGACATGTTTAGCCGCCTGTCGTCGCTTCCCCGCTGGCTGTAGGTGTCCAGCAAACGATGTGGGCTTCATAGACAATTGGAGCAGTTTTTGGGGAAAACCTGGGCTGATTAGAAGAGACGATGGAGTCTCTGCTCTCTAGTAACATGGCCAAGTTGATTAGACTCCCTAAACCATGACCCAGAGTGGAGCCCAGGACGCAGAGTCGCAGTCTTACAGGCCTCTCTGCAGACTCTCAGCCGCCACCACCTCGTAGCTGTAACACTCCCATTGAGACTGTGTCTGCTCCCAAACCACCTAAATTATATAAATCACAAATAAATACAAGAGGAGTGATTCACAGGAATCTAATAAACATCAAGACAGAACAAAGTAAAAATAATAATAATATAATATAATATCAGATTTCTCTCTTTTAAATCTCTGTTAATAAATGACTTGATCAGTGACCATCACATAGATTTATTTAGTCTCACTGAAACCTGGCTGCAGCAGGATGAATACGTTCGTCTAAATGAGTCGACTCCAACCAGTCACATCAACCATCATATTCCTAGAAGTTCAGGTAGAGGTGGAGGAGTAGCAGCAATATATAACTCAGATTTATTAATTACTCCTAGGCCTAAACTTAGCTCTAATTCTTTTGAAAGCCTCACTCTGAGCCTTTCTCACTCAGACTGTAAAACCCAGAAACCAGTTGTGTTCTGATCTTCATCAAAGTTGCAATAGAAAAACACAGTCTCCTTAAAGTAATACTGCACAAACATTATGTTTTTATTGAACATAACAATTAACATTCACAGTGCAGGGTGGAAAAGTATTTGAACCTTTGTAGTTAATAACTGTTGTTGGCTGGTCTGGTGTGAATCGCTTTCTTGAGGTCATGCCACAGAGTCTCAATTGGGTTGAGGTCAGGACTTGACCAAGTCCAGAAGTTCTGCAGTATGTTTTTTTTTTGGACAGCAGTGGTTCCTCCCATAGACTCCATTCTTGTTTAATGTTTTATTCATTGTACATTTGTCAACATAAATGTTAGCATGTGCTAGAGATTTCTGTAAGTCTTGAGCTGACACTCTAGGATTCTTCTTCACCTCTGTACAGGAGAATAGCAATAGTACTGAACTTTGAGAGGTGGACTCACTTCTGTGGGATACTGTATATATTAATATAACATGTGTGTGTTTTGTGTATATGCTTGAGACAATTTTTTATGTTGTGCCAAATATTGCCATGACTTTATGTTCTTGATGAAAGGATGGTGTTGTGGCTGATTAAGTACAATATGTTTAAGAATTTATTAATTTATATTTTCCCAGGTATTTATTTTGCAGCTAGAGGGGGAAAAACATTGGCTTCTTTATAGTCCTACTGTTCCACTGGCAAAAGAATACAGCGTGGAGTCAAAGGAGAGGATTGGCAAGCCAATCCTAGATGTTATATTGAAGGTATGCTGTGTTTCTTTTTTCTTACTTATTGATACACACTTTGACATTAAAACTATGTTTTTATGAATGTAGGCAACAATTAGGACCAAAGTAACATTAAATGATCGTAATCAAAGAATTTACTACACAGGAGGAATGGTTTAAATTCCTCACAACTGGTCTAAAAACATGAGTTAAGTGAGAATTGCAGTGAATATTACAATACGCTTGAGGGCATGAAAACACTTTAGGATCCCCTGGAAGAGCTGAACACAGTGTACAGCCACAGCAGGCAAACAGTAGACAACCCAGTTCTGGATTGCTTCAATAACTGTTTAATAACATGTAGCTAATGCAAGTCATTACTGCTACACAGAATATGACTCACAATGACTCAAACACCTTGCACATGACCTACTAATGCTCTTACTTCATATTGTGACTGAAGTAAGAATAGCTCCTATAGCCGAGCAGTAGCTGTGGACCCAGCAGAAATTCTACAGCAACAGGAGAAGGATGCTGTACTGCTCACTGAAGATACAGAAACCCTGAAACTTTATAAATCGACACATCCTGCCAAATTTTTGAAGTTTGAATTGCAAAAAACTGGATTACAACTGGAAGATAGTATACGATCAATAATATAATAATAATAACAGAAATGGGGGGTATTTTTTATGAAGTGCAACTGTGGTAACAATTGTGCATTATTTCAAGTCACCGTTGGTAAAAAGAAATCTGTAGAGTTTGTAGTGATGTCCCAATCATACTGCAACATTGCAAGCTAATAAAATCTATCACAATAGGAAAATCTCTATATCTATATATAGATCTATATATAGGCCGCAGTTTGAGATTATATTTGCAATGCAAGACCGATTTTAGCAACTGAAATGTCTCATTAAATTTGTGTTATTTCTTTTATTTATAATATTGTATTGTACTGATATGATCTCTCCGTAGGCAGGAGATCTTTTGTACTTTCCTAGAGGAACAATTCATCAAGCCAGTACTCCAGCAGGAGTGGAGCATTCCATTCATTTGACTATCAGCACCTACCAAAAAATGTAAGACAGCTCCTTTTACACTGGTACTTCCCTGGGTTATGCACCATCACCGAACACACTGGTCACACACCAAGGTGTATCTATTTCGTCATAACCTAGTGGCAGCACATACGGAAAAATAAGCTTTTACATGTACTAGGAATGAATAATTGCGGAAAGTAATGGGCTCTTGGCAAGCATGTAAAATATGGAACTGCACTTTGCACTTGCTGTGATACACATTTGCTTAAAATGAAGGTGTTCCTCTAACAGTTTGTATAGACTTGTATCCAGTACAAGTCTATAGGAGACATATATTTATTTATTTTATTTTTTATTTTTGGCCTGCTTCAACGTTCTGTTCATTGTTCAGACATAAGGTGGTGCATCCTAGTTGTGTTTAGACGCACACACATTAAGCATCAGTCACAGAGCACCACACAAGTAATTGTCTTTATTTGTCATAACAATAATCTAAAACTTCCTAACTTTCTTCACCTGAAACTTTGCCCTATAACTAAGCTGCAATCAATTCAATTCAATTCAATTCAACTTTATTTATATAGCGCCAATTCACAACATCAGTTATCTCAGGGCACTTTACAAGTAAGGTTTTAAGACCTTACACAACTAAACCCAACAATTCCCACATAGAGCAAGCTTTTAATTGTAGCCAATCGATAAATTGTACATTTAAATAGCAACAGTGGAAAAACTCCCTCTCTAACGAGGAAGAAACCTCCAGCAGACCCAGGCTCAGTGTGGGCGGCCATCTGCCTTGACCGGTTGGGGTGAGGGGATAGAGAAGAGAGAAAAGAACACAACAACAACAACAAAACAAGCAGCAACAGAACACAGGCAGGATGGTTGGACCAGCAACTGAACACTGGAGACACACGACTCTGAGTCTGATGATACCTGTAGATGAGGATAGAGAGAGACAGAAGGGGAGAAGCACAACTAGGAGAGAACAGAGACAAAGTTAGTCACATGTGGACATGGAGGCATGTTAGTGGATAGAAGAAAAAGAGAAAAAAGAGCTCAGTCAATAAAGGACGTCCCCCAGCATCTAAGTCTATAGCAGCTTAACTAAGAGATGGTTCAGGGTGACCAGAACCATCTCTAACTATACGCTTTGTCAAAAAGAAAGGTTTTAAGCCTAGTTTTAAAACTAGAGAGGGTGTCTGCTTCTCGAACCTGGACTGGAAGCTGGTTCCATAGGAGAGGAGCTTGGTAGCTAAATGCTCTGCCTCCCATTCTACATTTAGAAACTCTAGGAACCACAAGCAGACCAGCGCTCTGAGAACGAAGCGTTCTGTTGGGAGCATAAGGAGCGATGAGGTCTTTAAGATAAGATGGAGCTTTATTATGAAGAGCTTTGTAAGTGAGGAGAAGAATTTTGAATTCTATCCTAGTTTTGACAGGGAGCCAATGCAGAGAAGCTAATGTAGGAGAAATGTGATCTCTCTTCCTAAGTCCAGTCAGACTCTGGCTGCAGCATTTTGAATTAATTGGAGGATTTTCAAAGAGTTATTGGGACAAACTATGAGTATCAAGTTACAGTAGTCAAGCCTAGAGGTAACAAATGCATGGATTAATTTTTCAGCATCACTCTGTGAGAGGATGCTCCTAATTTTAGCAATATTCCTCAGGTGGAAGTAGGCAGTTCTAGAGATTTCTTTAATATATGGTGTAAAGGACAGATCTTGGTCAACAATGACACCAAGGTTCCTACAGTAGAACTTGAAGCTGACGTTATGTCATCCAGAGTAACAATCTGATTCAATAAAGAGTCTCTCTGGTTTTTAGCACCAATTATAATAACCTCAGTTTTATCTGAATTCAGTTGTAGAAAGTTATGGGACATCCAGGATTTGATATCATTTAAACAAGTCTGAAGTTTGACTAATTGGTTTGTTTCCTCTGGTTTCATGGACAAATATAACTGAGTATCATCTGCATAGCAGTGGAAATTTATAGAATGTTTTCTAATAATATTACCAAGGGGAGACATGTAAAGACTGAAAAGTATTGGACCAAGCACAGAACCCTGTGGAAGATTGATCATGAACATGAACAAATTGGAATCTGTTCAACAGATAAGACTTAAACCATCCCAACGCTATGTTCCAGTCCCTGCAATAGAGTCTTGTGATCTATCGTATCAAATGCTGCACTAAGATCTAACAGGACAAGTACAGAAACTAGACCATTGTCTGAAGCTGTGAGAAGATCATTAGTGACTCTAATCAGAGCTGTTTCTGTGCTATGATGTATCTGAATCCTGACTGGAAATCTTCATATAGGTCATTTCTACGCAAGTGGTCACATAATTGTTTAGCTACGGTTTTTTCAAGAACTTTAGAAATAAAGGGCAGATTGGATATAGGCCTATAATTTGCAAGTTCTCTAGGGTCAAGAGTAGGTTTTTTCAATAAAGGTTTGACCACAGCAACTTTAAAAGCCTGTGGTACGTAGCCTGTAACCAGCGATTGGTTGGTTTGATTTAATATGGACGTGCTGATTAATGGAAGAATTTCTTTGAGTAATCTGGTTGGGATTGGGTCTAAGATACAAGTAGCTGATTTAGCAGAGTTAATTATTGAAGTTAACTCAGTCTGATCTATACGGGAAAAACAGTTTAAGTAAGACATAGGTCTAACCAGCAGATCTAAGGCTGTTGGATCTGCAGATCGGTTTATGACTTTTGTTGACAGATTCTGATAAATCTTTTCTCTATGAATTTCTTTACCAATAAAATCATAACCATTAAAGTCGTTGCTGCTGAGATTTAAAGGGACACTAGGCTCAACACAACTATGACTCTTAGTCAGCCTGGTTACAGAGCTGAAAAGAAACCTGGGGTTGTTTTTATTTTCCTCAATTAATGATGAATAGTATGTGGTTCTAGCAACCCGAAGTGCTTTTTTATATAGTATTAAACTGTCTTTCCATGCTAGACAGGATTCACCTAATTTGTTGGAACGCCACAATCTTTCTAGTTTTCGAGTCCTCTGCTTAAGGCTGCGGATCTGAGTTATAACATGAAGCCAACCTCCTCT
This sequence comes from Macropodus opercularis, assembly GCA_030770545.1. Lineage (NCBI taxonomy): Eukaryota > Metazoa > Chordata > Actinopteri > Anabantiformes > Osphronemidae > Macropodus > Macropodus opercularis. The sequence continues at coordinate 446,841 of JAUCMP010000031.1, forward strand.
GATTCACTGGCTTCTTCTTCAGCAACAGTGTCTAAAATTGTAGCATCATCAACAAGACAATCTACCTGCTCATGATTCAGATGACTGCTCTCCTCTGTGTAGCTACAAGGGAATGAGACAAAAGATGATGGAATCATCTCCTTAAATCTAACAACAGAATCATCAGATAAACATCTGCTGTAATAGAACTTATTTCCAACTGTTGTCAGGTCTGTTATGGTAAATTCAAATTTTATTAAGAAATGGTCAGATAACAGAGGGTTTTGAGGCAGAACTTTTAAATGATCAATCTCAACCCCATAAGTCAGGACAAGATCCAGAGTATGATTAAGACAGTGAGTGGGTTCATTCACACGCTGACTAAAACCAATAGAATCCAGTAGTGAATTAAATGCAATGTTGAGACAGTTACTGTCAACATCTACATGAATATTAAAGTCGCCCACTACAATCACTTTATCTGTGCTGAGAACTAAGTTAGATAAAAACTCTGAGAATTCAGTTAAGATCTGAATATGGACCAGGAGGACGGTAGACAACACAGAACACAACTGGTTTCTGGGTTTTACAGTCTGAGTGAGAAAGGCTCAGAGTGAGGCTCTCAAAAGAATTATAGTTATGTTTAGGGCTAGTAATTAATAAATCTGAGTTATATATTGCTGCTACTCCTCCACCTCTACCTGAACTTCTAGGAATATGATGGTTGATGTGACTGGTTGGAGTTGACTCATTCAGACAAACGTATTCATCCTGCTGCAGCCAGGTTTCAGTGAGACTAAATAAATCTATGTGATGGTCACTTATCAAGTCATTTATTAACAGAGATTTAGAAGAGAGAAATCTGATATTTAATAGACCACATTTAATTAGTATTAAATGTGGTATAATATGCAGTATGCATATTATGCAGTATAATTTTGTGCGGTGAACAGGAATCTTAAACCAGCAGTGAACAAGGTGAGTAAACAGGCAAGTGAACACAAAGGCTAGGCCTCAGCAGGCCGGAGGGTCCGACACATAACATAAGTGGGTTTAGAGAGAACTGCGTCTGTTTGAGAGATGGTTTAAACAGCACCAGTAGCTGACAAACATGTCTGGAAGTGGCACATAAATGGAACCGAGCTGTGGCGCGCAGTGCCTCCTACAGATACTATAAAAGATGACAAGTGGTGCTGAATTATTTTAAATTTGTTCTCAGGTCATGGGGAGATTTGCTAATGGATGTATTTCCTAGCCTACTGAGTGATGCAAGCAAGACTGAAGTCAGCCTAAGAGAAGGCATGCCCACAAGACTACTACTGGTAAAAATGTTCTATTACTTTGTTGTCAGGATTTGTGTATAATATATCGAACCCCAAAGGATGGTCATGCAGAACCAGACTTGTCTGCAGCTATTTATTTGATTGAAAATATAAGGTGTTGTGATGTCTGTGTCTTGTCATGTCCACCTCAAGTTGAACATTTGAGGCAGCAGTTTCACAGTTGACATTGTACAGCAGTAGTCTTTGTTTTTGTGTGTATAGGGTGAAGCCAAAGGCCTGGACACCAGCAGGCAACTGGCAACTGGTCTCAGATTTCTGGCTGATAAAATTGAAACAGGGACGCTGGAGGCCCGCTCGATTCAAATGAAGAGAGACTTTATTATGAACAGACTGCCGCCATACAACCAGCAGCTACTTAAGCCATGTGAGCTTCTTTGTGATTACTGAATGTGTTCAAATGTGTACAAGACACTATATATAATGTTCACATCAACAAGACTTTCCTCTACTTTTGTTTGTGTTATAGCTGATAGGGTTCCTGTCTTGGAAGATGTGGTTTGTTTGAGGTGTAAAGACCACATGATTATAACAGTAGAGCCAGGTAACGAGAGAACGGTAAGTTTGTCATTTTGCATGTGTTCATTTGCAATTATAACTAATTCTAACTCAACATTTTACCTGTAAGACCTGGAACAAGGTTTTTAATTCTTTGGATACCCTTTTGCAATTTGGACCCCCATCTATCTGACTAGTTATTGTGCCATTTTATTTTTTTCTCTCCTTATTTGTCAGACCCTGTTCTCTATAACTCACCATGCTGTATTTAACCGTAACACAATTAAATCTCTTTAAATGCTCTCAAAATACACTTCCCGTAAAAAGCGGCACCACTTGTGGACCCAAATTCACAATCCTCACAAGATACAATAAAACACAATTTAATTTAATCAAACACAGGCAAGGTTAATAAACAGGCAAAGGCTAGACAAGTCAAATAGGAACACAAACCAGAAGATCACAATCTTCAATGCAGTGCAGGAGATAAACTACATTATTATGTCTATGGAGCTTTTCAGTCATCCAGGTAAAGTTGTCTGATATTCACTGGACTTTTTCTTTTCCATCGAAATGTTCCACCACATATTTAACGTAATAACAGTAATATTGGCCAGACGATTAGCAGTGCCATAAAGTCCCTAATGACCGAATGTTATTTAGATTGTAGGGCTTCCTGCAGATTTTCTCATCTCTGTAGACCACATTTGAAGCTCTCCTAAGTTAGGGTTACAATTTTTGGTCACTTTACTAAAAATGCCCTTCTGGTTTGATTTGACATCTTTAGACTAATATTGACTTTAAGACAAAATTTAAGGCGAGGTTTCAAACTTATTTCGATCCACAATTATTGTGGCCACTCTGCGCCTGGCACCCCTGAAATGTTTTCCTAAATTCTGCTGAACTCTAAAGAGTGCCTTGAACCTTGTCTTTTTTTTACTGTATGTCCTGACATTCAGTGAACTGTGGAACGTTTTAATTCTCAGGTATGGGCTTTTCTAAACAATGCCTATTCAGTTTAGTTCATCTTGTATCAACAAGATGCACCTAACTGCAATTTGGAGTGTCACATAAAAGAGTGCAATTTTATTTTTTAGGTATTTGCAAAAATGCAAAAAACATTTTGATTTATTTATTGTCTAGAATGTATTATTTAATTTATGAATGTTTTTAATTTGTTTATGTGAACAAAGGACACAACACAAACATAAAAGACTGAATTTAGTGTGTGTGTGTTTTCAGGATGAGACCACAGAGCTGGTAGTCTTTGTATTACATTCCTTAAAGAACCAAAGGGAAAGTCACATGATGCATGGAATGTGTGATGAAGAAGAGGAGCATAATGTATCCTGGGTATGATGTGACACTGAGTCAAAATGTCTCAAAGCTAACGTAACTTTTTTTGTATAGATATACAGTGTAATATTTATTACCTTACATTTGCGACAGTACCACCAAACAAAAGATGTGGCACCGCGTAGAAACTTGTTTCTCAATTTTAAAAGAGAAATTATGAATACGTCCCGTAAATTAATTATATTTGAAAGTAGTTGTACAGTTAAATAATTTTAATAGAGAACATGGAGTAAGTGTTCATATTAGGTTAATCAAAATTTATCTATAATTACTGTTCATGTACATTGACCTGATAACTGAGAATAATCTAAAGTAAAGTGAAAGATCAGTCTCTTTGTTGATGCACACTACTGGTCAAAGAATAGGAAAGTGACTTTTTTTTTATATATATTTTCAGTATTTTATAGTACTGATGAATTATGTACTGAAAACATTTTAAAATCTTATTATATGTATTGGAAAGTGGTCTCAACTAACTCTCATGATTTATAGACTATATTGTCAAGAATTGATTTGTGACCGTATTGTGCTTTAGCGTGATGTAATAATACCCCAAAGGCCCCAAAAAATAACTGCTCAGGTAAAACAAACAAACAAACAAATTATTTTGGTTATAGATATTGTGTATTTGTATTATTTTAGTATTATCTATTTTTACATAGTGCAGATATTGTAGATGTGACTTAACATAGTGGACAAGGATTAAATATTTACACTTACAAATATAATATGAATACCGTAGTTCTGCTTGCAGGAAAAACAACATGGAACAGTTGCAGTATTATTAGTACGCACGGTGAAGTCTTTAAAGAAATAGCCTTAAGTATTGTTTGCAAGGTGCGGTGCAGTAATATGTTTTTGTTTTTGCAGGGCCTGCAGTTCCCTCTGTCTCACCTACAGGCTCTGCAGCAGCTCCTGCAGGCAGAGAAACTGGCTGTGGCCCAGCTCCCATTGCCCACTGATGAGTCCAAACGTAATCTAGCGGTGGCTCTCTGGAGTGAAAGCCTCCTAGATGTACTGTAGCCTAATTGAACCTGTGTTATGGTGCCACAGAATTTGTCTAAATCAGAATATCCCAATTTAATTCTTAATTTATCCAGCACTAGAATGGGAACCTTTGAGATTTCCTGCACAGACACCAGATTTTCTTTTGCGACCTACTGTGCCTAGTGTGTGGTCATATAACTTGTACCTGTGACATTCTGTTTGTAGAGTGAGAGTGTAGAAATAAACATAACTTCAATTAAGATTGAGCAGTTTTATTACAAAGGGAATATGAAATATGGAAGCACAAAGAAGGAAAACCACATTAAAGTTATACAGCAGAACAACTCAGAACCATCTGTTATATGGTTATTTATAAAGTTCAGCCTGTTAATTGTGGGAACCCAAGCAAGAAATTGTTTTGCTGTCTACTGTCTCCACACTCAGGGACAACATGGTTGTACAATACAATAAAACACTATAGAAGTATAGTAAGAAAAATATATTTCTACAATGCAGATTTGTAAAAAGAAATAAAGGATAATATAATGCAGCTCACTGCAGTGATTTACATTCTAAACCAAGGCTGTTGACTCATGAGCCTTCCCAGCATTTTTACATTTGCATATTCAGACTGGGTCATATGTTTTATTAGGTTTACAGCTTATCACTAATATTTCAAGTTGCTACCAGCAGATACTGGTGTAAATAAATGTATAACTTCACTGTTAATGACTTAAACCACTGATTTATAATAATGAACCTTGGGAACTTCAATAACATATTTACTGCAGGCATTATTATGAGTGCAGACCTCATACACTGTATAACAAACACAAAGTAGGATCATCTAAATAATATTTTGTTAACTGCTAACTAGTTAACTTCTATTTATTTTTATTATAGTGACACTAAAATGGTGCTGTACCTTTCAAGACCTGCCTTAAAAAACACTGCAAAAGCAGCCGTCTATTCTGGACAACTAAATGGGCCATATTCACCGGACCCATGGGCCATCCCACTCTCAAGGTTCAGGGTGGTTACTGAGAACGAGAATGTCACTCCTAAGAGTGAAGTCCTTCCAGGATGATCTCCACAGGACAGTGTGGTGGTCAGTATTCAGGGTGCGCACAGTAGGAAAATGATTGGTTTCATGGTATATCTGAAAATATGACACTAATTAATCGAGTATAATGTGATTCCAATTGCTTTGTGTGGAGTCGATTGGGAATACGATCAACATGAGCCACTCTCTGAGCGTCAGCTTGGAGAAGCAAATAAGATGTGGAGAAAAAGAAGGTACCAGGAAATACCCAACTCTGCATAGGATGAAGAAAACTAATGACTGGAAGAAAGTTGTGGTGTGTAGGCATAGCTATGCTTTGAATGGACAAGAGTGGGGAGATTTAGATGAAAGAGATGATAGTATGGATATAAGCGAAATAAGTGATAAAAATTAAGAAGAAAAGAGGGCAATGAGAGAAGAGATCGGATAGGTAGCCAATTCAAGATCATTCTGGGGTTTGCAGAGGAGTTTGAGTTATGCGGGTAATGGAAACAAATGGTGTAAGCGAGTGATATGTGGAGTTCCGGTTGGTGAGAAAAAGTAAAGGGAAGGATACGTGTTAACCATGAGGTAAGAACAGATGGTGAATCTGTTGTGATTGGTTTTGATGAGGAAGCGCTTCCCAATAAAGTCATCCTAGGGTATCTGAGTTACAGCGTTAGGGGATATGTGCCAACGCTACTGAAACGCTCCAATTGTCAAAGGTTTGGACCAGTTCGGACTTGCCGTGGACACATGAACATCAAGGCTTTTAGAAATACTTTTGTAACCCTTTCCAGCTTCATGCAAGTCAACAATTCTTGATCACATGTCTTCTGAGAGCTCTTTTGTGTGAGCCATGATTTACATCAGGCTTCTTGAGAACAATAAACTCAAAACTGCTGTGTTTTATAGGGCAGGACAGCTTTAACCAACACATCCAATCTCATCACATTGATTGGACTCCAGGTTGACTGACTCCTGGCTCCAATTAGATCTTGGATAAGTCATTAGCTGAGGGGTGATATGTTATGTTCAAGACAAACATGAAAACATATAATGTTAGTGCAGTATAAGTTTAAGCAGACTGTATTTTTCTATTGCTATGACTTAGATGAAGATCAGAAACATTTATGACCAATTTATGCATTTAAATCCATGTGATCCCAGAGGGTCACATACGTTTTCTTGCAACTGTATACGTGAAAAAGAAATGTGCAAAAATAGATTTCTATGAAGATATTGAGAAGATGCAGTAAGGGGTGAGGATAAAGCAGAAATAACAGCAAAGAACTTGTTGAAAGTCAAAGTTCTCACAATTTAACTGAAGAGAGCACGAGAGGAAGGCTGAGGACCAGAGCAGACCATGTTGGAGTCCTAGAGAGATGTGAGAAACTAATAGTGTTACGGATCTTCCATTTATTGTGAAAGAAATGACTAGAGCATTAGCAAGGTCTGGATTGATGTTTCATGGGAAGGATGGAATCTGTTATATAATGTTAAAACATCTAGGTAAGTTAGCTTCTATGAAACTCCTGGGGCTGTATAATAAAGTATGGATGAAAAGGAAATTCCCCAGTGCTTAGAAGGAAGCAGTGATTATTCCTATTAGGAAACCAGGGAAAGATCCGTCATACATGGGAAATTAGAGGCCAATAGCAAGCAAAGGGAATCCTTCACCTTACCAGAGCGGATTTAGAAGAGGCAGAGGCACCGTGGCCCGGCAATATGTTTGGAAACAGAAGTCAAGAAAGCACAGGTTATTAAAGAATCAGTCATAGCTGTTTTCTTTTATGTAGATTAGTTTATGATGTGGTTTTGGAAGGATGGACTGATTAAGTGAAATTCAATTTAAATTTCAGGAAGAAAGTTTAATTGGGTCAGAGATTTCTTCAGGTTAGAATTGGGAGTATTTAGTAGACAATGGTTCCCTCAGGACTGTGTCATTAGTCCAGTGCTTTTTTCCACCATGATAAATGATGTTTTCACTCAAGTGCCAGACGATATAAACTGATCCTTGTTTACAGACAATGGAGCACTGTGAAAGAGAGGAAAAAATATTACACATATTAAACAAAGGTAACAAGACGCAGTTAATGTGGTTGAAGAGTCATATTTATGGGGATTTAAATTTTCAGTAGGAAAAACTGAAACACCAATATTCACCAAGAAGCAGAACAAAATCAAAAAACTAGAGATATGGATATATGGACAATTAATAGACCAAGTATTTAAGTTTTTGGGAGTGTGATTTGAGTCAAAACTGATTTGGAATGAGCATATTCGTAATGTGCTTAAGATGTTAAATGTTATGAGCAAACAGAAGAGCTATGAAAGTGTCTACGTAGCAGATCGGCACTGGTAATGGGAGCTTTGTATACGGGTCGACAGCTAAAACACCACTACAGAAGCTGAAGGTAGTACAGGTACAAGCACTAAGACGGTGTTGCGGTGCGATCAAGTCCACAGATTTCATTTACAGAATTGGTTCCCAGCTGGGAGAGTGAGAGGGGAAAGAGTACATGTCGTACCTGGAGGAGGAGTGCTGTTGCTGGAGAAATGGGTTTACACCAGACAACACGCTTAGTTATTCTGCTCATACTCTATCTCAGCTTTATTATGTATAAAAACCTATGTATAAAAACAGGCAGACATCTCAATAGCATCCAGAAGGAATTAGGGAAAATGAGGGCAACAGGAGGAAACAATATAATAACACGGTTAAGATCAGGTCACACAAAACTGAATAAGTCACTACACGAACAGGGAAACACCAGACGGGTCTGTGTAAATGTTGTTACCCAGAGGAGTCAGTGGAGCAGGAGTTATAAGAGACGTTAAAGAGGTCAGTGGAAGCACAGGGGATACAGGAATTTAATTTGAAACACACTCAATCAGACAGGGAGTTATAGAGCATCACTGCCACCTCTGGAAGACACGGGGTAATTAAGTCTGGTTGTTTTCAGAGGAGGCGCTGTGGCAGGTGGCAGTAATGCACGTCAACACCATAAAACTAGAAGAAGACGGTTCACGTTCCGTCTGGGAGGTAGTTAATCAGGCGTAGGTGGCGGTAATGCGCCACGTGCATTAGACGCCACCTGCCAATTACACACGAAGAAGAACGCTGACCGTCGGCCATTTTTAAGACGGGACGACGTAAGGCGTAGCTTGACCGTTCGTTTTCATGCTGGATATGCAGTAAAGAACTTTATTTTACATAGTGTGTGAAAACCCCACAATGGTACTCTTCACGTATTCGGGATAACATGTTAATAACACTGTGCTACGTCTACATGTGGGTGCGCTTTCACAAGTGCTACTCAAGCCTGATTCGCAATACCTTGTCCAAACTGAGAAGCTGTAGCTTAACATTTAGCATTAGCTCCTGCTCAGCCACGGCGTCTCCTGACCGTCACAGAGCCACACGCCGGCAGCACAGCCCACTTCTACCTGGAGACGTCATCTTCCTTCAGTTGGGAGACAAAGCCGTCTATGTCACGGAGCCTCAGGTTGGACGCGGAAACGTGTGTGTTGCTGAAGTAGCGTTAAGTGGCGAGTGCTTACATGTCTTAGCTTAGCTAGCAACGTAGCTTCAGCGATGTTATAGCGCCGCATTTAAACTGGAACAGTAAACCCTGTAAACAGATTAAACGTGTTAAACAGTTGCATGAGATGGATTTGTGCTAAATGACTAGATAAACCTTACTCGAGTTGTTCACGACATCTTGCTTAGTTTGAAAGTAATTTGAAATTCTCTCACGCATATAAGTGTAATCACTTTGCATGTGAGAATACTTTTTTATATGTATGAATGATTGATTGTCACTTGACTTTAGTTTCACGTGTGTGTGTGTGAGTAAGAGGATAATTCTGAAAAAACAATCGCCTTTGAAATTAGGTGGCAGAGCTGTTCTGTTACTGAAAAGACGCCCACCACTCAATCCTCATTTTGCCTCCGAGGGGTCAACATGAAAACAGGTCTCTAAGCTCAAAACCACACAAGGGTTGGATAAAACAGCTGCAGACAGACGATAAACCACAACACGCTTCATCAGGATGAACGGTTGGATGAACTTGTTCATCATAGACCCACACGTGTTCATTGCTTGGATGTAACACCCACCAAGGCTGTTTGATCCAACCCTGGTGTGTTTTAGCTTTGAGCCCCTAGTTATCAGTGGGGTCGATTGACCCTCAAAGGCCCCACAAAGGTTAAAGCTCTGCTGACTGACAAAATTGCATAGGTCCTGACAGAGATTAAAAAGATGACCAAAAGAAATTGTTAACAGAAAAGATGACAAAGACGAATGGGTGATTAAAAGACAAATCTGTTAAAGAAAAATAGGTAAGCAGAAGAAGCTCTCCCACTAATAATGTCCTTTGCGGCACCTCATACTATAAGGACCATACCTACTTTCCACAAGATTGCTTGGTAGCTACAATGTCATGCAAATTAAAAGTTTCACACCAGATCACCAGCCAGCTCTAAGTAAAACACTTCTGCCTAGTAACCTAACCTACTTCATGGGGGAAACCCAGGTTTTACAACAGTACAGTAGAGAAAAGATGACAATACTAAATTTAGCAACACACAATGAAGTGACCCTTTACAGCAAGCAAAGAGAAGCTTGCTCAGACTGTACAATGACATGTTTCCAACCTAATCGGACAAAAAGCGTAATGAAAATCAAGTGTCAATTTATTTGAGTGACTTGGGCTATTTCTTTAACGGTGCCTCGGCCGAGCATCTCTTTGAAGATAATTTTTCAGGCAGGCTGTATCAATATCTCAGAGTTTTGCAACTTGGCAGCTTTACAACTTTTCTCATCCCAGCTGTGAATAAGCACAGTGTCGTGTGGGTATCACAGCTGATCTGGTATTCAGTATAGAGTCTCTCCCTGTTCTGTATTATTGCTAAATGAAATGTTTTGGTTTGTGAACAGATTTGACAGAAGGGACTAGACAAACTATATGACATGGTAGCTGATATGGTATTTATATATTATATTTTATTTTTTGAATAACAACTTTCCTCTGTAAGTGTAAATGTACACACATATTTTAAACAAATAAATGTACATCTTTAAATCAAGGGGATACAGATACTGTACTGCACAAATTAGGTCAATATTTAATCAGTATTTGTGTGACTGATATGTGTGGTCTTTTGATGCCCCTTCTTCTCCTTTCTTGTGGTGATGCAAATGTGATATTGAATAAGATTGGATCATTCATATTTCCTGGATTTCTTGCATTCTTTCTCAGATTATCTTGTTTGATCTTTAAAATTTTTTAATTAATGTGTATTATATACCTTTCCATACATTCTGTAATGTAATTAATTGTTTTTTATTTATTTATTTATTTATTTGAGCAGAAAACAAAGTCTGTAGCCTAAATGCTGCATCCTTTTACATTTTTCAGCGATTCCTTCTTTTTAATCTCACTGGCAAAGTTCTATTGAGTTGAAGGTTGTTACTGTTGCTCTAATGTCCACATAATAATGTTTGTGCTTAGTATTATAAGGAATATTAGATTCATGATTCCAGCCAATATGTGTTTGGATTTTAATTTGTGGCTGAATGAATGACAAGAAGTTAACTTTTTTTGTATTAATGTAATGTCTTCTACAATGTGTCAGCTTGAATATCGTTTTAACCCACATTTCTAATAAGTTCTGTCACTAACTACTGTTTTTTTCTGTGCTTTCTGTGCTTTTCTCTGTTGTTACAGACATGTCATGACCTCAGCAAATGGACTGTCCTGTTGGGGACCTCTCTGGTCTATCCACAAATAGACAATATATCATTTATCATTGAAGCTACAGGACAAAGAGGGGGATGCCACAGTTCTCACACATCGAACAAGAAAGTAGGCACCCAGAATGCGTAACATTGTTGTAATAATCTGCTCCAAGCATAGTTTTAACATTTATTACTTTATTACTTGTTCTATACAGTTGTGGTTGTATATATACCTAAAAAATCTGTGCTGATAGTACAGCTAACCTAACAACTAAATGTATACTGCAACACTGTTTACAGGTGAAATACTGCCAGACTGAGCAAAACTGAAGTGCCTAGTAGAGATCCAACTGGAAAAATATAAAATTCTGTGCTTTAGTGTGAGAGAACACACAATTTAAAAAAAGTTTAATGGCTACCCCATTTAAAATGAAAAAGGGGGCCATTTAACAAGATCTAGGCCATCTCTTAATACGGTATGCACTGTGAACTGTTCATCACCCATTGTTGACTCCTAGACATAATCTTGTAAAGAAGAGTTGATGGCATTCATTCATTTCTATTTACAATATAATGAATAGACATTTTGTTTAGATTAATCTAACCCTTAAACTATGAGTGTTGTCTTATTCTTGTTCTTCTTATTTGAACACAACTTAGTTTGTATCTAGTCTGACTTGATACATACTAAGATGAACTTATTAGAATAGATCAAACCATGATATTTTTTTTTAAATGTATCCAGGATTTCCTAAATCGACTTCTTTGTTAAACACTCTGAGGTCTAGTTTTGTTTGTGTAGTAAGAAGAACGTGTAGAGTATCAGCTAACCATTGATTTGTGCTCGTGTGCAGGTGCTGAAGTGGAGTGATTACTGTCTTCCTTTGGCCTACAGCCCTGACCATCCATTTAGGGCATTGGCTCAGGCCAGTGTAGATAACTTCAGCCGTTTGGGAGTGGCTTTTATTGAAGATCGACTTCAGCTAGACAATGGACTTCTGCCTTCAAAGATAGTCCGTATGTTGTCTTTATTTACATTTCATATTAATCTTCCTATAAAATGTTATATTCACGTCACTACCTCAGATGATCTGGTAGATGTTTTCGTTTTATTTGTGGCATCATGATTTGTGAAATTTGTTTTAATAAAATAATATAATCATATATAAATTCATTAGTTTATAAAAAGGTTTAGGCAAACTTAAATTTTTATTAAACTTCATCTCTGCATTTAACCAGTCTTGAGCTTTGGTTTTGAGTGAAATTAATATTTTCTTTTTAATTTAGCAGAAGCTATTCTGCCATCCAGTAAATATTAAAATACACTTTCTCTCCCCAACTCTGCTGCTATTTTTATTTTTTTATTCACTGTCAAATAGTGACGTTCAATCACTGATTGACTTGATGCGATTTAAGCAACAACATGACAGCACTGTCAGATGTGTTTAAGTCACAAGTCACTTTTATACAGCAAAAAGGGATCTTGTTTGTGTGTAAACCAAGTGTAAACCTGATTGTTCATACCTCAATTAGAACATCTTAAACACTCGGGGGCATAATGATTAGATTTGACTAATTTTAACATTAGTAAAACCTATGTATATGTGTATGTGACATAGCCATTGACCAAGCAGACAATCTGGCCACCACCTAAAGAGAGATATTACTTTAGTTCCTTGGGAGTTGAATTGACTGTGATTTGCTAGTACTGTACATATGAAGAGTTGTTCCTTCATATTTTTGTGAATTTCCATAGCCATCATCCTTCAAGAATCCACTCTCCGTGACCTTCTGGGGAAGCAGTGTCAACAGAGCTCAAACACTGTCAAGTCTCTCTGCTACTCTCAAACTAACAAGTTTGGCTCTGGTTCATTACTCCGTCAGCTCTTAGCTGACATCCAGTGCCCAGAGGGCAGTAAAGGCAGTCTCCTTACTTTGGAACAACAAAAGTCAGAGCCACTTGGAAGCACCCAGCATCTTGGACCTTGTAAGGATTTAGAGTACCATTCCTTGGGAAATCATCATCACATGGAGGGCCATGGACATCACCTACATCTGTCCAGCTGCCATGAATGTTTGGAGCTTGAGAACAGCACCATTACATCTGTCAAATACGCCTCCGCTGAAAACATTCCAGACCTTCCTGATGATAACTCAGTACAACTGGATAGTGGGGATGAGCATGAGCAGCATCTTGAGGGTTTATCGAGTGGTGGATTATACTTTGAGGGCAAACCACCAAATGTTTTGGTGTACACAGGTGGTTCTCAAGAACGTTTTAACGTGCTTTTTCAAGTTTTATCAGAGTGTATAAACATGGAAAACAATGTAATATATGCCCTTCAACCACAGCAGGCTCTAAGTGATCCGTGGCTGGAAAATACCAGGCTCCTGGTACTGGCAGAGGAAGACACTCTGACCCCCCAGCTTCAGACCCGTTTTCTCACCTACCTGAGCATGGGTGGCAGGGTCCTGGGACTAGCCTCCACCCTGTGTCCTGCAGGCCTTGCTTTAGAAGACAAGGAGAGTCAAAGTGGACAGGTCAGCAGGCTGAGCTTTACAAGGGAAGATGACACAGAGCTGGAACTGAGTGTACTGGCGACTGGCAAAGTTTATGTCAGGGACACTCAAGGAGGAGGACAAGTAGAGCTGTGGGGGGAACTCAGAGGGGACCTCTCTCATGAGAGGGACATGGCTATTGTTCGTGTAACACACGGAAATGATGGTGGGGAGGCTGTTCTCTGTCAGGTAATGACGTATGACCTTGTAAAATAATCGTTGTAATTGTGTACATTATATAGCATGCTATAGCTGATGGGCAGTCTTCATAAACTTAAACAAATAAGCTTTTCTACAGGTCCACTTGGAAATGGCCCCTCACAAACTGACTGAAGGTTTTGATGAATTAAAGTCAAGCAACTCACAACGTTATGAAGTCTTGACAGAGATTCTTGTCTCTCTGGGCCTCAGCTGTGACCACAGCCAGACTCCAGCTGCAAGCCCGGTCCACTTACTAGCCATCTCTGAGGTTAGTCCCACAGTACTTACTGTCAATACTTTCTTTGCCTTCAAAATGGAGATTTTAGATTTGTTTTACTGTGAGCATTGAACATGTTTCCCAACTTTCAACAAAGAAATTAAAGGTTGCAGAGCTGTTGCAAGGTTTCTCTGGCTTCTAAAGAAAGTTTGTACTTTTACCTAAAGCATTTTATTGGCAAAGTTAGAGTTGCAGTGTATTTAAATTGACATGAACAGGAAGTCAGGCCCAAGCTGCTGACCCTACATTATCATCAGGGATTAAGCTTTACGTCTTAGATCACAAATGGTTTTTAACTTTTGCACAATGGCTTTTCTTCTGTATGATAGTCCAGTAAGTCCAGTAAATCATCAGATAACAAAGGTTAAAAAAAGAACACACTAAAAGAGAAAGAAACGGCTAATGTTTTTCTCTGCTCTTGTCTTCCACACAGAAGGCCAAGGATAGCTTTCTGAAGTGTCTGCAAACACATGCAGATCAAAATGGCCTCATCTTGTTGTCGAAGCCCTCCTTAAAGATGGTGTCCTACTCTGAGCTTCAAAATGGTCCTTGTCAGTCCGATGGGCAGCTTGCCCTGGTTACAGACTCATCAGAGGCCCAGAGCTGGGTACAGTTCAATATGGAGACCTACAGGAAAAGCCTGAAGACCAACTTACTGGGACACACCGTGCTGTATGCTGACGTTGTCACGTCCACCATGGACCTATTACAAGGGTAACCCATTCCTCTGACTTTCACGTATGTATGAAAAGTATACTGGCAGCCATATAGACATACAAACAAAGTACTGTCTGTGAGTGAAACGGCATGCAACACTTGCACTGTTAACTGCTATATCCCCAAGCAGACCAGCTTTACTTGCACTTATTTACTTTATGCTGTTCATTTGGTTATATAAACTTTGTTTAATTTATATATACATTTGTTTGTAGGCAATAACAAGAGAACAAGGGTCCCGGAATTGATAAAAAATGTCTGATTTATTAAAAGCACTTCTGCTTATTGTAGCAATGCTTTTAAAGCTTTAGCAATGTTGGACAACTCTTGCCAAATTCTATTAGCATATCTTATAGATGCACAACCAGTCACGCGTGCACTCACACCTACGGCAATTGAGAGTTTCCGGTTAGCCTAACTGCATGTCTGTGGACTGTGGGAGGAAGCAGGAGACCCCGGAGAGAACCCACGCAGACTCCACACAGAAAGGCTTCTCGTTGCGAGAGGGATCCAGGACCTTCTCGCTGTGAGGCGACTGTGGTAAACACCACACCACCGTACCGCCCCCAAGCAGAAGCAGATCAAACTAAATGTCTGAGGTTTAGAAAGGGCCACGCCTCATTCAAAACGCAGAGTAACGACGTACTAATCATGTGGATCTGGTGTGATACAATGGGAATGAAATTGAGGGTGTCCCATCTTTTTCCCAGGATTCATAGGGTCCAACTTTTCTTTTCTTTTTTTTTCTTTTTTTACAAGAATGTATAATAAAAACTAGCATGCTAGTTGGTCATTTGTTTAAGACTTAGGCTTTGAATAAGGTTTATCATTTTTGTGTCTCTTCAGGATTACACTACACATACCAAAGGAGGTGGGATTAATAGCAATAGCAGCTCGACAAACCCAAGGAAAAGGTCAGTTTTCTAAATAGCATTCACACAAGCCTCAAATTGCATCATGTATTTGTGTTGTCCAAAGCAAAGACAACTTTCACCTTTCAGAATTGTACAATTCTGTCTGATACACTCCATCTTTCTGACATAGGGGTGGCCACTGCCCTGCTCATTTTCCAAATATTCCTGTCCTAGCTTCTACTGACTGTCTTAATCATGTGTCTTCAGTCAGTCAGCCAGCAGCTAGAAAAACCAACTGACATATTTGATCAAGGTAAACAGGAGGGAGAGTTGGAAAACCAGCAGGACAGTGGCCCTTGAGGGTTGGGATTGCCCACCCCTGCTCTAATGAAGGTTAAGTACACAGTCCAAACCCTGATTTGGTATTGCTATACAAGGGGGTACAATAAACACAATCTGTCTTAGCTTCCCCAGATATGTTACCTGCTTGTTATTTTGCAGGCCGAGGCAGGAATACCTGGCTTAGTCCTCCAGGTTGTGCAATGTTCACACTAAAGGTCCAAGTAGAGTTGACCTCAAGGCTTGGAAAGAAGATTTCCTTCCTCCAACATCTGGCTGCTCTGGCAGTAGTGGAGGCTGTACGCTCACTTCCTGGATACGAGGTGTCCGCATGTAGTCTTCCTTGTAAAAGATTTGTACATAATATGCTATAAAACTGCTTGTGCCACACAGTGTATTAAATGTCATTACAATCAGTAATAATGTACAGCTGTCTTTCAAATTCCCTCAGGACATAGATTTGAGAGTGAAGTGGCCCAATGACATCTACTACAGTAACTTGATGAAGCTTGGTGGCGTACTGGTGACCTCCACTGTAATAGGGTCAACCTTTCATCTGCTAATAGGTAAAAACCTCTTTATTACAGCAAATAAGACAAAACTTGTTTTATTAATATTCTTACACAAACTCTTTATTAGACGACCTAACTACCTACCATTATTAACAATAATTATGTCCTCTACAGGCTGTGGAGTAAATGTTTCAAATAGCAACCCAACAATATGCATCAATGACCTGATTCAGCGCTACAACAAACAGCATAACTGCAGTCTGCAGCAACTCAGCTGCGCCCAGCTCATCGCCCAGTCTGTGAGCTGGCTGGAGGCCCTCATCAGCAGATTTCAACAAGGAGGCCCAGATGCCATTCTTCCCACCTACTACAAGCGGTGGCTTCACAGGTCAGCAAGTATAGAATGAAAAACGCAATGAAACTAGTCCATTTAAGAAATGGGGATTGTACTAAAAATATACAATAATATCTGTTTAAAAGGTATTTGCTCGTTTTGAACGTTTTCAGTAATCCAATTTTAAATGTTCAGTTTAACCCTTGCGAAGGGTCAAAATGATAATAGGGGCCACTCAAAGCTCAAAAACTACACAAGGGTTGGATAAAACAGCCGCAGACAGTTGATAAATCACAACACGCTTCATCAGGATGAACGCTTGGATGAACCTGTTCATCATAGACCCACGTGTTCGTGTTTGGATGTATCACCCAAGGAGGCTGTTTGATCCAACCCTTGTGTGTGTTTTTGAGTTTTGTTCTCTCCAAGGCCCCACGAGGGTTAATTATCTTTAGAGCCCTCAAGGAATTTTGAATTAAATAAAAAATAAAGTTTTGCTGATGACACATTTACATACACACTATATTCTTTCTATTTCTTAATGAATTACCCAGATGTAAGCTTAGAAGTAAATATCTAATTCAGTGACATTACTCCTCCATATAATATTCCTGAAGCAGAACTATGATGGTTGGTCTTTTTGTTTTGGGCTCAGTGGGACACGGGTGCACCTCTGGAGTGAGGATGGACTCGAGGCTGAAGTGGTGGGCCTAGATCACAATGGCTTCCTCCAAGTGTACAGCAAGGAGCAAGGTTTGGTCTCAGTTGAGCCTGATGGCAACTCATTTGACATGTTAAAAAACCTGGTGGTTATAAAGCGTCCTTAGGAGCAAATCGAATGAAGTACAAACTAAACACAATTTGATTTAAATGTTTATGTTTTAAATGATTGTTACATAACCAAATGATAGTAATAAGCTGAATTGTTGGTTAGCCTCTGCTTCTGTTAACCTGTGATAAAGTTGAACTGATTGGGCTGTTTGCTGGTACATGTACATTGAGTTAGTTAAAATCCATTTATGGACATGTCTAACCTGATTTCACAAATTAGTCCATTCATAATTTTACAGTTCTTACTTCCTTCTTGACTGAACATTAAGCATACATGCATCACAAAATCTGTGTACTGTATGTTTACATAAAGCATGTTACATTATATTAGTACTTGTCCCTGGTTGGATACAAGTACTTATTTTGTGAGTAACTGCTGATGCAGAGTACTAAAAGCAGTGCTTTTGTGCAGTACCACTGAAACGTTTTTGTGTGCAGATACATTCCAAAGGTTTACATACAATTTGAACATAACATAGAACCACCATGATTGAAATTAAAACATGTGACACAATGTCAGTACTATGTAGAATAATACATCAACCTGTATGAGATTCATTAAAAAGTCTGCAATAGTCTGTTGTTGTCATTGTTTTTTTGATACTGCTAGTTAGCCCATGTAATGTCATTATAGAAATAATGGTTATTGAAATAACAGTAATGATAAATTATACATTTATTAATAAACATTCACTGCAAAGTAGGTACTTCTCTGACACACAAATACACACGTCTTCAGCCATATCCCGATGTCCTTGCCTTACCTTAGTAATTGATGCCCATTCATGTCACCTGTGCGTATTCTGGCTCTATATACTATAATATGCATCAGTTCATTGTGACTCTTACAGGTTGTCTGATGATCCTACCGGAGACTCTTCAGCATGTTTTCATTCGGTTTTTGAAGGCTTCTCTTTTCCAACTGGACCATTGTTCAGACTATGCTGTACCTTTGGGCACTGCAAGTTACATTATTACTTTGCACTTACATGTGCATGTGTTACAGAGACCGTGGCCTATTTAATTGGCTTTTTTAAGTTGGTTCATCAGGATTAGTTAGGAGGAATATGGTTTGAGGATTTATTGAGACATGGACTTCGCTTTGGGAGAGGGCGTCAGCGTTAGAGTGTCGTCCTGGTCAATACTGGACTGACTGAAGCTGAGCAGCCACGTGAGAGAGAAATGTTTAGTCCTTAGGGTGCTGGGTGCCGAGTAGATAGGGTCTGAAGTGTTGCACAGCCAACACCACTGCCAGCAGTTCCCGTCGTGTGATGCAGTAGTTGTGCAGTAGTAGCTCAGACTGCAGCTGTAGTAAGCCACCATTCACTCTTCTGTGAGGCCTGGACAACGACAACCTCAACAGGCCTCAGACCACTCAAACCGCCGGCCTTTGTCCGTTAGTCGATGGAGGGGGCTGGTGATCGTTGCAAAGTCCTTCACAAACCTTTGATAGTAGCGAGACCCAAGAAACTCCTCAGCTCTCTGCAATCAAGGAGTAGCCCCAGCCTACCACTGTCACTCACTTTGGCTGGTTCAAAAGTCACCCCACAATCGTTGACCCCATGTCCCAGGAACAGAGTCTCTCTGCCCAGCAGGTTGCACTTAGCTGGGTTAAGTCGGAGCCCTGCACGATGGATGGCCACGAAGATCTCCCTCAGGTTGTTGAGTGCCCCTTGACGTGCAGGTCATTCACATACACCGCACAGCGCTCCCTGGGGATGTCCTCCAGTACCTGCTCCATCAGGCGCTCACAAGTGGCTGGTGCGTTACACAGTCCGAAAGGCATCACTATGAACCGCCAAATGCCCTGCCCAGAGTAAATGCTGTGTTAGGCCTGTTGCACATTTTCAGTATCTGCTTGGACTATATTGAACTAGATAGATGTTAAAGCGTATATATAATAAAAGTACTAAGTACCCACAGATTACAGGACTACTGAAGTGATATAACAGCACAATAAAAGCAAAACTATGACAAACTGTGGAGGAGACAGGAAGACGTTGACTGAGTTTGGTTTGGTTGGATTGACATGATTTGAAACCACACCATTTACAGTTCATCCATTTATACAACCTGATGAAGAAAGACCAAAGTATAGCTTAATATACTGAATGGAAAAATGCTAACAAAGAAAGAGTTTACCTGTGCTAACTATGTTCCAGAAGCAGATGAAAAAGTTGCAAAGGAATCAGAGGTGAATCCTGGTTAAAGTTTTAAAAAGAAGAACTGGACTAGTTCTCAATGAGAGGCAATAAGACGTGTGAATGCGTCTCCTGGATACATATTTATATTGCAAAAAAATAACCATTACATCACAAAGGGTGACCAACACCTTATGTCAGGAGCATAGGTATCTAATTTTATGAACCAGCAGGCCTCTAGCCCTCATCAGATAAGAACGTACACACAGGGATAGTTCAGTGGACGATGTGTTTATCCGACCCATTCCAAAGATTACCTCCATTCTCTCACCATTGTGGTAAATGACAATTAATCGCACTGGTGCCATTCATTCAGTTGTTAAATTATCTGAATTAGCAAATGTTTCTTTTAGTGACAAAATTACACTATATAACACCTTTCAAGCTTGAAATAAAATGGCAAAGACAACTTTGTGATTTCTTCATCAGTCTTATTGATAGAAATCCACAACAATATGCACACCTCGTTCCAGAGCAAAATGCCCCTCAGGTTTATTACATTACATAGATACACCGACCAAGGCTTTGCAGACTGGTAGTCTTCCAATGTCCTCTATACTTCAGCACATAAACTCACATTTAGGGCCTGGGGGGGTGGTCTCTTACTGGCGACCGGCGTCCGGAAGACTAATGATGATCCACCCTGACACTTAGAGATGGGGGACACACATCCGTCAGCCAGCGGTTGTGCAACTGGACACCTCCCCCACTTTAATGCATCGTAGTCCCACACTTCCACAGCCGATCTGGCTGGCAGGATAATGGGGTCCTGTCTTCCTGTTCCTCTTCAGGTGGGGACAGGGGGCAATGGCTCTAGATGTCTGCAGGGGGCAGACACCCTTATGAATCGGAACCCGCGTATGGTGTGAGTGTGTGTAGTTTCACATATGGATGGGTAGATGTCTGCGGAAGTGTATGGGGTGGCTGTGTATGTTCACGTAGTGTAGTTGATGTCTGGGTGGTCCGATCTTGGTTCGGGCTGCGGGATCCTGCTGGAATGTTTGTTTCTGCTCTTCCCTGGGTTGGCTGGTGCTGACTCATTGACTCATCTGGGTCTGGTACCTGATATTGTCCCTGTGGCTGCTGCAGCTCTGCCTTGAGGGTGGGGGTGGGCACCTTGCCCCTTTGATCAATTAATTATCTTATCTCATTGTCTCAATTAGTTCCGATATTCCGATAGCTGCCATCTTCTGTTGTATATTCAGTGTCACATATGTTTGTGCCACAGCTTCTGTTTTGTCTTCCCTGTGTTCGATTCCGTGTTAGACTAAAATTTGATTTGGCGTCATTGAGCGATTCTGGAATACCTGCACTTAGAATTTGTATTTTAACCAGATTTGGGTTTTATACCAAATGTATTCATTTTCTACCGCTTTTCCTCAGTAGGGGTCGCAGGTGAGCTGGAGGCTATCTCACCTGTCTATGGACAGGTTGTCAGTCCGTTGCAGGGCCACACATATAGACACACAACCAGTCACGCGCATACTGACACCTACAGGCAATTCAGAGTTTCCAGTCAGCCTAACTGCATGTCTTTGGACTGTGGGAGGAAGCCAGAGAGAACCCACGCAGACACAGGGAGAATATGCAAACTCCACACAGAAAGGTCCCCAGTCGCCTCCGGGAATCGAACCTTGGACCCGGGAGCTTTTAATTGTAACCAATCAATAAATTGCACATTTTAATAGCAACAGCGGAGGAAAAACTCCCTCTATAGAGGAAGAATCCTCCAGCAGACCCAGAATCAGTGTGGGAGAACATCTACCTTGACCGGTTGGGGTGAGGGGATAGAGAAGAGAGAAAACAACACAACAACAACAAAACAAGCAGCAACAGAACACAGGCAGGATGGCAGGAAGCTAATGTAGGAGAAATATGATTTCTCTTTCTAAGTCCAGTCAGACTCTGGCTGCATCATTTTGAATTAACTGGAGGCTTTTTGAAGAGCTACTGGGTCATCCTATGAGTAGGGAGTTACAGTCGTCCAGCCTAGAGGTAACAAATGCATGGATTCACTTTTCAGCATCACTCTGTGAGAGGATGCTCCTAATTTTAGCAATATTCCTAAGGTGGAAGTAGGCAGGTCTAGAGATTTCTTTATATATGATGCAAAGGAGAGATCTCACAGTAGAACCGGAAGCTAACGTTATGTTGTAGTGTAAAATGTGTATACTTGGGATGGAATATATGCTCAGAATGTATAGGATGGATTTTGTACTCAAAAGGCAAAAACAGGATGAGGCAGGACAGCCAGGCCATGAGTTTACAGAGTTTCTGTGTTCAGGATCTGAACTTTTGCGTTGGCAGGACAAACAGGCTGATCCCTCCCATTCGCGGAAAGTTCATATTGTGAAAGTTCTTGGCGTGTGTGGCCGCTCCGCGAACCTGACATGCAGATGCTTTCAGATAAACAGTCATTAATCTACAATATCACGGATCGAAGACTGAAGAAATTTGGACAGTCATTCTTTTGCAACTGATGCAAGTTTAGGGTTTAAAAACCAACTCCCTAGAATGAGAGAAGGGGACATGCTGTGCCGGCTGGTGGACACAGCTGGTGTCTGGGGTCCACACACGTTTTCCCCTGTAACAAACAGGCGTTTTGCTTTTGATTGGCGTACTCTGTGTCTGAGATCAGTTGGGGGAATGTTGGTAAGATCGTTTAACAAAGTCACAAGATGACCTAACCGGTTAAATTCTAATTTGGCTGCCTTAAGAAAAGAATTTGGTGTGAGGGAAATGAATGCTGCTGCAAGAGTTAGTTTAGGGTATATGTATTTTCTTAAAACGCCGCTTAGTCTAATAATAAGTGTAGATAAGTATAGATGCATGTATGAGGGTAAAGTCCCCTTAGAATCCAAGCTGAGGCTCCAGATCCACATGCTCTGGTGCCGGATGTTCTACCTGATGCTCAGTGGTTCAGTGGTTGATCTGTATTCTGGGTTTTCAGGCTGATACTGAGTGAATATAGTTGACACCTCTTTGAATTCACGTATGTTGATGAGTGTTCACCTAGTCGGGAAACGTGTCATGTGGGTTCCATCACTTTGTCGTCACTGCTGGCTGATAGAGGCCATAAAGCATCTCTGAATAAGCTTCAGTACTGAAAAGACCACGTGGAGAATCTGAGGAGGTTGATCCCACAGGGAACACGCGCTGTGTCTGTCTCAATTCTTAGCCTTCTCCTTCTCAATTGGAAGCTGTGACCAAACAAACCACAGTCCAGGAAATGCTGACTTTCTTAGGGATGACAGGCTGCAGAGTAGACTGGATAGATGGGTATTGAACAATTGTGCAACCCCTGAGAGAGATGATAAAAGTTGAAGGAGCTGGAAATTTATGGGGAAAACTCGAGTGGACCCCAGAGGGTCACATGGCATTTGAAACCATTAGAGTGTTGTTGCAGCAGGCTCCTGCTTTGGCTCTACCAGACTATGAGAAAACGTCACTCGTGTATGTTTCTTGTTAAACAGACAGCATGAACGGGCCTAAAGGAGGAGTGTGACAATGTGTGTGTAGCTCATAGCATGTTACTCTATGGTTCCACTGCTGGTTGAAGCTATTTTCCCAGCCTGTTACCTTTAACCTATGAGCAGGCCTCTGCAGTGAGGAGGGATTGTCCTTGGTTACCATTAAGAGCAATGAATTTAATTGAAGTTAATTGAGTGGCAGAGGTTGTGTTAATGATAACAGTATTACATAGAATGACTGAAAAATAAAAAATAGTGACTGTGACTGTGAGAAGCCTGGGAAAATATTTGTCTAGTGGGCAGATACCATATCAGATCAGGAAGTTACAATAAAACACAATTGTAAGGTAGTGCTATGGAAGTGTGTGTGACAGACTTTGTGTGTGTGTGTGTGCAGATTTAACATTGCATGAAGCTTTGCTTGTGTGAGTAATGGTAACTAATTGATAAGAAATCCCATGAAAATCCGATCATTAATTTACACTTGAGTGTTTTCTGCAGGAAAAAACATGGAACCAGCGTCCACCATCATGGAGGAGGGGGCCCCATAAGCGACACTGCTGATTCCTTCAGCAGGACGAGTAGCCAAACTGCAGTTCATTCTGAGCAGGAGGTCTCTCTCCCAGCTCACGTACACAATACAACCTGAGCTCATGACATAAACAACCGACTGACTGACTGAAACAAGGTTTGACAGACTGAGAAATGTCTGATGTTTTTTGTTGATGTGGTTGTTATATAATGTAATAATGATTTCCCATCTTAGCTCAATCTTCAACCCAAGCAAGGAGGAGCTGGTTGTTATTGGTGACAGGTTCAGCTGTTCCAGACTGAATGTGGTGTTTTTGTTGTAAACCTGGAGCTCACCCTAACAACTTGGGTTCACTCTCTCTAGGCACCGCAGCAGTGGACGCCATCACGCCAACCACCTCTCTAACGTTCATAATTTTCTCCCACACTCTCTGTTAGGAGAGGAGGGTGTGGAGTGGGATTGATGCTTAATCTGTGCATTAATACTCCCATAGGTTTCAGTCCACCTCAAACCACAGCTGCAATATATGTGTTGTACTTTTGTCTATGTGCCTCTCAGCTATCTGCTCTCAGGTTAAAGCTGCAGTAACAGTCCAGGCGCTGGAGTGATCTGGACACAGAGGATTCTCATTCAGGATCAGGTAGAGGAAAGATCATAAAAATGAAATAAAAATAGATCTAACATCTAATCACTCTAAGGACGAGTAGAATAATATAACAGTACAATAAAAATAAAACCATGACAAACTATAGAGGAGACAGTTGAAACCATTTAGACGACATAATGAAGATACCAGATGTTCTTAACCACACCAACAGCTGTTAAGCGAGCAGAACTGATGGTGGTGTCACTTCTCTTGCCCTCCTATAGTCCACCACAGTGTCCTTTGTTTTGGTGGTGTTCAGAACCAGGTCACTATCCACACACCACTCAACCGGATGTTGGACCTCCTCTCGATAAGAATCTTGGTAATAGGTCACTGGAAGGACAGGACATACGGGAATTTGATTTAAAACAGAATCAAACAGGGAGTTATAGAGCATTACTGACATCTCTGAAAGACACAGGGTAATTAGTACAGTCTAGTTGTTGTTTTTTCTCTTCCGCTGGTCCACACTCCACCAGTAGGGGGCGGAAATGCACCTCAACACTGGATGCCGCCCGCCAAAAACTTGAGGAAGAACAAGACGCAGAAGAAGAAAAGCTCGACGCAGTGTGGAGCAGGGCCATTACAGCAGCTTTACAGTGGGTAGAACAAACCAAACCATTTAAAGTCATTATGTGCTCAGACTCCAGCCCAGCCTTAATATCTGTTAAAACCTTTTCATCCCATGCAGACAGGATATAGTCAATGAAATATATGAAACTCTGTTCAGAATACAAAAGTTAAAAACAGCAGTTCCCTTTATGTGGATACCAGCCCACACAGGAATAGAAGGGAATGAGAAGGCAGATTCACTGGCAAAGGAAACAAGCAAACAGGACATTACCATGGACATCTCTCTTAGCAGGACAGAAGCAAAATCCATAATTAAAAGTAAAATCTTCAGAAAATGGCAACACAACTGGGACATGGGAAAAACAGGCAGACATCTCTATAACATTCAGAAGGAAGTGGGGAAAATGAGGGCAACAGTAGGAAACACAAAGGAGGACAATGTAATATCACGGTTAAGACTAGGGCACACAAAGCTGAATAAGTCACTGCACCGAATAGGGAAACACCAGACGGGTCTATGTAATTTTTGTGAATCAGAGGAGTCAATAGAGGACGTGCTATGTCACTGTCAAGCATATAGGTCAGAGAGGGAGACAATGGAGCGATCACTTGAAGCACAGGGAACACAGGTATTAGATTTAAAGCACATACTCAGTCAATCAGGGAGTTATAGAGCACTACTGACATTTCTGAAAAACACGGGACTAATTAGTAGAGTGTAGTTGTTTTTGTCTTTTTCTTTTTTCTTTTCCTCCTGCAACCCTGATCCACACTCCAGCATAGTAGGTGGCGGTAATGCACCTTATCACTGGATGCCACCCGCCATAAAACTGAAAGAAGAAGAAGAAGAAGCGTGTGGAGCAGGAGGGTTCACCATCACTACATGTCAGCCCACTAGCAGCACAGAGAGCCTGGTGTCGTCTTCGGGAGTGTTTCTGATTTGGAGAATATTCAGCATGTCATCCGACACGATGTCCCACAGAATGATTTGGGTGGACCTGGAGGTAAAGTTAATGCGCTTCCCCGCTTCTAGACGTGTAGTGTACAGCAGTACGGACTGAATGGAACTTCACAGGCTGTATATTAGGTAATGCTACATAACCATGGATGGTCGCGTTCATCGTTTACATGTGCGTTTTGATTTGCTATAACGTTGACGTTTATGTCGCTAATATTAAAGTTACCATATGCAATAACTATTTAACTTTATTGTAAAATTGATTGTAAACGACAGAACATGTGTTAATGAAACTAAACTCTTAAGGTTGTTCCAAATTACTTGGTCGTTGGTCTAAAGATGTTTCCAGAACGACTTTTCTGAAAAGAATCAAAAACAAATGTCAGCAAAACATCACAACGTGCTTTACCCGGCTGCATGCACTGTACAGCAGCGAAGGCCACTCACACACCACAGGTAAATGTTGTAGCCACTCCATGCAAACCAAGCAATGAATTCTTTATTTATGTGGCTATAAATATGTTAATTTTAAGGGCACTCTAGATGGGCGAGTCATACTGAAGTGCATCATTTTAGTAGATGCTTTAATACTAGTTACTATTTAAAATGACTTACTGTTTTTTGTGGGCTGGTCTTGGTTGGTCTTTGGTCTCAAAGCAGGTCTTGGTTGCTCCAATTCAAAGCTGCTCTATGTGGGATTTGTTGGGTTTAGTTGTGTCAGGTGTTAAACCTTGTGATAACTGTTGTTGTGAACTGGTGCTGTAGAAATAAAACTGAATTGAATTTGATATCAATTTTAACATCCAGCAGAACCAGACTCAGTGGTGCACGTCCATCTGTTTTAATCAATTTGATATTAAGTGAGTTGCACATTCTCAAAGGGCTTGGAGAATAAAACCCTGCAGTGAGGTGAATCGTATACATAGTGTGTGAGTGAGAGTACTACTATATTATTAGTATTAGTATTACTACGTAAGAAGAGACCTCCATCGTACAAGAACATCAAAGAGAAAAAGCCACTGTGTTAGTCTGGTTCCTTTATGGGTTCTTTGATTGGGCCAGTGGGGATGAAAAGTAAATAAGTACTTTATACACTTTCTTTTGTCATGAAACATAGATATGACTGAGAGTCAAATTTATTTATGTTGTTTATGTGTTTGTGTTGTGTAGGTTTAATTGATCAACCTGAATTTTCTTTTATTGTGATTAGTAGCTTAATTTGGTTTTTAGTCCTTGGAAACAGGGTAGTACATCATAATTAATTTTAATTATTAAAGCAATAGTTAATAGAAATAATTGTCTTTGATGATAATTATAAGTTGTAGTATTTGTATGTCACACACATCCCCCATTAATGTGTAATGAGTAAAGGAAAGGAAAAGAGTTAATATATATATATATTTTAATATATTAAACTGCATTTATATAATTTTACATTTACAGACAACTGCACAAGTATTGCAATTTGTGTGTATATATCTGTCTATGAATTCTTTCTTTATTGTTCTTTTCTTTCCTCCCCTCCCCTCCTAGATGACAGGTCTAGACATTGAGAGAGACCAGATCATTGAAATGGCCTGCATCATCACAGACTCTGACCTGAACATTTTGGCTGAGGTAATATTAACATAAATACTACTCAACTGCATATTCTTGTTTATCCACTGTGCTATTTCACCTTATCTCGTTATTCTTCGCATCTGGCAGGGACCCAACTTAATAATTAAACAACCAGATGAGTTGCTGGAAGGCATGTCAGAGTGGTGTAAAGAGCATCATGGGAAGGTAAGTTCTGTGTGTGAACTATTGAATTATTGCGCAGCTATGTGAATTGGATAGATATTCCATAACGTCAGACAAAACTTTCTGCCTGTGACAACTGTTAAGAAACATTAGCTTTGACAACAGCTGCTATAACGGTTCGACAGTAATTGTTAGTCCATCCAGGTTCTCTTCAGGTTTTTGCAACGTAATTGTAACAAAGCATTCAATTAGCAGAATGCAGAGACTCATAGATGGTGTTAACAGACTTTGGTAGCATCTTTTTAATCAGTCACAGTCACACAAGTCTCTATGAATGCTAAGTCAACTAAATACAATTCACAAAATGTGAATGTTTGTACCATTTATGATTCATTATATTAGTCATAAATTTCACCCCAAAATGCATTTTGAGTTTCACATATTGTTAGAAAGAGGTTCTTAACTTTCTAAAGAGATCACTACTGTCTTTCTACTCCAAATATTAAGCAAGGTGCATCACATTATTATTATATTGGCTGCATTTGTAGTTTAATCACCTAATTTTGTGTTTTTTGGTTCTTTTATCTTGTTCAGTGAGAGAAATCTAGTCTCTGTTGGTCTTTAACAAGTGCATCAAAGTCAGGTTGAATGTCTGAGGTGGAGATACGAAGCTCAGCTGACAGATGATCATCAGTGTGAGAGGATCTATACCTGGATTTGTTAAACTTTACCACTAAGAATGTTTGTTCACATATGTAGGTAGAGCCAAAGAGAACAAACATCTTCTGAGCACGTCTCCTCGTGTTTGGAAACAACTTCTCCTTGAGAGCAGAGTAAAATTCCAGTAGTGATGGTGACTTAAAGTGCTCTGCCAGTACTGCATTAGGCTGCAGGTCAACGGGTTCCACCTGGACATGACTGGGTGCATTATCCACATTGCACGTAAAGGGACAGGAAATTCAATTCAATTCAACTTTATTTATATATCAGTTATCTCAAGGCACTTTACAAGTAAGGTTTAAGACCTGACACAACTAAACCCAACAAATCCCACATAGAGCAGCTTTGAATTGTAGCCAATCAATGAATTACACATTTTAATAGCAACAGTGGAAAAACTCCCTCTATAGAGGAAGAAACCTCCAGCAGACCC
The DNA here is from genome assembly GCA_030770545.1 of Macropodus opercularis. Taxonomy (NCBI): domain Eukaryota; kingdom Metazoa; phylum Chordata; class Actinopteri; order Anabantiformes; family Osphronemidae; genus Macropodus; species Macropodus opercularis. Next base: position 475,687 of record JAUCMP010000031.1, read on the forward strand.
AGGATCAGTGTGGGAGAACATCTGCTTTGACCGGTTGGGGTGAAGGGATAGAGAAGAGAGAAAAAGAACAACAACAAAACAAGCAGCAACAGAACACAGGCATAGAGGAGCTTGAAGCTAAAGGCTCTGCCTCCCGTTCTCTAGGAACCACAAGTAGACCAGCTCTGAGAACCAAGCGTTCTGAAGGGAGCATAAGGAGCCATGAGGCCTTTGAGATAAGATGGAGCTTTATTATGAAGAGCTTTGTAGGTGAGGAAAGAATTTAGGAGAAATGTGATCTCTCTTTCTAAGTCCAGTCAGACTCTGGCTGCATCATTTTGAATTAACTGGAGGCTTTTTAAAGAGTTACTGGGTCATCCTGTGAGTAGGGAGTTACAGTCGTCCAGCCTAGAGGTAACAAATGCATGGATACATTTTTTAGCATCACTCTGTGAGAGGATGCTCCTATCATCAAGTTATGTGCATTTCACCCTCCATTGTTCTGAGATCTTCAAATCGCCTTGGAAGTGCTCCTAACATGGAAGAGGACCTGCGGAGGTGATCAGCTGATGATGTAAATTCTTGTTGCTCTTCAGTTGCTTTGTAAGAAACTGTAACTTTGTCATGATTGAAATGATTGATTGAAAAACCTGGTGAGGTTGTGCATTTCATGGGAACAAGGCCGTTGCCTTGCAGTTTGGTGTTCAGTGCAGTCACATCAACAGCAAATGCAAAATCTGCCACCCAGTCCTCATCTGAGAGCTCTGGGTTGTCTTTGCCATTCTTCTCACAAAACTCTCAAATCGCTGCTTTCACATCCTGAACTCATTTTAGCACTTTACTTGCTAAACTAGCAGTTGTTCAGTGTACTATTTTAGTTACATCATTTATTACATAACAATATAAAGTAAAGTATTGCACACTACTAATTGTTTGTTGCAGGTGAATTTCCCCACTGTGGCATCAATAAAGAATTATATTAGTTATAAGATATATATTAATTAAACACGTGCTGATGTAAAATACCACTTTCTGATCTGCTTTAATGTCACTTTATTTTGCATACGTTTCAAAAGTCCGTCATTTTTCCCTGTTAGATTTGGACAGTCCCGCCAGTTTGTCACATTTCAGTCCCAGTGTGTCCATGCACACATTTACCTCTGTGAACAGATTGATCCTTTTGTCGTTGTCCATTTCATTGAGTGCATTGCTGCCATCTCCTTCCTAATCTTGAAGTCCGTTATCCCACGAACACATACAAGTAACTGGGCTGTGTCACAGACATCACAGCTCTTGTTCACGTTGCAGCTGAAGTTCCAGATTCCCTAAATGTCCTCCATCTTTCTTGTCATGGTTTGCCTGGGCAGTGGGACTTGCTCAAATGCTTCTTTATTTTTTTGGGACATTTTAGTGCTGCAGAGTCCACCAAGCACCCTTTGACGAACTCACCCTCTGAGAATGACTTGCTGTTGTTTTTTTTTTGTGGGATAACACAAAGGTGGTCTTGGTTGCTGCATTCCTGGATGTGTGAAGCTTGGTAAAAAAATCCGCGCCATTTCAGCATTGGTCAAGTTTTTATATTTCTTTGCATGTTTTGTCTCATAATGGCGACTCAAATTGTAATCCTTGAACATGGCAATCTGGTCTCCACAAAATAATAAATAAATCCGTAACAGTCCATGTTTTGTTGAAAGCCTTGTATTCGGCATTTAACTTTCTTGTTTTAGTGGACATTTTGGGGCTAAAGTAATCTGTGACTTGTGACGCACTGCCTTACATACACATCCTTAAAATAAAAGCCATGCGCATTTAGTCCATGCGTGAGGTAAAATAAGAAGATCTGTTTATTGTGGGGTGGCACGGTGGCACGGTGGTGTGGTGGACCACCCCAACACCAATAGCCCTCCACGCCTGTGGCTGGTGAATTTCAACCTGATGCTCAAGCTGAGCATGGTGCCACAGGTCTGAAAGACACTGCACGCTAGAGCCCTCACCAGCTCTAAACCAGTGTCTCTTACATTCCATCTGATGAAGACACTGGAGAGACTGGTCCCAGCCACCTCTGCTTTGCCGTGGAAACCTACCTTGACCCACTGCAATTTGCCTACTGATCTGGCATCGGAGCAGAGGGTGATGTCATCTTCCTTCTACATTGTTCTCTTGCTCACATGGAGAAGCCTTGCAGCACCATGACATACTGTGTCATACCATGTTTTTTGCTTTCCCTAGTGCCTTCAATTCCATACAGCCAGTGCCCCTGAAAGACAAACTAGAGAGGGCAGATACTAGACTATGACAAACTGGCCTATTTAGAGAGCTCTGGACTGTGTGTCTGACTGAATAACCTGCAGTGTGTGGGTTTGGCCCCTTTCCTCTTTATACTCTCTTATATATCTTTAGACTTCAGACACAATACAGACAGCTGTGTTCCACACAGGACTTGCTCAGGTCTTTGTGGACTGTTTTTGAAAAAACTACCTCCTGATTGATCAATGCGGGGAAAACCAAGGAGATGGAGGTAGCTTTTTGCTGATGGCAGTCTGCTGTCTCCTAACTGATGAACATCCAGGGAACCGATTTTGAGAGAGTTAAAAGTACCTGAGTGTGCATCTAAACAACACCAGCCATCCTATATGCTGTGCTTTGCTAGAGCAGCAGTATTGCTGAGAGAGACAGGAGGAAGCTGGACAACGTCCAGCTCTGGCCTGGGTTGTATTCTGCACACGCCTGGTAAAACCGACTTTTCTATACTGGACCGTGAGTCTCACCCACTGCAGAATGCACTGATCTGTTCTGGAGAGCAGCTTCAGTGAGAGACTGATCCACCCTCGCTGTGTGAAGGAGAGATTCTGCAGATCTCTCTTTCCTGCTGCAATCAGACTTTACAGTACCATCACTGTCCATCCCTCAGTAAAGTTAGAAATGCAAATAAACTAGTGCAATACTTAATGTGCAGTTATGTAAACCTGTGCAATATTTATTCCTTTACTTAATAAAACCCGGATTTGTTTAAGGGGGCTAATAAATTAGACTGCAACTATGTGTCTTCATTGCTTCTTCCCAGTCAGGACTAACCCAGGCTGTGAAGGACAGTCAAATCACACTGGAGCAAGCACAATATGAGTTCCTCTCCTTTGTCCGGCAGCACACCCCACCAGGACAATGCCACCTTGCTGGTAAGTCTCTTTTTGTAAAAGCAGAGATAGGGCAACGCTGCAGGAACCAAATTAGCTACTGTGTATAGATATACTTTTGCACTGCTGTCTTTGATTTGTTTTCAGGCAACTCTGTGCATGCAGACAAAAGGTTCCTGGACAAGTATATGCCTCAGTTTATGCACCATCTGCACTACAGAATCATTGATGTGAGCACTATAAAGGAACTCTGCAGGTCAGTGTTGAAGTCAGTTACTGTGTTACTGCTGTGGTTACTGTAGGGTGTGTCTTTGCAATGTGGTAATGTTAGATAGAGCTAAAATATGGATGGCTGTGATTCAAGTTGGAGAACAGGTACCTGCAAGGTCAGTTTTATACCTGGTTCTCTCTTCTGTGGACATTACACTCAAGGTGCATTCAAGTACTCTGGGATCTTTCATTTGACATCATGTGCAACAACATGCGTCTTGCAGTAACGTAGCTGAAAAACGCTATACTGAGGCACATTTTTAAACCGTTTTCTGTGAAACGTCACTAGTTAAAACACTGCTTGAGGTCTGTTTCAGACCCTTAATTGCATATCGCAGTTTTAGGGGTTTGTGTTTGTAAAAAGCTAGTTTTTAAACAACTGAAGAATGCGAGACGTGCTGTATCTGCCCAGTTGTTGAGTTGTGTACAGTGTTGTGTATATGATACAAAATAAAATAATTTTCTACATTCTTGCTTCACAAATTTGCAGGCGGTGGTTTCCAGAAGAATACAAAATGGTGCCTTTGAAAAAAGCTACCCACAGGTAGTAGTTGTACTTAAAAGTGCTACATTTTCTCTTCATTTTGTCTTTATTCATGAAATTCATGACTCTCAAATTATTTTGTCTGAATGTTACCTAAGTGGAACAGTTTTCATTTATGTCATACTTCAGACAAGAAATCAATGCAAAGCTACTACTGCTAAAGAATCATGATTGTCCCAGTTCATAGGAATATGCATATGAATAAAGCTGCTGTTCTTCTTCAGAGCCTTGGATGACATTTTGGAGAGCATTAAAGAGCTGCAATACTACAGAGTCACCATTTTCAAACCAACAACAGACGAGAAGAAGAGCAAGATTGCTGAAAAGTGTAGCAGCAACAAGAGTTAGCGCAGGTTATGAGTCTGTGCAGCTTTAAGTTATGTTATAATTTGACTTTGTCATTGTTGATTCCGGTTTGTCTTCATATTTACCTGTCCAGTGATTGTGTACCACTTTCACATTATGCCTTGTTAATACAGTGCATATAATACATATTTAATTAGCAATCCGTCTGCTGATAACTCTTTATTTGGTGTAGATTTGATTTACCTTTTTTGCAAAATAGCTGCACTATGGTAAAACCTTTCAGCTACTTACAGATGGAGCAGAACTGATGTGAACTGATCAGTTTGATGATCAAGTTATGCCAAAAACTCTGTTTGCACCTGTAAATAATGTCCACAAACAACATGCTTTTAGCATATACAATACTATTCAATGTTATTGCAACACCTCATCAGGTTTTTCTATGTACTGTAAGTTTTCTAATTAATTCCCTGTAGAGTGAGTGTGTGAGTGTCTGGATGTGGCCCTGTGATGGACTGGCAGCCTGCCCAGAGTGTATCCCGTCTTTCACTTGACTGAAATCACTTGGCTCCAACATGCCCACAGCCCTTACGAGGACTCAGTGGTAGAGTATGAGTCGACAAGACAAATGACTGCCACACTAGCATGTGTCTTAATCAAGCAGCGACCTGGTGACCGTCATACATACAAAAAGTGTAGGGAAAATAACATGTTGTCTACTAAAAATGTAATGCACACTGAAAATGTTATAATTGATCTATGGGCAATGCCTACGTTTAACCAGTCACATGCATACTTCCTCAGTAATTTGGCAATTAACATGCCTTGACTGCCACACAGTGTCTGGCATGGAGCATAGTTTCTCGCATTCTAATCAGCTAATTAACTCAACTGAGAGAACCGTCCCCTGAGGAGCCCAGAGCTGGAAACCACCACCTCAGACACACAGTTGCGTAGCCTCATGTACTGTGGCCTGTTGGTGAGGGATCAGTTGTCCATCCACTCCTGCTCCTTCCAGCTTCTCTCTCATAAGTACCAGCCGAGTGGTGTTGAAGGCGCTGGAGAAGAACATGACCCTCACAGTGGTTCCAGCCTCCAGGTGAGTCATCGCCAGATGCAGCAGGTACATGACCACCCTGATGTTCAACCTGTAGGTAAACTGCAGCAGGTCCACCTCAGTGCTCACCACAGAGCGAAGGAGGCTGAGGATGAGCCTCTCCATGGTCTCCATCAGGTGGGAGGGCAGAGCAACTGGTCTGTAGCGGTTTGGCTGCTTAGCGTGTGTCGTCTTAGGAACCGGAACCACACAGGACGTCTCCAGACTCAGACTCAGGGTAAACATGCACCATCACACAGAGCTGGTCAGCACAGTTTCTGACCAGAACTAATGCCGCCTGGACCTGCAGCCTTCCTGATCCTCAGCCGTCTCAGTCTCCTCATTTGGTCTGATGTCAGGGAGAGGGGGGGTGTTGGTGGAGGGCAACGATGGGCTATATGGTGGAGGATATGAAGTGGGGCTGGAGTCAAATCTATTGAAGAATGGGTTTAACTCGTTGGCCAGGTTCTGATCCTCACCAGCTGCCCCTGCTCCCCTGCTCTGTCCGTGGCCAGAGATGGTCTTCAGGCCTCTCCACACTCTCTGACATTATTCTGCTGCTCCTCCAGCTTCTTCTTGTAGCTGTTCTTGGCCTGTCTGATCTTGAGTTCACGCTGAACTCTCCTCTTCTCCTTCAGCAGGCCTTTAGTTCAGGGGTCACCAGAGCTTGTGGTTAGAGAAGCACCGCAGGCTTCGGGTCGGTACCGTGTTCTCTACACAGAAGCTGATGTGGTCTGTGACGCAGTGGGTCAGGCTGTTGATGTCTCTCCATGAGGGCTGCAGAGAGTCTCCCAGTCCGTGGTCTGGAAACAGCCTCATCAGTCCACTTTCACAGACTTCTTCTTCAGGCTCTTCTCACCCTGGGTGTGTGTTCAGGGAGCAGATGCACCAGGTTGTGATCAGCGCGGCCGAGTGGGGGAGGGGGTTGAGTCGTATGCGTCCTTAACATTTGCATACAGCAATATGTGATATGACCGAATGCCGACGGCGACAATCTCAGCGTCCTGGGTGCAGACTTGTTCCTGCATCTCTCTAATAAACGCAGCCAGTCCTCCTCCTTTCTTCTCACCACTCTCTCCCAAAGTCCTGCCCGAACTAGTTTGAATCCATCCAGGTCGATCGCAGAGTCCGTGTTGTTGCGTTCAGCCACGAGTAAAACACACAAGGCTACAGTCCCTGTGCTCCTGCTGCAGCAGGGTCAGTGCCGTGAGCTCGTCCATCTTACTGGAGAGGGAACATGATGATGGAGGGCACATAAGGTCTGTATGTTTGTCTGCTATCCTTCAGCTCTGCAGCCTCTCCTCCTCTTCCGTATCTCTGGTGGAACCTCGTCCAGAGACGAACAGGGCGGCTCAGAGTCTAGTCACTAGTCACGTGTGGAGCTGAGGTCCCCCAATGCACTCGAAACAACGCTGAAAAACAGTAAAAACTGAAAAGTAACGCAGATGGTCTCCCTCTGTGAGCACTTGCAACAGGGTTTGACCACAATAAAGAAAACCTGTAAAACAGACAATAGAACAGAGAGGAAAAAATCTTGTCTGCTCTGGAAACTGCACTTCTGATGACTGTCCAATTAAGGTCAACGTTGTAGTGGAAAATGAGACTACGCTTAAGGCAGTGGTTCACTTCCGGGGAGAAACTGTCAGACGCTACAAGGAACAATTAAATCAGATCAGAGCAGACGAGAGGCGTGTAGTTGCAGATGGTCTCTATTCAAAACCTCCAAGGACTCTGTATCTGGTGTTCAATTTAGGTTGCCGGCATGAGGTTCACCTGAGTGAACAAAAAAAGTTAAGAAAACACAAGAATGATATGAATTTGTCCCAAGAAGGGCAAGGCACACATGATACCTTACACAGAAGATTGTCTTAAAACCTAAGGGAGTCCTGCTGTGGTCCAGAAACACTGTCCAGTTATTCAAATAGATCTTGAAGGAGGAAATCGTCCATCTAGATGCGAATGGGAGTGTTGTCAAAAAGAGTAAAGATGAAAGGCTCCATTTTACATCTATGAACTTGTTGTGCGACATCCAATGAAACGCTGCTCACCTGTTCCTGTGGCGACCTATGTGACATGTGACCACACAACAGCATCTTCTCCATCTGGGGTCATTTCTTAGAGTATGTGAAATTTCATGGAAGAAAAGTTGTGAGAAGGCCTGTAATGTTCATCTGTGATGGCTCATTAGTCCTGATGCAGTCAGTCTTCGGGAGCTGCTGTGAAACACAACTAGGAGAGAACAGAGACAAAGTTAGTCACATGTAGACATGGAGGCATGTTAGTGGATGGAATAGATAGAAAACCAGAGGAGCTCAGTGAATAAAGGAGGTTCCAGCATCTAAGCCTGTAGCAGCTGAACTAAGAGATGGATCAGAGGAACCAGAACCATCTCTAACTATACACTTTGTCAAAAAGAAACTAGAAACTAGAGAGGGTGTCTGCTTCTCCAACCTGGACTGGAAGCTGGTTCACATAGAGGAGCTTGGAGCTAAAGACTCTGCCTCCTGTTCTACATTTAGAAACTCTAGGAACCACAAGTAGACCAGCGCTCTGAGAATGAAGCGTTCTGTTGGGAGCATAAGGAGCGATGAGGTCTTTAAGATAAGATGGAGCTTTATTATGAAGAGCTTTGTAGGTGAGGAGAAGAATTTTGAATTCTATCCTAGATTTGACAGGGAGCCAATGCAGAGAAGCTAATGTTGGAGAAATGTGATCTCTCTTTCTAAGTCCAGTCAGACTCTGGCTGCAGCATTTTGAATTAACTGGAGGATTTTCAAAGAGTTATTGGGACAACCTATGAGCAGGGAGATACAGTAGTCACGCCTAGAGGTAACAAATGCATGGATTAATTTTTCAGCATCACTCTGTGAGAGGATGCTCCTAATTTTAGCAATATTTCTCAGGTGGAAGTAGGCAGTTCTAGAGATTTCTTTAATATATGGTGTAAAGGACAGATCTTGGTCAACAATGACACCAAGGTTCCTACAGTAGAACTTGAAGCTAACGTTATGTCATCCAGAGTAACAATCTGATTCAGTAATGAGTCTCTGTGGTTTTTAGCACCAATTATATTAACCTCAGTTTTATCTGAATTCAGTTGTAGAAAGTTATGGGACATCCAGGATTTGATATCATTTAAACAAGTTTGAAGTTTGACTAATTGGTTTGTTTCCTCTGGTTTCATGGACAAATATAACTGAGTATCATCTGCATAGCAGTGAAAATTTATAGAATGTTTTCTAATAATATTACCAAGGGGAGACATGTAAAGACTGAAAAGTATTGGACCAAGCACAGAACCCTGTGGAAGATTGATCATGAACATGAACAAATTGGAATCTGTTCAACTGATAAGACTTAAACCATCCCAATGCTATGTTCCAGTCCCTGCAATAGAATCTTGTGATCTATCGTATCAAAGGCTGCACTGACTGACTGGACTGGCTGGAAATCTTCATATAGGTCATTTCTACGCAGGTGGTCACATAGTTGTTTAGCTACGTTTTTTTCAAGAACTTTAGAAATAAAGGGCAGATTGGATATAGGCCTATAATTTGCAAGTTCTCTAGGGTCATAAGTAGGTTTTTTCAATAAAGGTTTGACCACAGCAACCTTAAAGCCTGTGGTACGTAGCCTGCAAACAGAGATTGGTTGGTTTGATTTAATATGGACGTGCTGATTAATGGAAAAACTTCTTTGAGTCTAGTTGGGATTGAGTCTAAGAGACAAGTAGCTGATTTAGCAGAGTTAATAATTGAAGTTAACTCAGTCTGATCTATACGGGAAAAGCAGTTTAAGTAAGACATAGGTCTAACCAGCAGATATAAGGCTGTTGGATCTGCAGATCGGTTTATGACTTTTGTTGACAGATTCTAATAAATCTTTTCTCTAATGGTTATGATTTTATTGGTAAAGAAATTCATAAAGTCGTTGCTGCTGAGATTTAAAGGGACACTAGGCTCAACACAACTATGACTCTTAGTCAGCCTGGTTACAGAGCTGAAAAGAAACCTGGGGTGTTTTTTATTTTCCTCAATTAATGATGAATAATATGTGGTTCTAGCAACACAAAGTGCTTTTCTATATAGTATTAAACTGTCTTTCCATGCTAGACAGGATTCACCTAATTTGTTGGACGCCACTGTCTTTCTAGTTTTCGAGTCCTCTGCTTAAGGCTGCGGATCTGAGTTATACCATGAAGCCAACCTCCTCTGATTCACTGGCTTCTTCTTCAGCAACAGTGTCTAAAATTGTAGCATCATCAACAAGACAATCTACCTGCTCATGATACAGATGACTGCTCTCCTCTGTGTAGCTATGAGGGAATGAGACAAAAGATGATGGAATCATCTCCTTAAATCTAACAACAGCATCATCCGATAAACATCTGCTGTAATACATGCTGACTTAAACCAATAGAATCCAGTAGTGAATTAAATGCAATGTTGAGACAGTTACTGTCAACATCTACTTGAATGTTAAAGTCACCCACTACAATCACTTTATCTGTGCTGAGAACTAAGTTAGATAAAAACTTTGAGAATTCAGTTAAGAACTCTGAATATGGACCAGGAGGATGGTAGACGACACAGAACACAACTGGTTTCTGGGTTTTACAGTCTGAGTGAGAAAGGCTCAGAGTGAGGCTCTCAAAAGAATTAGAGCTAAGTTTAGGCCTAGGAGTAATTAATAAATCCGAGTTATATATTGCTGCTACTCCTCCACCTGAGCCTCCTGAGATAGTTTGTGACTTGCTTGAGTCGACTCATTCAAACGTATTCATCCTGCTGCAGCCAGGTTTCAGTGAGACTAAATAAATCTATGTGATGGTCACTTATTAACAGTTTCATTTATTAACAGAGATTACAAGAAACAAACACATTCATGCAAGTATGAGAGAATTTGTACAACCAACATTAACTCTGATTCCATCAGAGTTAATGTTGTTTGTGGATGGGTCGCGTGTAACAGATGAAACAAGAAGGCATATGCAGCATGTGGTGGTGTTCAGCTAAAACCTGATGGGGCATTTTATAAAGTACAGCTTAGATCAGCCATGTTCAGCTCAACTTGCTGATATTAAGGCTCTCACAGCAGGCCAAACAGCCACAATCTATCCAGACAGTGCATATGGCTATGGAGTGTGTCACATATGGATTTATCCATGTGGGTGGCTCGCCTGTAGTGCATGGAGAAGCTGTGGCACAATTGATTCTCAAGTGCAGCTACCAAAAGAGTTAGAGGGAAAGATTCCTGTTTGTAGTAGTGTGCAGGTTTAGTAGATGGATGGAAACTTGTCCAACAGCTAAACCACAAAGCAGCAGCTAAGTTTTTGTATGCAGGGTTTCCCAGATTTGACAATGCCAGATACTATATCATCAGACAAGGGTCCTCAAGTGTGATAAGAGAAATGTTTCGTATCCTAGGAGCAGCAGGTGATGGGCCCTCAGTCGGGGATCCTGGTCAACCTGCTCTTGACAACCTTGTTGTACCTCCACGTACACCTGTCTGGGGAGAAGACCTGTTGGAGGAGGAGAATGTTTCCTATCTATTCCCTCTGTTCTGTTTGTCTTTGTTATGCTAACCCTCTCAGGTTTAGCAAGGGGGGAGCTCCTGATGTCACATCACACTATACCAGCACTGAAACAGGCCAACACCCACTACTTGGTTGAGTGATGACCATGATCTCAGTGTTCACAAAGCATAATGGAACCAGGGAGTAATCACTATGGGTCATATGTAGTTTTAAAACCCAGGCTTAAAACCTTTCTGTTTGACAAAGCGTATACTTAGAGTTAGTTCTGGTCACTCTGACCCATCTCTTAGTTAAGGTGCTATAGACTTAGATGCTGGGGGACATCCTTCATTCACAGAGCTCCTCTACATTTGGATTTCTTGTATCCAATAACTTGCCTCCATGTCCACATGTGACTAATGTTGTCTGTTTTTCTGTCCTAGTTGTGCTTCCTAGTGAGGTTTCTTCCTCTATAGAGGGAGTTTTTCCGCTGTTGCTATTAAAATGTACAATTTATTGATTGGCTACAATTAAAAGCTTGCTCTGTGTGGGATTTGTTGGGTTTAGTTGTGTAAGGTCCTTACTTGTAAAGTGCCTTGAGATAACTGATGTTGTGAATGGGGCTATATAAATAAAGTTGAATTTAATATGTAATGTCTGATGCATATGACTTCACACTAACCACCAGTCTTTCAGAAACACACTATATTGTCAAAAGTATGTTAAGTGACATCCCATTCCTCATTCATAGGGTTCAATATGACGTCGCTCCACCCTTTGCAGCTATAACAGCTTCAACTCTTTTCTGAAGGCTGTCCACAAGGTTTAGGAGTGTGTTTATGGGAAATGTTGACCATTCCTCCAGAAGCGCATTTGTGAGGTCACACACTGATGTTGGACAAGAAGGCCTGGCTCTCAGTCTCTGCTCTAATTCATCCCAAAGCTGTTCTAGCAGGTTGAGGTCAGGACTCTGTGCAGGCCAGTCAAGTTCATCCACACCAGACTCTGTCATCCATGTCTTTATGGACCTTGCTTTGTGCACTGATTCCCATTATTTGGATGGTTGAACGAATACTTTAGACAATATTGTCACGACCGGCAGCTCAACTTCCGGTTTGTGCCTTTATTGTGGAGAGCCTGCCGGACGTGCTCACTACACCTCTGCCAGCTTCCTTTGATTGTCCGATTGCTTTCACCTGTGCTACTGCTAACGCTTCTTAAGCCCTGTTCACATGCTGCTCCACGCCACCCTGACCCAGGCTGTGCTGCTCCACGCAACTCTGACCATGCTGCTCCTAAACTACCCCCTGGTCCCGTGTTCCCCCGGGCTGTTACCAACTCTCGCCGTAGGGAGCGGGTGAACCTGTGGAGACTATCTTGGAGCGACGCATGTTTTCCCAGGCCCCGACGGTGGCTCTAGATTGAAGACGCTCTCACCATGCTCTCCGCCGACGACCTAGGGGAGGCTCCAGTTCCCCCACGCCACGCAGCCTCTGACCACGCTGCTCCACGCCACGCTGAATTGCGCCCTGAGCCCGTAATCATCATGTCGACCACCAAGTCCTGCCTCAGGAAACGGAGGAAGGTGGTGAACCAATGGAGCTTAAGTTGGAGGATGCCCTTGCTAGGTTCTCTGCCGATGACCTAGGGGAGACTTCGGTTTTCTCGCCTACCTTTAGCCACTAGGCACTCGCAGCCATAACTCCAGCAGCAGGTCCCCGCTCTCACCCGGCCGTTCCTGTCACCCATGCCCCGGGACTGGGGACTGGGACTGGAACATCGACGGCGTTCACCCAGGTTTTCACGCCGCAGCAACCACATCAAAAACAGGCCACTCATCAATTATCTTTAAGCACGTTGCACAAACTTTGCCTTGACTGGGAATGAACCGGGATTCAGGAAGCAGTTCAGCACCAGAGAGAAAAATGCTGCAATTTGATTGGCTGAAAGTCTGTTCCAGCTATTCACGACTGGCCTACGATTGATGGGCGACAGCTCTACCTCTGAACCACCACCACTGGGCGGCTGTTGAGCTACAGTTCACATATTTGTGAGATTGAGACCCACATTCATTTGTGATCAATGTAGCGGACAAAGCCACCACTTGGGTGAGTGTGCAAGAACTTAAGAGCAACTGACTGTGGATCATTGGCATTCAGTGCAAGTGATTCAACATGAGCAATAGAGCTACAAAGTTTGCAGCAATGGACTTTATTCATACACGTCACACTCTTTTTAGTCTGTGCAGGCTGGACATAAATGAATTGTGGCTGTGTTGGGCCTTCCAACACACTCACAGCGATACAACGAGAACAGGTTGAGCACTCGATCTGTAAAAAACACAATATAATTAATAGAAAAAAGACAAATTGCATCCATGTCAGAATATATACATTTTGAAGGTTTCTTACCCATTTGTCTACTAGAGCTTCAGAGGTGTCTCTTTCCCCACATGCATGGCATAAATCCTCTAGGTTATCTAAACATATGTAATTAATATTAGCTCCATTTAAAGGCTTATATTGTTACTTATTGATTACTTACTTCAGTTGTCAATCAGTTTTGTGGCCATTTCAAGTCGGATTCGGTCAATGGCCTCTTTATTTACTTCAGTCTATATACGCACCCAACAAAAGGTTTTCTGAAATCTAAAACAAACGTGAAAGTTGCTTCACTGATATTCCAATTTTTCATGCACCATATAGTTGAGGGTATTATCTTACTTTACACACCAATACTCCACAGGATGTCGAGTCCTGCTGATGGGGATGGGAGAGGGTCTCACGTGTCCACCTTGAAATGTGTGTTTTTTTCTCATAAAGGCCCTACAACATGAAAAAGCTACTTACAATTCATGTCTCAAATGTCATATCAGTAGTTTTCAACACATACAGATGAATTAGTCTTACCTTGTTTTTGTCTCTGCACTGTTTTAGTTGATCCATTGTGACTCCAAATGGATCAACAAATAAACTACGGCCTTTGTTTGGCTATATGGCCTTAAATAGGTTAGATGTGTAAATGTCAAAGTCTGTGAATTTATTTGCCTACATTGCATGTAAGTATATTTACTTACCACGAGAGTCCAATGTCTGTCTTTGCAAACTGCACCAATTAAGACTTCCCACTCAGATACATCAAGCTGCAAGTCAATATTTTATTTTAGCACAGTTTAATAAATGTAAGAACAACCTAAATAACTAAGATCCTCACCTTTCTCATCTCCCTTGATGTTTCATTCCAAATGGCTGTCATTTGAAAGCTGTCAAGCACCTTCACTTTGGTGACAGGCACCATTTTGGCCACCATCCAAAGGTAGGCATTCACAATCTAGAAAACAAACACACACAAGTAAGCAAAGGCAGATTGCGGATCGAAAAGATCATGAATAAAGCACCTCACTCTCCAATTAAATTCTTCAGTCTGGTGCCAAGCTCCATAGATATTCACTGAACACCTTATAGGGGCCCAGCTTAGCCCACAAGACCTCCCCTGCGAGTGATGTCCACAGATTCTTTACCACTGAAAATTCAAGGCATTTGCTAAAACATATATTCTTAAGTGAAGAACATTACAATTTTACAGTTCATGTAAGAGTACTTAAACATGAATATCATTACCATGGATAGTTCCAGTTTTGTCAGTATCAGATCTGTATGGTGAGCATGTGAAAGTGTTTTCTGGCGATGACATGGGAACTGTAGGAAAAGGAGTCTTTTTTTTTTTTTTTTTTAATTTTGCGGGAATCCTTTCCTCTGGTTCAGTAAAATGGACTAGCTGGTCCACGTTGGCCATGATTTTGGTAGTTTCATTACCAAGGGAAACAACCTTCCCTTCAACCAGGATTTTGTATGGGCCCAGCATGTCCGTCTCCATCTTCCCACCCTTACGCTGCTCTTCTGGTATGTTTTTTTTTTCAGGACATTATCACATTTTTTTGACGTTTTCAAAAGTGGACTCCAGTGAAAGGAGTCCTTCAAAAATGTGTTCCTTGCTAGCCACACTTTCCACCAATTCAGTTGTCACCTGCAACAAGAAAACACATGTTGAAACTCTCTTTATTGTTAGAGCAGTATTAGTAAATGCTTCTGAAATTGAGCCTCTTACCTCATAGTGTTCTGCAACCTCAGACGGATATCTGGCTTCCCTTCCAAACATCAAGAAAAAGGGACTGTACTGCGTAGTTAGCTGTTTTTATTTATTTTTTTTTTGTCCTTAATGCGAACATAGTAGCTTGCAAGTAGTGGTCCCATTTTTCTGGGTTTAGCCTGGCAAGCTTGTTCACAAACCTGAAGAGTGTGATTTGAAAAAATTATAAAACAGGGACTTGCTAGGTAATTTCTGTTATATGTCAGCAAATATACAGCTACATCACATACCTCTGGATGGTGCCATTTAGTTCCTCAACTAATCCATTTGTTTGGGGGTGATAAGGAGCACAAAAGCTCCTTTTAATGCCCAGGGCAGAGGCGGGCATTCACTTTAAATATAACTATGCAAATTAGTGTTTCCAATGACTGTACATGCAAGTTTTGTTTGGAACTTACCCATTTGCGAATGTCTGCTTCCATCCCAGGCCAGTAGTATCGTTGAATCACTGCATGTTGTGTGTTATCAACACCACAGTACCCACCAATTGAACTGCAGTGAATTTCCTCAAAGACTGCATTAGCCTCCTGTGCTGTTTGAACAACCTTTGCGTGGTGTTCCATTTTGTCTTTTCTCCTTCTACATATGTAATTGAGAACATCATCTGAACAGAAAGTAGATCAACTGAATATATTGTTGTACAAGAACAAATTTTGATTTGATTATTTGTGCCTTCCAGCATTAACACTTACCCAGTAATTGAAAGCTTGTCTCTTTATGAATTAACGTTCATGCTTTGTCAAGCCCTCAGGAAACCGATTTTGCTCTAGGAAGTCTCGGATCTCTGTTACAAGATTGGCTTCAATTTAGACTTATGACGCACTCTATCTATCTATATTTATCTAGATCTATATACCGTTAGCTTGTTAGCGACATTGCTACGTTAGCTTTAGGTTTTGTGTATTCAAACAAGTAGCAGCGCTATTGTACACAGTAAACATTTCAGTGAAGAGGCCACCTACCTGCCCAGCTTTCAGCTTTTTCTCTGTCAGTTGCTACAGTTTTTCATTTTTTTCTGAGTAGAGCGTGTGCTGGTGCCGGACGCCGCCATATTGGATGTTCTCAATGCAACGTGATTTTCCCGAGTACCTCTGCGCCATGGTCGTCATGGTTACAAAGTAGTTTGGATCTGATTGGCTGACAGATCGCATTGCTGCTACGGTACATGTTGTATTTTTACTCGCTAATCCTTTCGTTGTATTGAAAGTCAAACCTTAAACTGAATATTGAAAAGTGTTCATGTGAGACCAGAACATGTGAGTTTTGTTTAGATGACATGAATGTTTAAGTTCAATCTTCACAGTGTTTGACATCATGTATTGGTGGTGTCTGCTAAACAGATTAACCTGGTACCAATCATAACGTTTCCACGAAGACAGAGAAACAGAGGTAAGATTATTTTACAGCTGAGATAAAAATGTTTGGATATTATTTGTGTTATATGTTCTGATCAGTTGATTAATGTCTTGAACTGATTGTTACGTGTATTGTGACTGTTTTCTACTGTTGTGATTTTGTTACTATCGATTTTTTTTTTCACCTGAAAGAAGAAGGTTTTTCCATGACATTTTGGTGTCAGAAGTGGGATGGACAGTCTGCCGACTGACGCCTGTGTCCAGACTGAGGGTTACAGCACAAGGGAAAGGTTCCTCTAAACAGAAAAAGGACTGGATTCCCACCTGATGTTCGGGACAGGAGGCGGACAGCGGATGCTTTGTTCACAGTGAGTAGTGTGTTGTGAAGCATCATATCACATAAAAACTGCATTTACATCACAGTATTTTATGATGAACCTGTAACACTAACTCAGTGTTGAGGCGAGAGCCAACAACTCTCCTCTCTGTGATGCTCAGGTTCCTGTTGAAGTCAGTTTGATCAATGCATGATGACAATCATGAACTGATGATCATTAGTTAACAGGGTTTAGACTGAAAATGCAGCTGTATAGAATAAATGCTTTGGGTATTAACAGATTACAGGAGTTCCCTGTAGGTTGGGGCAAAGCATTGATTTGGGCATAGCTTTAAAACCTCTCTGTCTACTTACATGTAACTTTGTTTTAATCTCAGCTTGTATTTTGATTAATTTGATTTGTATTGGTTTTAGTTTTTAGATCATATTTCTCCTAAATTCAAAATTCTTCTCCTCACTTACAAAGCTCTTCATAACAAAGCTCCATCTTATCTTAAAGACCTCATGGCTCCTTATGCTCCCTTGAGAACGCTTGGTTCTCAGAGCGCTGGTCTACTTGTGGTTCCTAGAGTTTCTAAATGTAGAACGGGAGGCAGAGCCTTTAGCTACCGAGCTCCTCTCCTATGGAACCAGCTTCCAGTCCAGGTTGGAGAAGCAGACACTCTCTAGTTTTAAAACTAGGCTTAAAACCTTTGTTTTTGTCAAAGCGTGTAGTTAGAGATGGGGTTCTGGTCACTTGGAACCATCTCTTAGTTAGGCTGCTATAGACTTAGATGGGGGGGACCTCCTAAATTAGCTCCTCTACTTTTCCATTTTGTGTATCTACTAACATGCCTCCATGTGACTCTATTCTCATCTCCAGATATCGTCAGACTTACAGCCGTGTGTCTCCAGTGTTCAGTTGCTGGTCCAACCATCCTGCCTGTGTTCTGTTGCTGCTTGTGTCCTTTTCTCTCTTCTCTCTCCCCTCACCCCAACCGGTCAAGGCAGATGGCCGCCCACACTGAGCCTGGGTCTGCTGGAGGTTTCTTTCTCTATAAAGGGAGTTTTTCCTCTGCTGTTGCTATTAAAATGTATAATTTATTGATTGGCTACAATTAAAAGCTTGCTCTATGTGGGATTTGTTGGGTTAGGTCCTAAACCTTACATGGATAACTGAGATAACTGCTGTTGTGAATTTGCGCTATATAAATAAAGTTGAAATGAAGTGAATTGAATCTATTTTTATTTCATTTTTTTATGGTCTTTCCTCTACCTGATCCTGAATGAGAATCCTCTGTGTCCAGATCACTCCAGCGCCTGGACTGTTACTGCAGCTTTAACCTGTGAGCAGATAGCTGAGAGGCACATAGACAAAAGTGCAACACATATATTGCAGCTGTGGTTTGAGGTGGACTGAAACCTATGGGAGTATTAATGCACAGATTAAGCATCAATCCCACTCCACACCCTCCTCTCCTAACAGAGAGTGTGGGAGAAAATTATGAACGTTAGAGAGGTGGTTGGCGTGATGGCGTCCACTGCTGCGGTGCCTAGAGAGAGTGAACCCAAGTTGTTAGGGTGAGCTCCAGGTTTACAACAAAAACACCACATTCAGTCTGGAACAGCTGAACCTGTCACCAATAACAACCAGCTCCTCCTTGCTTGGGTTGAAGATTGAGCTAAGATGGGAAATCATTATTACACTATATAACAACAACATCAACAAAAAACATCAGACATTTCTCAGTCTGTCAAACCTTGTTTTAGTCAGTCGGTTGTTTATGTCATGAGCTCAGGTTGTATTGTGCTCGTGAGCTGGGAGAGAGACCTCCTGCTCAGAATGAACTGCAGTTTGGCTACTCGTCCTGCTGAAGGAATCAGCAGTGTCGCTTATGGGGCCCCCTCCTCCATGATGGTGGACGCTGGTTCCATGATTTTTCCTGCAGAAAACACTCAAGTGTAAATTAATGATCGGATTTTCATGGGATTTCTTATCAATTAGTTACTATTACTCACACAAGCAAAGCTTCATGCAGTGTTAAACCTGTACACACACACACACAAAGTCTGTCACACACACTTCCATAGCACTACCTTACAATTGTGTTTTATTGTAACTTCCTGATGTCTGATTCACACGAACACCAGTCTTTCAGAAACACACTATATTGTCAAAAGTATGTTAAGTGACATCCCATTCCTCATCCATAGGGTTTAATATGACGTCGCTCCACCCTTTGCAGATATAAGAGCTTCAACTCTTTTCTGAAAGCTGTCCACAAGGTTTAGGAGTGTGTTTATGGGAAATGTTGACCATTCCTCCAGAAGCGCATTTGTGAGGTCACACACTGATGTTGGACAAGAAGGCCTGGCTCTCAGTCTCTGCTCTAATTCATCCCAACGCTGTTCTAGCAGGTTGAGGTCAGGACTCTGTGCAGGCCAGTCAAGTTCATCCACACCAGACTCTGTCATCCATGTCTTCATGGACCTTGCTTTGTGCACTGATTCCCATTATTTGGATGGGTGAGCGAATACTTTAGACAATATAGTGAATATTGGCTGGGAAATCCACACACTGCTTACTCCCAAGGAGAAGGGACGATGACCATAAAGGTAACGTAGTAAATCGAGCTGAACAGGCAGACAGTATAACTTAGTGATGGGCGATACCACAAAATTTGGTATTGATCCGATACCAAGTAACTACAGGGCCAGTATCGACGATACCGATAACGATATCCATACTTTTTGCACCTTAAAGGCAAATCATCATTGTACAGTGTTGATTATTATCTTTATTGCAACGGCGACATGAATAATGCTCATGAACAGAAATACTTGTTTAAATGCTAATAATAAAATTATAATAAATTAGATAAATAAGTAAATTAAATACAAATATGAAAAAAATATCTATTTTAAATTATAATAAATTAAATTGCAATTAATACAAAATAACATTTCTTAAATTAAAAGATCATAGTGCTCAAGTAGAACAAAACAAAACAGTAAATATTTAACAGTAAAACATCACCGGGATGTTTCCGCTGCACAGCTGGTGAGTGTGCAAGCATACGTTTATGTAGCTTCAGTGCATCATTTTGCTTCTAACCGTGGATATTGTGTATGTCCACGTATATAAACGTCTCTGGCGCTCAGCTGGTGTGTGCACGTTTAGGTTCCAGCTGCTCTGCCTACGGTGCGGATTCCTTTTCACTACTGCCTACGTGTGACCTGGCGATCAACCAACTACCTCAGCGATCGAGGTATTGGGCAAACCTGACTTAGCTCATTGCGTATTTGGGGTAGTAAAATAATGGTTCATTTCATTTTTAATATCTTATAACACATTAAGTGTCCCCCGGTGTACCTGGATATTCTTTGCCTTTCATGAAACTCTCCTGCAGTGTCATCTGACGGACAGTGGCTGCCGGTGAATCAGAGGACGTTGAGGTTTCCTTACGCTGTTCAGCGTCCTTTAACGTGTCAGGGTGTGTGGTTTTTAAATGTTTCAGTAAGTTGCTAGTGTTGCTGCCATGTGGCACAACTTTACTACAGACGCTGCACCAAGCATTTCCCTAAGTAGTGGGTGGAAAATAGCAGCACACAATGCTTCTTACTCTCTTTCTCTCTATGCTGCTGTGCCTCTCACTGAGACGGACGTCCCTCCACTCTGCAGCAACTAACTTAGTTTTACTAAGTTATATATAAGTTAGTGGTAGTAGAAGTATTACTCCCTACTTCCTTCCACAGTGCATGACTGGCTCTGGAAGGCTCTGACATCTGATTGGCTGTCATAATCATGTGCTACGGAAGACCGTTTAAAATACGTTTGGGCTGGTTTTACACACATCCAAAACTATCAGAAGTGAAAACTAATTGCACGTTTTTATTAGGAGTGGTATCGAGCGATACTTAAAGTAGTATCGACCACTACTACAAGTATCGGCCAGCGGGTATCGAAATATCGATTCCCGAGAGTCGAAATTCCCATCCCCTAGAATAAATGGACAGTTTCCACTGCACATGAAAGTGAATGATGAAGTTGCTTACAGAGGTAATAGATGAGGAGAAGTAGAAGACAAAAGGTCATCATCTATTCTCCATAAGGTATGTACAGTGCTCCAAATTATTATAATAGTATATTATAATATAATATAACAGTAGAATAAACAGTGATACATATGACGTAAAAACATAAATATACACAAAATATAACCATTTCATCTATCCCCTATAGAGACTGTACGACGGCTAAGGAGAAGGCAGGCAGCCATGGCACCTGTCAACCACACACATTAGCTGCACCTCATCACGTGCACAACCTCATCTAGGAACACAGCATACTCCACCATCGTCCTGACAGGAGCTGACAGAGGCAGAGGGAGGCTGCAAGCCGTGATTCTGCATTGACTACCACCTGTGATGCCGGTACCACCTGGAGTGAGTATCGCTCAAGTTCAACCACAGCCAGCTGCAATTCAACCACCACAGGAACCTACTGAGGCCATACACCCACTGGAGCCAAGAGACCCTACGCCAGTGCAGCAGGATCATCTGGAATCAGGCCCACCCAGAGGCGCACCGGGAAATGATGACAGAGGGGTGTCCTACAGACCAACTTCACCAGAGGGAGATGCACCACAGAACACAGATGACAACAGTCCAGTGTTGTCAGGACACAAGTGGCACTGCTTGAATCGAGAGACAGCAGCTAAAACAATCACTCTCACTGGAAACTGTGCCAAAACGCTTAGAATTGCCTATTCTGTGCATCTGAGACCAAAAGAACACTACCTTGGTGAAAAGTGATATAAATGCATTTTGTGTTTGCCTGCTTTACTTTTCTACTTGGATCACATCTGAATGGAAAACATCACTGGCATTGCTTGCATCAAGATGCAGCAGCTAAAACAATCACTCTCACTGGAAACTGTGCCACAACGCCTACATAAGATACCACATGACTTTATTAATCCCACAATGGGGAAACTTTTGTGTTTACAACAAGAGACAGTAGACACACTTCCAATGTACACGATGCATAGGATCAAGCAACAATAGTCGTAAGAACAGTCCGAACAATCATAAAGAAAGACAAATCTGTGTTAGTCGTTGTTTACAATGGAAATATTTGATCACCTGAAATATTGCACTAGCTCTAAAAAATATGAAAATATTTCAGCAGTAGAACAATACCAAACACAGTGTACACTGTGTACTACACATATGCATTGCACTGTAGTGTTGTGTTGTACAGTCTGATGGCTGTGGGGAAGAATGAACGACAGTAGCGCTCCGGGGGTGTAACAGTCTGCTACTGAAGGTGCCGCTCAGAGCCATGATGGATGACAGCTTTACCAGCATCCTTCTGTCTGCTACCTCCTTCATAGTGTCCAGTGTGCAGCCCAGGACAGAACCAGCTCACTTAACCAGCTTGTTAGGTCTCTGATACTTAAAAATTAAACTTAAAATTCATACTATTACCTCAAATAATTGTCACAATGACTGACTAAAGCTTTACTGATCAATTATAGAACTATTTTAATAAATAAAAATCACGTCACTAACGTTGTGGAAAACAGAAACATGGGACAGAACGGTACTTTCTGTCACCACTCGAAAAAATATATTACAAATCCAGAAAGATCATGTGACGCCAAGGTTACACTCATTTGGTAAGTGAGGAGCTGTCAGTCACAGCTTTATCACTGTGTTCTACCTCCACACTATCAATCCATTCCCCTTGTGCAGTGACTGCAGGCATAATAAAGCACTGAAATAAAGCCTAATCAAACATTTTCAGTTCCTACCTTTGACATCCTGGGCAGGACAATCCTCTGGGATCTCGGCTCGCTCTGGTCTCCCATTGGCTGTGAAGTAGATGATTTTTGGTGGCATGTTTTTAAATGATGATAATGTTGCTTTGTCCACTGCAGGTCTGGGTCTGATGTCGGTCTCACCTCATCATTTCACTGGTAAACACTCCACCTCCTAATTAATACTCTCTCTACGTCCTTCTCTGCTCCTCCGTCCTTTGCATGTACGGCAATATATTTAAATTAAATTGTGCAAGGGAATTTTCTATTGTGCATCTTCAGTAGAAATTATTATTGTTACTTGTTTTATTATAATTATTCTGAGCTCAGGAGAATAATATCATGATTCTTTACTTCTGCAGAAGACAACACCTTCTGTTGTTAAAATTACCAGCTAAGAGCAACAGATGTTTCCTGTGCTTTACATGAGAAAAACATCTACATGCTGCAGACACCGTTGAATGTTGCTAGGGAGAAAAGGATGTTTAGCTTCAGTCCACCCTGCTGTGAATCCCAGTGGTCCATAGGCAGTGTCCTGCTATTGTTTTGTAAGATCCTGGTTTTGTTTTTGCATAAGGAGATTTCAGTATAAATGTCTGTGCAGAGGGAAAAGTGCTCTGTACCCTGAGTGCTGCAGGTACTTTGTATGAATCTGTACCTCGGGGCCTCGAATAAATGTAGAAAGACAACTGAGTTTTTTTTCACTGACTCTTTTTGATAAAAACAATCTACAACAACTGTAAAACCAGCAATTGTAAAATAATAATTAAAAATGGATTTGAATCTAAATTAGGATTTCACATGAAATGAAGATTTCACACGACTTTCTCAAGTTCTCTGTGAGTTTCATTCAACCAATGCACCGTGGACACTGAATCTGGGCCGTAAGTCTTGTCAATCCAAAACATGAATTCTCAAACGAAAAACAAGCTATTTGAACCAAAACTATGAAAAACTGAAGCCAAAGTTTCTCAATTCAAATATAAGTAAATTATTATTAAGCTAAACGTTATATTCAAAATATAAAACAAAATTAATGTATAACAATTTAACTGGTATCAGCCTGGCTGTATAAGAGAATCTGCAGAACTGTATAGGGTTCAATGTGCCTCCCTAACCTATCTAAAACATGCAGAGAAACTCCACATCTGCTGTTTTTGTAGCTTTACACGTCAAAAAGATATCAAAAGTCTTTATGAGCATGACATTTCTTATGTAGTAAACTCCTAAATTGAAACAGCAGCTAAACACAGCTGTGAGATAAATGTGGACTACTTTGTTTTTCTGAGCTGTAGTAAAGTGGAGAGTGAAAACAAAACGTCTACCAACCTCTAACTATCTGCATATGAAGCCGTACTTGTTTAGGTAATAACTCAGCTCCCACCACTGCCAGCACACGGGTCACCTGTTTTCTGCAGTGAGAGCAAGATTCAGTGGCGAACTGCTAACATCACCTAGTGGTGTTAATGTGCAAGTATCAGCTACACAACCAGCTGCTACACTTGGACAGCTTGCTGTGTTTTGACACCTGTGGATCGGTTTAGGCTGATGCTGAACCAATTTATTATTGGTTATTTTACCTAGCATTAAAATAAGCAGATGTTTTTAATATTGTGGCTGTTTCTCTGATGTCATTGATTGTCATGACATAACTAGGCTAGAACCACAAATACCACATCAGGACTTACACAAGACTTATAATTACCTAAATGCCAGACAGGACATGATGCAATTAACAATTAACAGGCTTGTGCATTGGGTTCAAATGGAAACTGTTTATTTCACCTAGTGTTAAACCACAAGTGAAACTGTTGGAGGTTGCCATGAAACTGCTCATGTACTGACCCTCGAGCATTACACAGGAAAATCAAAGGCACGGCGAAGAATCAGAATCATGAAGGCAAACAATGCTCTGCCGTGTTTCAGGTGGAGGTGATCTGTTGTGCAGTATCACGACAGCTGGAGACGATGAACCCAACGCAGCATGTCCTGGATGGAAGGATGTCACACAAGAAAAAGATTCACCCATTAGGGGGCAGTCTTCACTGACAGATGGTGTGATCTCAATAGAAGTGCACAGTTTGACATGATACATGTTGCTTGCTATTACCAAACAGTGATATACATCACTGACAGGTTTATAAAGCTTCCATCAAAATCTATACTTGGGTTAGAAGACTAAAAGCAGATTTTACTTTTTTCATCCATTCATCATCTTTGCTCCAACTCCTGGATTCTGGGGAGAGTATTTAAAGTTTTCATTAACAGCAGTAAAAGCTCCCTCACAGTCTTGAAATGTTTCCACGTGGGACAATGAGTCATAAGCATGAGACTCGAAAGAAGAATCCAACAGGATGCGGGATACTAAACAGAGGACTATGATGAGAAGAAGCGGGAAAACAGGGGTTGAGGGTGGTGAGGGGCTAGAAGGAGCCAAAGTGAAGTGGAGGGAGGGAAGAATTGCCTTTACAATTTGAGCATCAAGTGGACAAATAACTATTGCAAAGGGGGTGAAAGACAGATATCAATCACTATGTTATGTTAAATGTGCAATCTTGCAGCAATAAATGATTGAGCTCATGTTTTGTACAGATTACAGCTGGGTTACATTTAAGGATAAAAGAAAAGGAAACAAACTAAACATTTGTGAATCTCTCGCAGACTTTGATGTACAGCAGAGTTTCATTACAAACCACAAGTCTTTAGTGTGAACAGCACCTAAACAAAGATGCGTTTAAATGTTCATATATACAGACAATATTTGAGGACTCATAGATAGTAGTCAACTGGCTGCAAAGCCCTCACATCTCTCATCCAGGAGAGTTCCTAATCTGCCATTAAAAACTGAGATATCCCACAGGACTTGATTTGCCTGGCCAAGTCTTGCTGCCAGGTATGTTCTGCCATTTAACTGAGACAACGCATATATTCCTACAGCGAACTTGTGAGACGTGAGCTCTACCAGCTCACCTCAGACGTGTTAAGGTTCGTTGAAAGAATGACAGCACTTGAGAGCTTCAGTGCATTTTATTTACAGCACCAAAATGCAGGTCCAGGGTGAAGGGACTCCACATGACGGTCAAAATGTCCAAATGAACAAAACAAACAAAAGAAAACAAGCTGCCAAAAAGCTCATGTATATCTCCAATATACATATGTAAATTCAGCACCACAATTACATGCTTTGTCTCTCTCTATCTTGCTCTGCCAGCTCTAGTCTAAGTCTAGCCACCCTTCTTATATCCCAGGCTCCACCCCTTCATAGGAGGAAACCAAACCACAGGTAAGTATACAGAGACTCCCAACTTCCTCAGACGCTTAATTCCTCAGGCCATGGGACATTATTCCACACCCCTGTTTATAATGTCCTCCTAATAACATATATACATATATAACGCAAGCTGTAACATTTAACAATGTAACATATCCCGACCAGACCATACAAATCCTCCCACACATAACACACCTGGTTTCGCCTGAGTTATACACATTGCGCCGGCGCGACGCGGGCAGCTAAACAGAAGAAGCGGATCTAGGGATGTGAATATCGACTCTCTGGAATCGATACTTCGATACCCGCTGGCCGATACTTTGGACTCGATACTTTCTTAAGTATGCTCGATACTACTCCTAATAAAAACGTGCAATTACTTTTCACTTCTGACAGTTTTTAGATTTAAACTTAATGTGTTATAAGATATAAAAAAAATGAAACGAACCAAGATATGATAAGATAACAAGATATACACTTCATTTAATACAGTAATTGATAAGTAAATTTAGAACTTTTAAATCGTTATTAATTATCTACTACAGTTCTGTGGAAGGACACATGTCCAACACAAACACAGGTCTGGTTGATACACTGCTAACAAACTGGTCCAAACCTTGTTATACAGTGGTTGTGTACATATTGTCAGCAGTTAGCCTCACGTTAGCTTGTTAGCGACATTGCTACATTAGCTTTAAGTTTTGTGTATTTAAACATGTAGCAGCGCTACTGTACACAGTAAACATTTCAGTGAAGAGGCCACCTACCTGCCCAGCTTTCAGCTTTTCTCCTTCTCTGTTAGTTGCTACAGTTTTACATTTTTCTGAACGGGTAGAGCGTGTGCTGGTGCCGGACGCCGCCATATTGGCTGTTCTCAATGCAACGGTTTTTCCAGTACCTCTGTGCCATGGTCGTCATGGTTACAAAGTAGTTTGGATCTGATTGGCTGAGAACATTAAAACGGCGGGACATATTGCATTGCTGCTACGGTACGTGTTGTATTTTTACTTGCTAATCCTTTCGTTGTATTGAAAGTCAAACCTTAAACTGAATATTGAAAAGTGTTAATGTGAGACCAGAACATGTGAGTTTAAAGTTGTTCAGATGCCGCCCATGAATGTTTAAGTTCACAGTGTTTGATGACATCACGTATCGGTGGTGTCGGCTAAACAGATGAACCTGGTACCAGTCATATTGTTTCCACGGAGACAGAGAAACAGAGGTAAGATTATTTTACAGCTGAGATAAAAATGTTTGTATATTGTTTGTGTTATATGTTCTGATCAGTTGATTAATGTCTTGAACTGATTGTTACCCGTATTGTGACTTTTTTACTATTGTGATTTGGTTACCATCGTTTTTTTAATTCACCTGAGAAACTACTTGTCAGTGTTTGGTATCATTTTTCATGTTTTCTTTATGACATGCCATATTAAAACATTAGAATGTTCATCTTACTGAAACGAAAACCGATAAAGTCAGGTGTTACACTAGAAAACTGTCATGGAGGATCATTCCTCTATTTGTCCACGAGGGGGCAGCGTCTGCACTGCACGCGGCCACTTGTAGCGTTGTGTCCATCATCTCTGACATCTGCTCCTCAGCGCTGCTCTTCATCCATAAAACAACAACAACAGTTGAAACCCAGGTCCAGTTTCTGTGCTGCTGGAGAATGAACAGCTCCAGCGACCCAAACGATTCTAATGTTCATATGTGAGACCAGAACATGTGTGTTAAAACTTGTTTAGATGCTGGATTTGAATGTTTTTATGTCAATCTTCACAGTGTTTGACGACATCACGTGACCCTGGTGCCCTAAACTAGACGGTACCAGATCATTCCCATGACGAAGTGTGGTCTGCTGATCGGCATCTGAGTCCAGACTGATGGTTACAGCCGACACCAGGGAAAAGTTCCACCTGCTCCACAGAAACAGGACTGGATTCCCGTCTGACATCCGGGACAGGAGGCGGACAGCGGACGCTCCATTCAGAGTGAGTCCAGTGTTCTGAAGCAACTATGTGTAGGTGAAGAATGTGTGTGTAGCTCTGTGAAATGGTTTAGTCACGTGGCGCGTTCTGTAATTTCTTTAGTGGTCAGTGAAGGTTACAGTGAAGTTACATCTACATCTAGGATATTACAAATACTGAAGTCTTACGTTGTGTAAGTCATTAATGGGTTTAAAGAGAATGAACCACATGTGGAAGAGAACGTTCAGCAAGATTGTGGCCTATGTTTTAAAACAGTATTTTAGTTTGTCTTCATTTGTGGTAAACCTAGTTTGTATTTAGTTTTATTTGAGTAGATTTTTGTTTTAGAGCATTCATACATCTAGGGATGTCCCACTTGAATAAAATGAGCGTATGATTGATATAATAACATCATAAGCTTTGCGATGACTCCTTCAGTGTCCCGTGTGCATTGCTAATAAGCACACTACAGGGTACGTCGGAACCAATGTGTCATACAAACTACCTGGTATTAACAGATTACAGGAGTTCCCTGTAGGTTGGGGCAAAGCATTGATTTGGGCATAGCTTTAAAACTTCTGTGTCTACTTACATGTAACTTTGTGTTAAACTTAGCTTGTATTTTGATTATTTTCATTTGTTTTGTTGATTTCAATTTACAGGAATAAAAAGTCAGGGATAAGAGAATATTAGATATGATTGTTTGTTTGTTTGATTGGAATGAAAGATTTACTGACCTGCTGAGACACATTTAATGAAGCTGTGTTTATTTAATAGTTACTAACAGAAACTATTACTTTTTAACGCCAGCATGTTTCTTTGTGGACACATTTGTAAATATGCCTATTCCTGTTCTTGTTAATCAGCACGACTGAGAAGACCAACAGTGACACTCTTGTCCTACGAGAGGCAGCGTTGACCAGCACAATGAGAGAGACACGTTGAGTGAATCTCCACTGCACCGTCGAGTCACCACGAAGGACTTCATCACTACACTTCAGTGCAACAGTGTCTCTGGTGACAAGGGGAGGGAAACCTAACGGTGCTAACGCAACTCCCCGCGACACCATGAGGACCAGTTGCTCAGGTGAAGTCCCAGCAAGCTGTCTGCCACTGCACCAGCATAGAGGACCAAGACGGAAAAGCTGCTATGAATCGGCATCCGAGTTGGATCTGGCAGAAGCAGGTACTGACACAACCACTGAGCAGTGTGAGAAATACCCTGTGTGTTGTAGAACTCAGTTCAAATATTCCATTTATATTCCTGTTACCCCTTTGGCTGTTGCTAAGGTTTTCCACTGAGCCCTGAAGATTAAGGCATGTATTTGTGTATTGGGTGTATTTGTCATAACAGCAATAATAGTCTTTGCAATTATTTGGAGTAAACCCGTCTGTGGAGCTGGATGGATTCCATGTGGAAAGTTTTCATCTTGTCAGAAGTGACATCTTGAATAGTTACACTAGTGTGATGGGTGGTTCGATTGACCCTGACTTAGGAATAACAATCGCTGACCACAATGAAGAACGCTTGCTATGCACTGACTTAGGAATAACAATCGCTGACCACAATGAAGAACGCTTGCTATGGACTGGAGGCCTGATGTTCAGGATAGGAGGTGGACAGCGGATGCTCAGTTCAGAGTGAGTACAGTGTTGTGAACCATCTATGTTTAGGTGAAGAGTTTGTGTGTAGTCCTGTGAAATGTTTTAGTCACGTGACGCATTCTGTAGTTTCTCTAACGGTGAGTGAAAGTTACATTGAAGTTACATGTAGAAATGATGCCTGGTAGGATATTCCAAGTTATAAAGTCTTGTTTCGCGTAAGCCATAGGTAGGTTTAAAGAGAATGAACTGTACGTGTAAAAAGCACAGTCTACTTTTACTCACTGTAGCTGGAAATTCAAACATCAGACAAAACGCTGTTTCGCCAAAATGTACATCATTCACTATCACAGTCAAAGTGATCTATACAAATTAGAATCCAAAGTGTGTAAATTACCTATAAGGGTCCCAGAGGGTTGTGATTCCCTTCTTACCTTAAATCACCCTCGCAGGGCGCTCACCTTTAACGCCAACATGTTTCTGTGTGGACACATTTCTAAATATTTCTATTCCTGTTATGCTGAGATGATTGCCAACATTTTCTGTGTCAGCAGACTTGTAGTTTCTGTCTGGTTTCCCTTTATTAATTAAAGAGTTCAACATCAGAGCTACATCAAAGCTCAAACTCATATTTAAGTCACGTCAAACTGTCTTTAAATCACATTATTGTGTGTTAGCTCAGTATGACATCCTTGTTGAGCTGGGAGCCCACAGCATCTTCCCTGTGATGCTTAGGCTGCTGAAGCCAGTTTGATCATTTAAACATGTGTCGATACAGTTGATCAGTGTTTATGTTTAAATGTTGGACTCTGACCCTGGTGACATCACACAGACTCTATTGCCAGGTAACAGCACAACATTCAACAGTAGCTGATTGCCAACAGACAGAGACACGGGTAAGACATTTTACACCTGAGATCAAAATGTTTATTTGTCTTGTATTTTCTAAACTGTCGAACCAAACGGTGTAGGAGAAAGTAATTTGACTTTATCTGCATGTTTGTGTCATATTAATTTGTGTTGTATTAGTATCATCATAACATCATCAAACTGAGATGTTTTGTTGGAAGTTAATCCTGAAAATGCTGCGTTCAATTTACACAACAGAGTTTTTATCAGTCAAATTGACTTTTACTGTTTCTTAAGTAGCCTTTTCACTAAATGAACAGCTGAGCTTTTATTAGCAAAACTCACATGACGTGTAAAGATGATGCGCCAGTTAAATTTACAATTCAACATCCTGCTTCACTGAAACCAGCTTGTGATCCATTTAGTGTCGTCTTAAAGGGATGTTTATTATGACTGGATGTAGTTAGAAATCAATTTACAGGAATAAAAAGTCAGGGATAAGAGAATATTAGATATGATTGTTTGTTTGTTTGATTGGAATGAAAGATTTACTGACCTGCTGAGACACATTTAATGAAGCTGTGTTTATTTAATAGTTACAACAGAAACATTTACTTTTTGACGCCAGCATGTTTCTTTGTGGACACATTTGTAAATATGCCTATTCCTGTTCTGCTTAATCAGCACGACTGAGAAGACCAACAGTGACACTCTTGTCCTACGAGAGGCAGCGTTGACCAGCACAGTGGGAGAAACGCGTTGAGTGAATCTCCACTGCACCGTCGAGTCACCACGAAGGACTTCATCACTACACATCTGTGCAACAGTGTCTCTGGTGACAAGGGGAGGGAAACCTAACGGTGCTAACACAACTCCCCGCGACACCATGAGGACCAGTTGCTCAGGTGAAGTCCCAGCAAGCTGTCTGCCACTGCACCAGCACAGAGGACCAAGACGGGAAAGCTGCTATGAATCGGCATCCGAGTTGGATCTGGCAGAAGCAGGTACTGACACAACCACTGAGCAGTGTGAGAAATACCCTGTGTGTTGTAGACCTCAGTTCAAATATTCCATTTATATTCCTGTTACCCCTTTGGCTGTTGCTAAGGTTTTCCACTGAGCCCTGAAGATTAAGGCATGTATTTGTGTATTGGGTGTATTTGTCATAACAGCAGTAATAGTCTTTGCAATTATTTGGAGTAAACCCGTCTGTGGAGATGGATGGATTCCATGTTTAAGCAGTGGAAAGTTTTCATCTTGTCAGAAGTGACATCTTGAATAGTTTCACTAGTGTGATGGGTGGTTCAATTGACCCTGACTTAGGAATAACAATCGCTGACTGCAATGAAGTACGCTTGCTATGCACTGACATTGTAATGATAATCGCTGACTTCAATGAAGGTCTCTTGCTATGAACTGACTTTGTAATGATAATCGCTTACTTCAACGAAGATCTCTTGCTATGCACTGACCTTATAATAACAATCGCTGACTGCAATTAAGAACGCTTGGGATTTCCATGACTTTGCACTCTCCATTCAGTACACCATTCATAATTAGGTAAAATATTGAGAAAAACTAAAAGAACAATAAATAAGAATAAAAACACCTAAAAACCCACACATACATCAATTATTGCATTGATACTGACTTGAGTTTGGCATCATTTTTTAGCAGAGTTTACAGCGGTTATTACAGTTGGGTAAAAACTGTGCTCAAGTCTGTTTGTCCTCGCTGTACATAGTCTGTGCCGTCTGCCTGAGGGCAACAGTTCCAACAGGGAGTGGCCAGGGTGTGAAGTATCCTTAATAATGTTCTGTGCTCTTCTGAGGCAATGGGAGCTGTGTAGATTTTCCAGCGTGGGGAGAGGGCAGCCAACAACCTTCTGTGCGGTGTTGATGACCCCTTGGAGAGCTTTCCTCTGAGCCACTGTGCAGCTGGTGAACCAAATACATATGCAGTATGTTAAGATACTTTCTATCGTAACTAGGTAGAAGGAAACCAACAGTCTTTGTGTGATGTTATTCTTCCTGAGTATCCTCAGGAAGTACAGTCTCTGCTGGGCCTTTATCCAGCAGCTCAGAGGTGTTTGCGCTCCAGGACAGACTCTCCTCAATGTGTACTCCTAGGAAGCGGAAGTCTGTCACCCTCTCCACACAGTCCCTGCCGATGTGTAATGGTGGAACATCTGTCTGTCTCCTCCTGAAGTCTATTATTAGTTCTTTGGTTTTTGAGGTGTTGAGGAGAAGGTTGTTGGTCGAACACCACTTTGATAGTTGCTCCACCTCAGCTCTGTAGGCAGACTCGTCCCCGTCAGGAATGAGCCCCACCACTGTAGTGTCGTCTGCAAACTTCACTATGGTGTTGCAGTGATGGACAGGGGTGCAGTCGTGCGTGTAGAGCAGCGGACTCAGCACACAGCCCTGGGGGGAGCCGGTGCTGAGGCTTGGGGCCGTGGATGTGTGGTGACCTACTCTGACTGTCTGTCTGCGACCAGAGAGGAAGCTGCTGATCCACATGCAGGTTGAATGGGGGAGCCCCAGGTCCTCCAGCTTGGCCACCAGCTTGTGTGGGAGCATGGTGTTGAAAGCCGAGCTGTAATCCACGAAGAGCATCTGCACGTAGCTCCCCTGCTGCTCCAGGTGTGACAGTGCAGCATGTAGCGCTGTTGCTATGGCTCCTCTGTGGATCGGTTCGCTCTGTAGGCAAACTGGTGTGGGTCGAGTCTTGAAGGCAGGCTTGCTGTGATTTGACTACGGACCAGTTTTGCAAAGCACTTCATCACGACTGGGGCGAGTGCTATTGGTCTGTAGTCGTTGAGGCTGGAGATGTGGGGCTTCTTGGGCAGGACGACTATGGTGGAGGACTTCAGGCAGGGTGGGACAGTGGATTGTGCCAGGGACTGGTTGAAGATTTGTGCGAAGATTTCAGTCAGCTCGTCTGCACAATCCCTCAGCACTCGTCCTGGGAGGCCATCAGGACCAGTCGCCTTCCTCGGGTTGACGGCTCGCAGGGTACGTCTCACCTTGTGCCGCTCCAGACTGAGGATCGTGCTGCTGTGCACCGTGTGGTGTAGCTGCGCCGCCTCAGGTGCAGTAACTTCAAAGCGAACAAAGAAGACGTTCAACTCCTTTGCTAGCGTGAGGTGACCTTCAGCGGCTTTGACGTTTGTTATGTAGTTGGTGAGGTGCTGGACGCCCTGCCACACCTGTCGGCTGTTGTTACTGTCCAGGTGGCCCTCAATCCTCGTCCTGTAGTCTGCAGTGGCCTCTCTGATGCCTCTCTTCGAGTTGGCTCGGGCTGCGCTGTAGAGATCTCTTGTCCAGAGTCTTCTCTCCCCTAGTAGCGCACTTTACGTGCTGGTGGAACTTAGGGAGGAACATCTGCAGGTCCTGATGTTCAAAGACCTCCAAGTTCCCATCTGGCCATGTGGCAACAGTCTTTGTGATGGTGGGAGCCGTTTTCTTGACAGGGGCATTTGCGGGAATGAGCAGCAAGGACGGATGGTCAAACTGGCCCAGGTGTGGTAGTGGTCTGGCCCTGTAGCCCAGTTTGATGTTGGAATAGACCTTGTCCAGAGTCTTCTCTCCCCTAGTAGCGCACTTTACGTGCTGGTGGAACTTAGGGAGGGCTGTCTTTAAGTCTGCATGATTAAAGTCTCCTGCTATGATCTGCACAGCGTCAGGGTATGTGCTCTGCTTGTTGCTAATGCTTGCATGCAGGAGACCGATAGATGACTTAGCATTAGCATCCGGTGGTATGTACACAGCCGTGACCATGACCACATTAAACTCCCTTGGGAGATAAAAGGGCCTGCATTTGACAGTCAGATATTGTAAATCCAATGAACCGTGACTGTCTATAACCACCGTGTTGGTCACCAGCTGTTGTTCACGTACACACACAGCCCCCCACCTCTGCTCTTGCCGGAGTCTGCTGTTATGTCATGGTGCTGCGTAGTGTAGCCTGCTAGCTCGATAGCAGAGTCTGAGACTCACGCATCCTTCACGCAGTTGTTCGTCGCTGTCTGTATCCTCATTTTATCCATCTTATTTGCGAGGGATCTGGCATTCGAAAGGAAAAAGCTATAAGCTGGAAGCTATTAAACAGCAAATCAGCGAATAGCAAGCGTTGTTCATTTCAGTCATTACAACTTCAGGGAATAGCAAGAGATCTACATTGCAGTCAGCGATTGTCATTACAAAGTCAGGGAATAGGAGGAGATCTTCATTGCAGTCAGTGATAGTCATTACAAAGTCAGTGCATAGCAAGAGATCTTCATTGCAGTCAGTGATAGTCATTACAAAGTCAGGGAATAGCAAGAGATCTTCATTGCAGTGAGCAATTATCATTACAAAGTCAGGGAATAGCAAGAGATCTTCATGCAGTGAGCGATTACCATTACAACGACAGTGCATAGCAAGAGATCTTCATTGCAGTCAGTGATAGTAATTCCAAAGTCAGGGAATAGCAAGAGATCTTCATTGCAGTCAGCGATAGTCATTACAAAGTCAGGGAAAAGCAAGAGATCTTCATTGCAGTCAGCGATTGTCAATACAAAGTCAGTGCATAGCAAGAGATCTTCATTGCAGTCAGTGATAGTCATTACAAAGTCAGGGAATAGCAAGAGATCTTCATTGCAGTCAGCGATTGTCAATACAAAGTCAGGGAAAAGCAAGAGATCTTCATTGCAGTGAGCGATTGTCTTTACAAAGTCAGGGAATAGCAAGATCTTCATTGCAGTCAGTGATTATCACTCTTAAGTCAGTGCATAGCGAGAGATCTTCATTGCAGTCAGTGATAGTCATTACAAAGTCAGGGAATAGCAAGAGATCTTCATTGCAGTGAGCAATTGTCATTACAACGTCAGTGCATAGCAAGAGATCTTCATTGCAGTCAGCGTTAGTCACTCTTAAGTCAGTGCATAGCAAGAGATCTTCATTGCAGTCAGCGATTGTCATTACAAAGTCAGGGAATAGCAAAAGATCTTCATTGCAGTCAGTGATAGTCATTACAAAGTCAGGGAATAGCAAGAGATCTTCATTGCAGTCAGCGTTAGTCACTCTTAAGTCAGTGCATAGCAAGAGATCTTCATTGCAGTCAGTGATAGTCATTACAAAGTCAGGGAATAGCAAGAGATCTTCATTGCAGTCAGCGTTAGTCACTCTTAAGTCAGTGCATAGCAAGAGATCTTCATTGCAGTCAGTGATAGTCATTGCAAAGTCAGGGAATAGCAAGAGATCTTCACTGCAGTCAGTGATAGTCATTACAAAGTCAGGGAAAAGCAAGAGATCTTCATTGCAGTCAGTGATAGTCATTACAAAGTCAGGGAATAGCAAGAGATCTTCATTGCAGCCAGTGATAGTCATTACAAAGTCAGGGAATAGCAAGAGATCTTCATTGCAGTCAGCGATTGTCATTACAAAGTCAGGGAAAAGCAAGAGATCTTCATTGCAGTCAGCGATTGTCAATACAAAGTCAGGGAAAAGCAAGAGATCTTCATTGCAGTCAGCGATTGTCATTACAAAGTCAGGGAAAAGCAAGAGATCTTCATTGCAGTCAGCGATTGTCAATACAAAGTCAGGGAAAAGCAAGAGATCTTCATTGCAGTCAGCGATTGTCATTACAAAGTCAGGGAAAAGCAAGAGATCTTCATTGCAGTCAGCGATTGTCAATACAAAGTCAGGGAAAAGCAAGAGATCTTCATTGCAGTCAGCGATTGTCATTACAAAGTCAGGGAAAAGCAAGAGATCTTCATTGCAGTCAGCGATTGTCATTACAAAGTCAGGGAATAGCAAGAGATCTCATTGCTGTCAGCTATTGTCATTACAAAGTCAGGGAAACGCAAGAGATCTCATTGCTGTCAGCTATTGTCATTACAAAGTCAGGGAAAAGCAAGAGATCTTCATTGCAGTGAGCGATTATCATTACAAAGTCAGGGAATAGCAAGAGATCTTCATTGCAGTGAGCGATTGTCATTACAAAGTCAGGAAATAGCAAGAGATCTTCATTGCGATCAGCGATTGTCATTACAAAGTCAATGCACAGCAAGAGATCTTCATTGCAGTAAGCGATTATCATTACAAAGTCAGGGAATAGCAAGAGATCTTCATTGCAGTCAGTGATAGTCATTACAAAGTCAGGGAAAAGCAAGAGATCTTCATTGCAGTCAGTGATAGTCATTACAAAGTCAGGGAATAGCAAGAGATCTTCATTGCAGTCAGCGATTATCACTCTTAAGTCAGTGCATAGCGAGAGATCTTCATTGCAGTCAGTGATTATCACTCTTAAGTCAGTGCATAGCGAGAGATCTTCATTGCAGTCAGTGATTATCACTCTTAAGTCAGTGCATAGCGAGAGATCTTCATTGCAGTCAGCGATTATCATTACAAAGTCAGGGAATAGCAAGAGATCTTCATTGCAGTCAGTGATAGTCATTCCAAAGTCATGGAATAGCAAGAGATCTTCATTGCAGTCAGCGATTGTCATTACAAAGTCAGGGAATAGCAAAAGATCTTCATTGCAGTCAGTGATAGTCATTACAAAGTCAGGGAATAGCAAGAGATTTCATTGCAGTGAGCGATTGTCATTACAAAGTCAGGGAATAGCAAAAGATCTTCATTGCAGTCAGTGATAGTCATTACAAAGTCAGGGAATAGCAAGAGACCTCATTGCAGTCAGCGATTGTCATTACAAAATCAGGGAAAAGCAAGAGATCTTCATTGCAGTCAGCGATTGTCATTACAAAGTCAGGGAATAGCAAGAGATCTTCTTTTCAGTCAGCGATTGTCATTACAAAGTCAGGGAAAAGCAAGAGATCTCATTGCTGTCAGCTATTGTCATTACAAAGTCAGGGAATAGCAAGAGATCTTCACTGCAGTCAGCGATTGTCATTACAAAGTCAACGCACAGCAAGAGATCTTCATTGCAGTCAGCGATTGTCATTACAAAGTCAGGGAATAGCAAGAGATCTCATTGCTGTCAGCTATTGTCATTACAAAGTCAGGGAATAGCAAGAGATCTTCACTGCAGTCAGCGATTGTCATTACAAAGTCAACGCACAGCAAGCGATCTTCATTGCAGTCAGCGATTGTCATTACAAAGTCAGGGAAAAGCAAGAGATCTTCATTGCAGTCAGCGATTGTCAATACAAAGTCAGGGAAAAGCAAGAGATCTTCATTGCAGTCAGCGATTGTCATTACAAAGTCAGGGAAAAGCAAGAGATCTTCATTGCAGTCAGCGATTGTCATTACAAAGTCAACGCACAGCAAGAGATCTTCATTGCAGTCAGCGATTGTCATTACAAAGTCAGGGAAAAGCAAGAGATCTTCATTGCAGTCAGCGATTGTCATTACAAAGTCAACGCACAGCAAGAGATCTTCATTGCAGTCAGCGATTGTCATTACAAAGTCAGGGAATAGCAAGAGATCTCATTGCTGTCAGCTATTGTCATTACAAAGTCAGGGAAACGCAAGAGATCTCATTGCTGTCAGCTATTGTCATTACAAAGTCAGGGAAAAGCAAGAGATCTTCATTGCAGTGAGCGATTATCATTACAAAGTCAGGGAATAGCAAGAGATCTTCATTGCAGTGAGCGATTGTCATTACAAAGTCAGGAAATAGCAAGAGATCTTCATTGCGATCAGCGATTGTCATTACAAAGTCAATGCACAGCAAGAGATCTTCATTGCAGTCAGTGATAGTCATTACAAAGTCAGGGAAAAGCAAGAGATCTTCATTGCAGTCAGTGATAGTCATTACAAAGTCAGGGAATAGCAAGAGATCTTCATTGCAGTGAGCGATTGTCTTTACAAAGTCAGGGAATAGCAAGATCTTCATTGCAGTCAGTGATTATCACTCTTAAGTCAGTGCATAGCGAGAGATCTTCATTGCAGTCAGTGATAGTCATTACAAAGTCAGGGAATAGCAAGAGATCTTCATTGCAGTGAGCGATTGTCATTACAAAGTCAGGGAAAAGCAAGAGATCTTCATTGCAGTCAGCGATTATCATTACAAAGTCAGGGAATAGCAAGAGATCTTCATTGCAGTCAGCGATTATCATTACAAAGTCAGGGAATAGCAAGAGATCTTCATTGCAGTCAGTGATAGTCATTCCAAAGTCATGGAATAGCAAGAGATCTTCATTGCAGTCAGCGATTGTCATTACAAAGTCAGGGAATAGCAAAAGATCTTCATTGCAGTCAGTGATAGTCATTACAAAGTCAGGGAAAAGCAAGAGATCTTCATTGCAGTGAGCGATTGTCATTACAAAGTCAGGGAATAGCAAAAGATCTTCATTGCAGTCAGTGATAGTCATTACAAAGTCAGGGAAAAGCAAGAGATCTTCATTGCAGTCAGCGATTGTCATTACAAAGTCAGGGAATAGCAAGAGATCTTCTTTTCAGTCAGTGATAGTCATTACAAAGTCAGGGAATAGCAAAAGATCTTCATTGCAGTCAGTGATAGTCATTACAAAGTCAGGGAATAGCAAGAGACCTCATTGCAGTCAGCGATTGTCATTACAAAGTCAGGGAATAGCAAGAGATCTTCTTTTCAGTCAGCGATTGTCAATACAAAGTCAGGGAATAGCAAGAGATCTCACTGCAGTCAGTGATAGTCATTACAAAGTCAGGGAAAAGCAAGAGATCTCATTGCTGTCAGCTATTGTCATTACAAAGTCAGGGAATAGCAAGAGATCTTCACTGCAGTCAGCGATTGTCATTACAAAGTCAACGCACAGCAAGAGATCTTCATTGCAGTCAGCGATTGTCATTACAAAGTCAGGGAATAGCAAGAGATCTTCACTGCAGTCAGCGATTGTCATTACAAAGTCAGGGAATAGCAAGAGATCTCATTGCTGTCAGCTATTGTCATTACAAAGTCAGGGAATAGCAAGAGATCTTCACTGCAGTCAGCGATTGTCATTACAAAGTCAACGCACAGCAAGAGATCTTCATTGCAGTCAGCGATTGTCATTACAAAGTCAGGGAAAAGCAAGAGATCTACATTGCAGTCAGTGATAGTCATTACAAAGTCAGGGAAAAGCAAGAGATCTTCATTGCAGTCAGTGATTGTCATTACAAAGTCAGGGAAAAGCAAGAGATCTTCATTGCAGTCAGTGATAGTCATTACAAAGTCAGGGAAAAGCAAGAGATCTTCATTGCAGTCAGTGATTGTCATTACAAAGTCAATGCACAGCAAGAGATCTTCATTGCAGTCAGTGATAGTCATTACAAAGTCAGTGCACAGCAAGAGATCTTCATCGCAGTCAGTGATAGTCATTACAAAGTCAGTGCACAGCAAGAGATCTTCATCGCAGTCAGTGATAGTCATTACAAAGTCAGGGAAAAGCAAGAGATCTTCATTGCAGTCAGCGATTGTCATTACAACGTAAGGGTATAGCAAGAGATCTTCATTGCAGTCAGTCATAGTCATTACAAAGTCAGGGAATAGCAAGAGATCTTCATTGCAGTCAGCGATTGTCATTACAAAGTCAGGGAATAGCAAGAGATCTCATTGCTGTCAGCTATTGTCATTACAAAGTCAGGGAAACGCAAGAGATCTCATTGCTGTCAGCGATTGTCATTACAAAGTCAACGCACAGCAAGCGATCTTCATTGCAGTCAGCGATTGTCATTACAAAGTCAGGGAATAGCAAGAGATCTTCACTGCAGTCAGCGATTGTCATTACAAAGTCAACGCACAGCAAGCGATCTTCATTGCAGTCAGCGATTGTCATTACAAAGTCAGGGAAAAGCAAGAGATCTTCATTGCAGTCAGTGATAGTCATTACAAAGTCAGGGAAAAGCAAGAGATCTTCATTGCAGTCAGTGATGGTCATTACAAAGTCAATGCACAGCAAGAGATCTTCATTGCAGTCAGTGATAGTCATTACAAAGTCAGTGCACAGCAAGAGATCTTCATCGCAGTCAGTGATAGTCATTACAAAGTCAGGGAAAAGCAAGAGATCTTCATTGCAGTCAGCGATTGTCATTACAACGTAAGGGTATAGCAAGAGATCTTCATTGCAGTGAGCGATTGTCATTACAAAGTCAGGGAATAGCAAGAGATCTTCATTGCAGTCAGTGATAATCATTACAAAGTCAGGGAAAAGCAAGAGATCTTCATTGCAGTCAGCGATTGTCATTACAAAGTCAATGCACAGCAAAAGATCTTCATTGCAGTCAGTGATAGTCATTACAAAGTCAGGGAATAGCAAGAGATCTTCATTGCAGTCAGTGATTGTCATTACAAAGTCAGGGAATAGCAAGAGATCTTCATTGCAGTCAGTGATAGTCATTACAAAGTCAGGAAAAAGCAAGAGATCTTCATTGCAGTCAGCGATTGTCATTACAAAGTCAGGGAATAGCAAGAGATCTTCAATGCAGTGAGCGATTATCATTACAAAGTCAGGGAATAGCAAGAGATCTTCATTGCAGTCAGCGATTGTCATTACAAAGTCAGGGAATAGCAAGAGATCTTCATTGCAGTCAGTGATGGTCATTACAAAGTCAGGGAATAGCAAGAGATCTTCATTGCAGTGAGCGATTATCATTACAGAGTCAATGCACAGCGAGAGATCTTCATTGCAGTCAGTGATAGTCATTACAAAGTCAGGGAATAGCAAGAGATCTTCATTGCAGTCAGCGATTGTCATTACAAAGTCAATGCACAGCAAGAGATCTTCATTGCAGTCAGTGATAGTCATTACAAAGTCAGGGAATAGCAAGAGATCTTCATTGCAGTCAGCGATTGTCATTACAAAGTCAGGGAATAGCAAGAGATCTTCATTGCAGTCAGTGATAGTCATTACAAAGTCAGGGAATAGCAAGAGATCTTCATTGCAGTCAGTGATAGTCATTACAAAGTCAGGGAATAGCAAGAGATCTTCAATGCAGTGAGCGATTATCATTACAAAGTCAGGGAATAGCAAAAGATCTTCATTGCAGTGAGCGATTGTCATTACAAAGTCAGGAAATAGCAAGAGATCTTCATTGCAGTCAGTGATTGTCATTACAAAGTCAGAGAATAGCAAGAGATCTTCATTGCAGTCAGTGATAGTCATTACAAAGTCAGGAAAAAGCAAGAGATCTTCATTGCAGTCAGCGATTGTCAATACAAAGTCAGGGAATAGCAAGAGATCTTCATTGCAGTGAGCGATTGTCATTACAAAGTCAGGGAATAGCAAGAGATCTTCATTGCAGTCAGCGATTGTCATCACAAAGTCAGGGAAAAGCAAGAGATCTTCATTGCAGTCAGTGATTGTCATTACAAAGTCAGGGAATAGCAAGAGATCTTCATTGCAGTCAGTGATAGTCATTAAAAAGTCAGGGAATAGCAAGAGATCTTCACTGCAGTCAGCGATTGTCATTACAAAGTCAGGGAAAAGCAAGAGATCTTCATTGCAGTCAGTGATTGTCATTACAAAGTCAGGGAAAAGCAAGAGAT
Source organism: Macropodus opercularis (assembly GCA_030770545.1). Classification (NCBI taxonomy): domain Eukaryota; kingdom Metazoa; phylum Chordata; class Actinopteri; order Anabantiformes; family Osphronemidae; genus Macropodus; species Macropodus opercularis. The sequence goes on from JAUCMP010000031.1 coordinate 517,313, forward strand.
CTTCATTGCAGTCAGCGATTGTCATTACAACGTAAGGGTATAGCAAGAGATCTTCATTGCAGTCAGTGATAGTCATTACAAAGTCAGGGAAAAGCAAGAGATCTTCATTGCAGTCAGTCATAGTCATTACAAAGTCAGGGAATAGCAAGAGATCTTCATTGCAGTCAGCGATTGTCATTACAAAGTCAGGGAATAGCAAGAGATCTCACTGCAGTCAGCTATTGTCATTACAAAGTCAGGGAAAAGCAAGAGATCTCACTGCAGTCAGTGATAGTCATTACAAAGTCAGGGAAAAGCAAGAGATCTCATTGCTGTCAGCTATTGTCATTACAAAGTCAGGGAATAGCAAGAGATCTTCACTGCAGTCAGCGATTGTCATTACAAAGTCAACGCACAGCAAGAGATCTTCATTGCAGTCAGCGATTGTCATTACAAAGTCAGGGAATAGCAAGAGATCTTCACTGCAGTCAGCGATTGTCATTACAAAGTCAACGCACAGCAAGAGATCTTCATTGCAGTCAGCGATTGTCATTACAAAGTCAGGGAATAGCAAGAGATCTCATTGCTGTCAGCTATTGTCATTACAAAGTCAGGGAAACGCAAGAGATCTCATTGCTGTCAGCGATTGTCATTACAAAGTCAACGCACAGCAAGCGATCTTCATTGCAGTCAGCGATTGTCATTACAAAGTCAGGGAATAGCAAGAGATCTTCACTGCAGTCAGCGATTGTCATTACAAAGTCAACGCACAGCAAGCGATCTTCATTGCAGTCAGCGATTGTCATTACAAAGTCAGGGAAAAGCAAGAGATCTTCATTGCAGTCAGTGATTGTCATTACAAAGTCAATGCACAGCAAGAGATCTTCATTGCAGTCAGTGATAGTCATTACAAAGTCAGTGCACAGCAAGAGATCTTCATCGCAGTCAGTGATAGTCATTACAAAGTCAGTGCACAGCAAGAGATCTTCATCGCAGTCAGTGATAGTCATTACAAAGTCAGGGAAAAGCAAGAGATCTTCATCGCAGTCAGTGATAGTCATTACAAAGTCAGTGCACAGCAAGAGATCTTCATCGCAGTCAGTGATAGTCATTACAACGTAAGGGTATAGCAAGAGATCTTCATTGCAGTCAGTGATAATCATTACAAAGTCAGGGAAAAGCAAGAGATCTTCATTGCAGTCAGCGATTGTCATTACAAAGTCAGGGAATAGCAAGAGATCTTCATTGCAGTCAGTGATAGTCATTACAAAGTCAGGGAATAGCAAGAGATCTTCATTGCAGTGAGCGATTATCATTACAAAGTCAATGCACAGCGAGAGATCTTCATTGCAGTCAGTGATAGTCATTACAAAGTCAGGGAATAGCAAGAGATCTTCATTGCAGTCAACGATTGTCATTACAAAGTCAATGCACAGCAAGAGATCTTCATTGCAGTCAGTGATAGTCATTACAAAGTCAGTGCACAGCAAGAGATCTTCATCGCAGTCAGTGATAGTCATTACAAAGTCAGGGAAAAGCAAGAGATCTTCATCGCAGTCAGTGATAGTCATTACAAAGTCAGTGCACAGCAAGAGATCTTCATCGCAGTCAGTGATAGTCATTACAAAGTCATGGAAAAGCAAGAGATCTTCATTGCAGTCAGCGATTGTCATTACAACGTAAGGGTATAGCAAGAGATCTTCATTGCAGTGAGCGATTGTCATTACAAAGTCAGGGAATAGCAAGAGATCTTCATTGCAGTCAGTGATAATCATTACAAAGTCAGGGAAAAGCAAGAGATCTTCATTGCAGTCAGCGATTGTCATTACAAAGTCAGGGAATAGCAAGAGATCTTCATTGCAGTCAGTGATAGTCATTACAAAGTCAGGGAAAAGCAAGAGATCTTCATTGCAGTCAGCGATTGTCATTACAACGTAAGGGTATAGCAAGAGATCTTCATTGCAGTGAGCGATTGTCATTACAAAGTCAGGGAATAGCAAGAGATCTTCATTGCAGTCAGTGATAATCATTACAAAGTCAGGGAAAAGCAAGAGATCTTCATTGCAGTCAGCGATTGTCATTACAAAGTCAGGGAATAGCAAGAGATCTTCATTGCAGTCAGTGATAGTCATTACAAAGTCAGGGAATAGCAAGAGATCTTCATTGCAGTCAGCGATTGTCATTACAAAGTCAGGGAATAGCAAGAGATCTTCATTGCAGTCAGTGATAGTCATTACAAAGTCAGGGAATAGCAAGAGATCTTCATTGCAGTCAGTGATAGTCATTACAAAGTCAGGGAAAAGCAAGAGATCTTCATTGCAGTCAGCGATTGTCATTACAAAGTCAGGGAATAGCAAGAGATCTTCAATGCAGTGAGCGATTATCATTACAAAGTCAGGGAATAGCAAAAGATCTTCATTGCAGTCAGCGATTGTCATTACAAAGTCAGGGAATAGCAAGAGATCTTCATTGCAGTCAGTGATAGTCATTACAAAGTCAGGGAATAGCAAGAGATCTTCATTGCAGTCAGTGATAGTCATTACAAAGTCAGGGAAAAGCAAGAGATCTTCATTGCAGTCAGTGATAATCATTACAAAGTCAGGGAAAAGCAAGAGATCTTCATTGCAGTCAGCGATTGTCATTACAAAGTCAGGGAATAGCAAGAGATCTTCATTGCAGTCAGTGATAGTCATTACAAAGTCAGGGAATAGCAAGAGATCTTCATTGCAGTGAGCGATTATCATTACAAAGTCAATGCACAGCGAGAGATCTTCATTGCAGTCAGTGATAGTCATTACAAAGTCAGTGCACAGCAAGAGATCTTCATCGCAGTCAGTGATAGTCATTACAAAGTCAGGGAAAAGCAAGAGATCTTCATCGCAGTCAGTGATAGTCATTACAAAGTCAGTGCACAGCAAGAGATCTTCATCGCAGTCAGTGATAGTCATTACAAAGTCATGGAAAAGCAAGAGATCTTCATTGCAGTCAGCGATTGTCATTACAACGTAAGGGTATAGCAAGAGATCTTCATTGCAGTGAGCGATTGTCATTACAAAGTCAGGGAATAGCAAGAGATCTTCATTGCAGTCAGTGATAATCATTACAAAGTCAGGGAAAAGCAAGAGATCTTCATTGCAGTCAGCGATTGTCATTACAAAGTCAGGGAATAGCAAGAGATCTTCATTGCAGTCAGTGATAGTCATTACAAAGTCAGGGAAAAGCAAGAGATCTTCATTGCAGTCAGCGATTGTCATTACAACGTAAGGGTATAGCAAGAGATCTTCATTGCAGTGAGCGATTGTCATTACAAAGTCAGGGAATAGCAAGAGATCTTCATTGCAGTCAGTGATAATCATTACAAAGTCAGGGAAAAGCAAGAGATCTTCATTGCAGTCAGCGATTGTCATTACAAAGTCAGGGAATAGCAAGAGATCTTCATTGCAGTCAGTGATAGTCATTACAAAGTCAGGGAATAGCAAGAGATCTTCATTGCAGTCAGCGATTGTCATTACAAAGTCAGGGAATAGCAAGAGATCTTCATTGCAGTCAGTGATAGTCATTACAAAGTCAGGGAATAGCAAGAGATCTTCATTGCAGTCAGTGATAGTCATTACAAAGTCAGGGAAAAGCAAGAGATCTTCATTGCAGTCAGCGATTGTCATTACAAAGTCAGGGAATAGCAAGAGATCTTCAATGCAGTGAGCGATTATCATTACAAAGTCAGGGAATAGCAAAAGATCTTCATTGCAGTGAGCAATTATCATTACAAAGTCAGGGAAAAGCAAGAGATCTTCATTGCAGTCAGCGATTGTCATTACAAAGTCAGGGAATAGCAAGAGATCTTCAATGCAGTGAGCAATTATCATTACAAAGTCAGGGAAAAGCAAGAGATCTTCATTGCAGTGAGCGATTATCATTACAAAGTCAGGGAATAGCAAGAGATCTTCATTGCAGTGAGCGATTGTCTTTACAAAGTCAGGGAATAGCAAGATCTTCATTGCAGTCAGTGATAGTCATTACAAAGTCAGGGAATAGCAAGAGATCTTCATTGCAGTGAGCGATTGTCATTACAAAGTCAGGGAAAAGCAAGAGATCTTCATTGCAGTCAGCGATTATCATTACAAAGTCAGGGAATAGCAAGAGATCTTCATTGCAGTCAGTGATAGTCATTACAAAGTCAGGGAATAGCAAGAGATCTTCATTGCAGTGAGCGATTGTCATTACAAAGTCAGGGAATAGCAAGAGATCTTCATTGCAGTCAGCGATTGTCAATACAAAGTCAGGGAATAGCAAGAGATCTTCATTGCAGTGAGCGATTGTCATTACAAAGTCAGGGAATAGCAAGAGATCTTCATTGCAGTCAGCGATTGTCAATACAAAGTCAGGGAATAGCAAGAGATCTTCATTGCAGTGAGCGATTGTCATTACAAAGTCAGGGAATAGCAAGAGATCTTCATTGCAGTCAGTGATTGTCATTACAAAGTCAGTGCACAGCAAGAGATCTTCATCGCAGTCAGTGATAATCATTACAAAGTCAGGGAAAAGCAAGAGATCTTCATTGCAGTCAGTGATAGTCATTACAAAGTCAGGGAAAAGCAAGAGATCTTCATTGCAGTCAGTGATAGTCATTACAAAGTCAGGGAATAGCAAGAGATCTTCATTGCAGTCAGTGATAGTCATTACAAAGTCAGTGCACAGCAAGAGATCTTCATCGCAGTCAGTGATAATCATTACAAAGTCAGGGAAAAGCAAGAGATCTTCATTGCAGTCAGTGATAGTCATTACAAAGTCAGGGAAAAGCAAGAGATCTTCATTGCAGTCAGTGATAGTCATTACAAAGTCAGGGAAAAGCAAGAGATCTTCATTGCAGTCAGTGATAGTCATTACAAAGTCAGGGAATAGCAAGAGATCTTCATTGCAGTCAGTGATAGTCATTACAAAGTCAGGGAAAAGCAAGAGATCTTCATTGCAGTCAGTGATAGTCATTACAAAGTCAGGGAAAAGCAAGAGATCTTCATTGCAGTGAGCGATTGTCATTACAAAGTCAGGGAATAGCAAGAGATCTTCATTGCAGTCAGTGATAATCATTACAAAGTCAGGGAAAAGCAAGAGATCTCCATTGCAGTCAGTGATAGTCATTACAAAGTCAGGGAATAGCAAGAGATCTTCATTGCAGTCAGTGATAGTCATTACAAAGTCAGGGAATAGCAAGAGATCTTCATTGCAGTCAGTGATGGTCATTACAAAGTCAGGGAATAGCAAGAGATCTTCATTGCAGTCAGTGATAATCATTACAAAGTCAGGGAAAAGCAAGAGATCTTCATTGCAGTGAGCGATTGTCATTACAAAGTCAGGGAATAGCAAGAGATCTTCACTGCAGTCAGCGATTGTCATTTCAAAGTCAACGCACAGCAAGAGATCTTCATTGCAGTCAGCGATTGTCATTACAAAGTCAGGGAATAGCAAGAGATCTTCACTGCAGTCAGCGATTGTCATTACAAAGTCAACGCACAGCAAGAGATCTTCACTGCAGTCAGCGATTGTCATTACAAAGTCAACGCACAGCAAGAGATCTTCATTGCAGTCAGTGATAGTCATTACAAAGTCAGGGAATAGCAAGAGATCTTCATTGCAGTCAGTGATAGTCATTACAAAGTCAATGCACAGCAAGAGATCTTCTTTTCAGTCAGCGATTGTCATTAGAAAGTCAGGGAATAGCAAGAGATCTCATTGCAGTCAGTGATAGTCATTACAAAGTCAGGGAATAGCAAGAGATCTCATTGCAGTCAGTGATAGTCATTACAAAGTCAATGCACAGCAAGAGATTTTCATTTCAGTCAGTGATAGTCATTACAAAGTCAGGGAATAGCAAGAGATCTTCATTGCAGTTAGCGATTGTCATTACAAAGTCAGGGAATAGCAAGAGATCTTCATTGCAGTTAGCGATTGTCATTACAAAGTCAGGGAATAGCAAGAGATCTTCATTGCAGTCAGCGATTGTCATTAGAAAGTCAGGGAAAAGTAAGAGATCTTCATTTCAGTCAGCGATTGTCATTAGAAAGTCAGGGAAAAGTAAGAGATCTTCATTTCAGTCAGCGATTGTCATTAGAAAGTCAGGGAATAGCAAGAGATCTTCATTGCAGTCAGTGATTGTCATTACAAAGTCAATGCACAGCAAGAGATCTTCATTGTAGTCAGTGATAGTCATTACAAAGTCAGGGAATAGCAAGAGATCTTCATTGCAGTCAGTGATAGTCATTACAAAGTCAGGGAATAGCAAGAGATCTTCATTGCAGTCAGTGATAGTCATTACAAAGTCAGGGAATAGCAAGAGATCTTCATTGCAGTCAGTGATAGTCATTACAAAGTCAGGGAATAGCAAGAGATCTTCATTGCAGTCAGTGATAGTCATTACAAAGTCAGGGAAAAGCAAGAGATCTTCATTGCAGCGAGCGATTGTCATTACAAAGTCAATGCACAGCAAGAGATCTTCATTGCAGTCAGCGATTGTCATTACAAAGTCAGGGAATAGCAAGAGATCTCATTGCAGTCAGTGATTGTCATTGCAAAGTCAGGGAATAGCAAGAGATCTTCATTGCAGTCAGCGATTGTCATTACAAAGTCAGGGAATAGCAAGAGATCTTCATTGCAGTCAGCGATTGTCATTACAAAGTCAATGCACAGCAAGAGATCTTCATTGCAGACAGTGATTGTCATTACAAAGTCAATGCACAGCAAGAGATCTTCATTGCAGTCAGCGATTGTCATTGCAAAGTCAGGGAATAGCAAGAGATCTTCATTGCAGTGAGCGATCATCATTACAAAGTCAATGCACAGCAAGACATCTTCATTGCAGTCAGTGATAGTCATTACAAAGTCAGGGAATAGCAAGAGATCTTCATTGCAGTCAGCGATAGTCATTACAAAGTCAGGGAATAGCAAGAGATCTTCATTGCAGTCAGCGATTGTCATTACAAAGTCAGGGAATAGCAAGAGATCTTCATTGCAGTCAGTGATAGTCATTACAAAGTCAGGGAATAGCAAGAGATCTTCATTGCAGTTAGCGATTGTCATTACAAAGTCAGGGAATAGCAAGAGATCTCATTGCAGTCAGTGATAGTCATTACAAAGTCAGGGAATAGCAAGAGATCTTCATTGCTGTCAGCTATTGTCATTACAAAGTCAGGGAATAGCAAGAGATCTTCATTGCTGTCAGCTATTGTCATTACAAAGTCAGGGAATAGCAAGAGATTTCATTGCTGTCAGCTATTGTCATTACAAAGTCAGGGAATAGCAAGAGATCTTCACTGCAGTCAGCGATTGTCATTACAAAGTCAGGGAATAGCAAGAGATCTTCATTGCAGTCAGCGATTGTCATTACAAAGTCAGGGAATAGCAAAAGATCCTCATTGCAGTCAGCAATTATCATTACAAAGTCAGGGAATAGCAAGAGATCTTCATTGCAGTTAGCGATTGTCATTACAAAGTCAGGGAATAGCAAGAGATCTCATTGCAGTCAGTGATAGTCATTACAAAGTCAGGGAATAGCAAGAGATCTTCATTGCAGTCAGCGATTGTCATTACAAAGTCAGGGAATAGCAAGAGATCTTCATTGCAGTCAGCAATTATCATTACAAAGTCAGTGCATAGCAAGAGATCTTCATTGCAGTCAGCGATTGTCATTACAAAGTCAGTGCATAGCAAGAGATCTTCATTGCAGTGAGCAATTATCATTACAAAGTCAGGGAATAGCAAGAGATCTTCATTGCAGTTAGCGATTGTCATTACAAAGTCAGGGAATAGCAAGAGATCTTCATTGCAGTCAGCAATTGTCATTACAAAGTCAGGGAATAGCAAGAGATCTTCATTGCAGTCAGCGATTGTCATTACAAAGTCAGGGAATAGCAAGAGATCTTCATTGCAGTCAGCGATTGTCATTACAAAGTCAAGGAATAGCAAAAGATCTTCATTGCAGTGAGCAATTATCATTACAAAGTCAGGGAATAGCAAGAGATCTTCATTGCAGTTAGTGATTGTCATTACAAAGTCAGGGAATAGCAAGAGATCTTCATTGCAGTCAGCAATTGTCATTACAAAGTCAGGGAATAGCAAGAGATCTTCATTGCAGTCAGCAATTGTCATTACAAAGTCAGGGAATAGCAAGAGATCTTCATTGCAGTCAGTGATAGTCATTACAAAGTCAGGGAAAAGCAAGAGATCTTCATTGCAGTCAGTGATAGTCATTACAAAGTCAGGGAAAAGCAAGAGATCTTCATTGCAGTCAGTGATTGTCATTACAAAGTCAGGGAATAGCAAGAGATCTTCATTGCAGTCAGTGATAGTCATTACAAAGTCAGGGAAAAGCAAGAGATCTTCATTGCAGTCAGTGATAGTCATTACAAAGTCAGGGAAAAGCAAGAGATCTTCATTGCAGTCAGTGATTGTCATTACAAAGTCAGGGAATAGCAAGAGATCTTCATTGCAGTCAGTCATAGTCATTACAAAGTCAGGGAAAAGCAAGAGATCTTCATTGCAGTCAGTGATTGTCATTACAAAGTCAGGGAATAGCAAGAGATCTTCATTGCAGTCAGTGATAGTCATTACAACGTCAGGGAAAAGCAAGAGATCTTCATTGCAGTCAGTGATAGTCATTAGAAAGTCAGGGAATAGCAAGAGATCTCATTGCAGTCAGTGATTGTCATTACAAAGTCAGGGAATAGCAAGAGATCTTCATTGCAGTCAGCGATTGTCATTACAAAGTCAATGCATAGCAAGAGATCTTCCTTGCAGTCAGTGATAGTCATTACAAAGTCAGGGAAAAGCAAGAGATCTTCATTGCAGTCAGTGATAGTCATTACAACGTCAGGGAAAAGCAAGAGATCTTCATTGCAGTCAGTGATAGTCATTACAAAGTCAGGGAATAGCAAGAGATCTCATTGCAGTCAGTGATTGTCATTACAAAGTCAGGGAATAGCAAGAGATCTTCATTGCAGTCAGTGATAGTCATTACAAAGTCAGGGAATAGCAAGAGATCTTCATTGCAGTCAGTGATTGTCATTACAAAGTCAGGGAATAGCAAGAGATCTTCATTGCAGTCAGTGATAGTCATTACAAAGTCAGGGAATAGCAAGAGATCTCATTGCAGTCAGTGATTGTCATTACAAAGTCAGGGAATAGCAAGAGATCTTCATTGCAGTCAGTGATAGTCATTACAAAGTCAGGGAATAGCAAGAGATCTCATTGCAGTCAGTGATTGTCATTACAAAGTCAGGGAATAGCAAGAGATCTCATTGCAGTCAGTGATTGTCATTACAAAGTCAGGGAATAGCAAGAGATCTTCATTGCAGTCAGTGATAGTCATTACAAAGTCAGGGAATAGCAAGAGATCTCATTGCAGTCAGTGATTGTCATTACAACATCAGGGAATAGCAGGCGATCTTCAGTGCAGTCAGCGATTGTCATTACAAAGTCAATGCACAGCAAGAGATTCTCATTGCAGTCAGCGATTGTCATTACAAAGTCAGGGAAAAGCCGGAGATCTTCATTGCAGTCAGTGATTGTCATTACAAAGTCAGAGAATAGCAAGGGATCTTCATTGCAGTCAGTGATAGTCATTACAAAGTCAGGGAAAAGCAACAGATCTTCATTGCAGTCAGTGATTGTCATTACAAAGTCAGGGAATAGCAAGAGATCTTCATTGCAGTCAGTGATAGTCATTACAAAGTCAGGGAATAGCAAGAGATCTCATTGCAGTCAGTGATCATCATTACAAAGTCAATGCACAGCAAGACATCTTCATTGCAGTCAGTGATAGTCATTACAAAGTCAACGCACAGCAAGAGATCTTCATTGCAGTCAGCGATTGTCATTACAAAGTCAGGGAATAGCAAGAGATCTTCACTGCAGTCAGCGATTGTCATTACAAAGTCAGGGAATAGCAAGAGATCTTCACTGCAGTCAGCGATTGTCATTACAAAGTCAACGCACAGCAAGAGATCTTCATTGCAGTCAGCGATTGTCATTACAAAGTCAGGGAATAGCAAGAGATCTCATTGCAGTGAGCGATTATCATTACAAAGTCAGGGAATAGCAAGAAATTTCATTGCTGTCAGCTATTGTCATTACAAAGTCAGGGAAAAGCAAGAGATCTTCATTGCAGTCAGTGATTGTCATTACAAAGTCAATGCACAGCAAGAGATCTTCTTTTCAGTCAGCGATTGACATTACAAAGTCAGGGAATAGCAAGAGATCTTCATTGCAGTCAGCGATTGTCATTACAAAGTCAGGGAATAGCAAAAGATCCTCATTGCAGTCAGCAATTATCATTACAAAGTCAGGGAATAGCAAGAGATCTTCATTGCAGTTAGCGATTGTCATTACAAAGTCAGGGAATAGCAAGAGATCTTCATTGCAGTCAGCGATTGTCATTACAAAGTCAGGGAATAGCAAGAGATCTTCATTGCAGTCAGCGATTGTCATTACAAAGTCAGGGAATAGCAAGAGATCTTCATTGCAGTCAGCAATTATCATTACAAAGTCAGTGCATAGCAAGAGATCTTCATTGCAGTGAGCAATTATCATTACAAAGTCAGGGAATAGCAAGAGATCTTCATTGCAGTTAGCGATTGTCATTACAAAGTCAGGGAAAAGCAAGAGATCTTCATTGCAGTCAGCGATTGTCATTACAAAGTCAATGCATAGCAAGAGATCTTCATTGCAGTCAGTGATAGTCATTACAACGTCAGGGAAAAGCAAGAGATCTTCATTGCAGTCAGTGATAGTCATTACAAAGTCAGGGAATAGCAAGAGATCTCATTGCAGTCAGTGATTGTCATTACAAAGTCAGGGAATAGCAAGAGATCTTCATTGCAGTCAGCGATTGTCATTACAAAGTCAGGGAAAAGCAAGAGATCTTCATTGCAGTCAGCGATTGTCATTACAAAGTCAATGCACAGCAAGAGATCTTCATTGCAATCAGTGATAGTCATTACAAAGTCAGGGAAAAGCAAGAGATCTTCATTGCAGTCAGTGATAGTCATTTCAAAGTCAGGGAATAGCAAGAGATCTTCATTGCAGTCAGCGATTGTCATTACAAAGTCAGGGAATAGCAAGAGATTCTCATTGCAGTCAGCGATTGTCATTACAAAGTCAGGGAAAAGCAAGAGATCTTCATTGCAGTCAGTGATAGTCATTACAAAGTCAGGGAAAAGCAAGAGATCTTCATTGCAGTCAGCGATTGTCATTACAAAGTCAGGGAAAAGCAAGAGATCTTCATTGCAGTCAGTGATAGTCATTACAAAGTCAGGGAAAAGCAAGAGATCTTCATTGCAGTCAGCGATTGTCATTACAAAGTCAGGGAATAGGAAGAGATCTTCATTGCAGTCAGCGATTATCATTACAAAGTCAGGGAATAGCAAGAGATCTTCATTGCAGTTAGCGATTGTCATTACAAAGTCAGGGAATAGCAAGAGATCTTCATTGCAGTCAGCAATTGTCATTACAAAGTCAGGGAATAGCAAAAGATCTTCATTGCAGTCAGTGATAGTCATTACAAAGTCAGGGAATAGCAAGAGATCTTCATTGCAGTCAGCGATTGTCATTACAAAGTCAGGGAAAAGCAAGAGATCTTCATTGCAGTCAGTGATTGCCATTACAAAGTCAGGGAATAGCAAGAGATCTTCATTGCAGTCAGCGATTGTCATTACAAAGTCAATGCATAGCAAGAGATCTTCCTTGCAGTCAGTGATAGTCATTACAAAGTCAGGGAAAAGCAAGAGATCTTCATTGCAGTCAATGATAGTCATTACAACGTCAGGGAAAAGCAAGAGATCTTCATTGCAGTCAGTGATAGTCATTACAAAGTCAGGGAATAGCAAGAGATCTCATTGCAGTCAGTGATTGTCATTACAAAGTCAGGGAATAGCAAGAGATCTTCATTGCAGTCAGCGATTGTCATTACAAAGTCAATGCATAGCAAGAGATCTTCATTGCAGTCAGCGATTGTCATTACAAAGTCAAGGAATAGCAAGAGATCTTCATTGCAGTCAGCAATTGTCATTACAAAGTCAGGGAATAGCAAGAGATCTTCATTGCAGTCAGCGATTGTCATTACAAAGTCAGGGAATAGCAAGAGATCTTCATTGCAGTCAGCGATTGTCATTACAAAGTCAAGGAATAGCAAGAGATCTTCATTGCAGTCAGTGATAGTCATTACAAAGTCAGGGAATAGCAAGAGATCTCATTGCAGTCAGTGATTGTCATTACAAAGTCAGGGAATAGCAAGAGATCTTCATTGCAGTCAGCGATTGTCATTACAAAGTCAATGCACAGCAAGAGATCTTCATTGCAGTCAGTGATAGTCATTACAAAGTCAGGGAATAGCAAGAGATCTTCATTGCAGTCAGCGATTGTCATTACAAAGTCAGGGAAAAGCAAGAGATCTTCATTGCAGTCAGTGATAGTCATTACAAAGTCAGGGAATAGCAAGAGATCTTATTGCAGTCAGTGATTGTCATTACAAAGTCAGGGAATAGCAAGAGATCTCATTGCAGTCAGCGATTGTCATTACAAAGTCAATGCACAGCAAGAGATCTTCATTGCAGTCAGTGATAGTCATTACAAAGTCAGGGAATAGCAAGAGATCTTCATTGCAGTCAGCGATTGTCATTACAAAGTCAGGGAATAGCAAGAGATCTTCATTGCAGCGAGCGATTGTCATTACAAAGTCAATGCACAGCAAGAGATTCTCATTGCAGTCAGCGATTGTCATTACAAAGTCAGGGAAAAGCAAGAGATCTTCATTGCAGTCAGTGATAGTCATTACAAAGTCAGGGAATAGCAAGAGATCTTCATTGCAGTCAGCGATTGTCATTACAAAGTCAGGGAATACCAAGAGATCTTCATTGCAGCGAGCGATTGTCATTACAAAGTCAATGCACAGCAAGAGATTCTCATTGCAGTCAGCGATTGTCATTACAAAGTCAGGGAAAAGCAAGAGATCTTCATTGCAGTCAGTGATAGTCATTACAAAGTCAGGGAAAAGCAAGAGATCTTCATTGCAGTCAGTGATTGTCATTAAAAAGTCAGGGAATAGCAAGAGATCTTCATTGCAGACAGTGATTGTCATTACAAAGTCAGGGAATAGCAAGAGATCTTCATTGCAGTCAGTGATTGTCATTACAACATCAGGGAATAGCAAGAGATCTTCATTGCAGTCAGCGATTGTCATTACAAAGTCAGGGAAAAGCAAGAGATCTTCATTGCAGTCAGCGATTGTCATTACAAAGTCAGGGAAAAGCAAGAGATCTTCATTGCAGTCAGTGATAGTCATTACAAAGTCAGGGAAAAGCAAGAGATCTCATTGCAGTGAGCGATTATCATTACAAAGTCAGGGAATAGCAAGAGATCTTCACTGCAGTCAGCGATTGTCATTACAAAGTCAACGCACAGCAAGAGATCTTCATTGCAGTCAGCGATTGTCATTACAAAGTCAACGCACAGCAAGAGATCTTCATTGCAGTCAGCGATTGTCATTACAAAGTCAGGGAATAGCAAGAGATCTTCATTGCAGTCAGCGATAGTCATTACAAAGTCAGGGAATAGCAAGAGATCTTCATTGCAGTCAGCGATTGTCATTACAAAGTCAGGGAATAGCAAGAGATCTTCATTGCAGTCAGCGATTGTCATTACAAAGTCAGGGAATAGCAAGAGATCTTCATTGCAGTCAGCGATTGTCATTACAAAGTCAGGGAATAGCAAGAGATCTTCATTGCAGTCAGTGATTGTCATTACAAAGTCAATGCACAGCAAGACATCTTCATTGCAGTCAGTGATAGTCATTACAAAGTCAGGGAAAAGCAAGAGATCTCATTGCAGTGAGCGATCATCATTACAAAGTCAATGCACAGCAAGACATCTTCATTGCAGTCAGTGATAGTCATTACAAAGTCAGGGAAAAGCAAGAGATCTCATTGCAGTGAGCGATTATCATTACAAAGTCAGGGAATAGCAAGAGATCTTCATTGCAGTCAGTGATAGTCATTACAAAGTCAGGGAATAGCAAGAGATCTTCATTGCAGTCAGTGATAGTCATTACAAAGTCAATGCACAGCAAGACATCTTCATTGCAGTCAGTGATAGTCATTACAAAGTCAGGGAAAAGCAAGAGATCTCATTGCAGTGAGCGATTATCATTACAAAGTCAGGGAATAGCAAGAGATCTTCACTGCAGTCAGCGATTGTCATTACAAAGTCAACGCACAGCAAGAGATCTTCATTGCAGTCAGCGATTGTCATTACAAAGTCAGGGAATAGCAGGAGATCTTCATTGCAGTCAGTGATAGTCATTACAAAGTCAGGGAAAAGCAAGAGATCTTCATTGCAGTCAGTGATAGTCATTACAAAGTTAGGGAAAAGCAAGAGATCTTCATTGCAGTCAGCGATTGTCATTACAAAGTCAATGCACAGCAAGAGATTCTCATTGCAGTCAGCGATAGTCATTTCAAAGTCAGGGAAAAGCAAGAGATCTTCATTGCAGTCAGTGATAATTATTACAATGTCAGGGAAAAGCAAGAGATCTTCATTGCAGTCAGTGATAGTCATTACAAAGTCAGGGAAAAGCAAGAGATCTTCATTGCAGTCAGCGATTGTCATTACAAAGTCAATGCACAGCAAGAGATTCTCATTGCAGTCAGCGATAGTCATTTCAAAGTCAGGGAAAAGCAAGAGATTCTCATTGCAGTCAGCGATAATTATTACAATGTCAGGGAATAGCAGGAGATCTTCATTGCAGTCAGTGATAGTCATTACAAAGTCAGGGAAAAGCAAGAGATCTTCATTGCAGTCAGTGATAGTCATTACAAAGTCAGGGAAAAGCAAGAGATCTTCATTGCAGTCAGCGATTGTCATTACAAAGTCAATGCACAGCAAGAGATTCTCATTGCAGTCAGCGATAGTCATTTCAAAGTCAGGGAAAAGCAAGAGATTCTCATTGCAGTCAGCGATAATTATTACAATGTCAGGGAATAGCAGGAGATCTTCATTGCAGTCAGTGATAGTCATTACAAAGTCAGGGAAAAGCAAGAGATCTTCATTGCAGTCAGTGATAGTCATTACAAAGTCAGGGAAAAGCAAGAGATCTTCATTGCAGTCAGCGATTGTCATTACAAAGTCAATGCACAGCAAGAGATTCTCATTGCAGTCAGCGATAGTCATTTCAAAGTCAGGGAAAAGCAAGAGATCTTCATTGCAGTCAGTGATAGTCATTACAAAGTCAGGGAAAAGCAAGAGATCTTCATTGCAGTCAGCGATAATTATTACAATGTCAGGGAATAGCAAGAGATCTTCATTGCAGTCAGCGATTGTCATTACAAAGTCAGGGAAAAGCAAGAGATCTTCATTGCAGTCAGTGATTGTCATTACAAAGTCAATGCACAGCAAGAGATCTTCATTTCAGTCAGTGATTGTCATTACAAAGTCAGGGAATAGCAAGAGATCTTCATTTCAGTCAGTGATTGTCATTACAAAGTCAGGGAATAGCAAGAGATCTTCATTGCAGTCAGTGATAGTCATTACAAAGTCAGGGAAAAGCAAGAGATCTTCATTGCAGCGAGCGATTATCATTACAAAGTCAATGCACAGCAAGAGATTCTCATTGCAGTCAGCGATTGTCATTACAAAGTCAGGGAATAGCAAGAGATCTTCATTGCAGTCAGTGATAGTCATTACAAAGTCAGGGAAAAGCAAGAGATCTTCATTGCAGTCAGTGATAGTCATTACAAAGTCAGGGAAAAGCAAGAGATCTTCATTGCAGTCAGTGATAGTCATTACAAAGTCAGGGAAAAGCAAGAGATCTTCATTGCAGTCAGTGATAGTCATTACAAAGTCAATGCACAGCAAGAGATCTTCATTGCAGTCAGTGATAGTCATTACAAAGTCAGGGAATAGCAAGAGATCTTCATTGCAGTCAGTGATAGTCATTACAAAGTCAGGGAAAAGCAAGAGATCTTAATTGCAGTCAGCAATTGTCATTAGAAAGTCAGGAAAAAGCAAGAGATCTTCATTGCAGTCAGCGATTGTCATTACAAAGTCAGGGAATAGCAAGAGATCTCATTGTAGTCAGTGATTGTCATTACAAAGTCAGGGAATAGCAAGAGATCTTCATTACAGTCAGCGATTGTCATTACAAAGTCTGGGAATAGCAAGAGATCTTCACTGCAGTCAGCGATTGTCATTACAACATCAGGGAATAGCAAGAGATTTTCATTGCAGTCAGCAATTGTCATTACAAAATCTGGGAATAGCAAGAGATCTTCATTGCAGTCAGCTATTGTCATTACAAAGTCAGGGAATAGCAAGAGATCTTCATTGCAGTCAGTGATTGTCATTACAAAGTCAGGGAATAGCAGGCGATCTTCATTGCAGTCAGCGATTGTCATTACAAAGTCAGGGAAAAGCAAGAGATCTTCATTGCAGTCAGCAATTGTCATTACAAAGTCAGGGAAAAGCAAGAGATCTTCATTGCAGTCAGCTATTGTCATTACAAAGTCAGGGAAAAGCAAGAGATCTTCATTGCAGTCAGCGATTGTCATTACAAAGTCAATGCACAGCAAGAGATTCTCATTGCAGTCAGCGATTGTCATTACAAAGTCAGGGAAAAGCAAGAGATCTTCATTGCAGTCAGTTATTGTCATTTCAAAGTCAGGGAATAGCAAGAGATCTTCATTGCAGTCAGTGATAGTCATTACAAAGTCAGGGAATAGGAAGAGATCTTCAGTGCAGTCAGTGATAGTCATTACAAAGTCAGGGAAAAGCAAGAGATCTTCATTGCAGTCAGTGATAGTCATTACAAAGTCAGGGAAAAGCAAGAGATCTTCATTGCAGTCAGTGATAGTCATTACAAAGTCAGGGAAAAGCAAGAGATCTTCATTGCAGTCAGCGATTGTCATTACAAAGTCAGGGAAAAGCAAGAGATCTTCATTGCAGTCAGCAATTATCATTACAAAGTCAGGGAATAGCAAGAGATCTTCATTGCAGTTAGCGATTGTCATTACAAAGTCAGGGAATAGCAAGAGATCTTCATTGCAGTCAGTGATAGTCATTACAAAGTCAATGCACAGCAAGACATCTTCATTGCAGTCAGTGATAGTCATTACAAAGTCAGGGAAAAGCAAGAGATCTCATTGCAGTGAGCGATTATCATTACAAAGTCAGGGAATAGCAAGAGATCTTCATTGCAGTCAGCGATTGTCATTACAAATTCAACGCACAGCAAGAGATCTTCATTGCAGTCAGCGATTGTCATTACAAAGTCAGGGAATAGCAAGAGATCTTCATTGCAGTCAGCGATTGTCATTACAAAGTCAATGCACAGCAAGAGATTCTCATTGCAGTCAGCGATAATTATTACAATGTCAGGGAATAGCAGGAGATCTTCATTGCAGTCAGTGATAGTCATTACAAAGTCAGGGAAAAGCAAGAGATCTTCATTGCAGTCAGCGATTGTCATTACAAAGTCAATGCACAGCAAGAGATTCTCATTGCAGTCAGCGATAGTCATTTCAAAGTCAGGGAAAAGCAAGAGATCTTCATTGCAGTCAGTGATAGTCATTACAAAGTCAGGGAAAAGCAAGAGATCTTCATTGCAGTCAGCGATAATTATTACAATGTCAGGGAATAGCAGGAGATCTTCATTGCAGTCAGCGATTGTCATTACAAAGTCAGGGAATAGCAGGAGATCTTCATTGCAGTCAGCGATTGTCATTACAAAGTCAGGGAATAGCAAGAGATCTTCATTGCAGTCAGTGATTGTCATTACAAAGTCAATGCACAGCAAGAGATCTTCATTGCAGTCAGCGATTGTCATTACAAAGTCAGGGAAAAGCAAGAGATCTTCATTGCAGTCAGTGATAGTCATTACAAAGTCAGGGAATAGCAAGAGATCTTCATTGCAGTCAGTAATTGTCATTACAAAGTCAATGCACAGCAAGAGATCTTCATTTCAGTCAGTGATTGTCATTACAAAGTCAGGGAATAGCAAGAGATCTTCATTTCAGTCAGTGATTGTCATTACAAAGTCAGGGAATAGCAAGAGATCTTCATTGCAGTCAGTGATAGTCATTACAAAGTCAGGGAAAAGCAAGAGATCTTCATTGCAGTCAGTGATAGTCATTACAAAGTCAGGGAAAAGCAAGAGATCTTCATTGCAGTCAGTGATAGTCATTACAAAGTCAATGCACAGCAAGAGATCTTCATTGCAGTCAGTGATAGTCATTACAAAGTCAGGGAATAGCAAGAGATCTTCATTGCAGTCAGTGATAGTCATTACAAAGTCAGGGAAAAGCAAGAGATCTTAATTGCAGTCAGCAATTGTCATTAGAAAGTCAGGAAAAAGCAAGAGATCTTCATTGCAGTCAGCGATTGTCATTACAAAGTCAGGGAATAGCAAGAGATCTCATTGTAGTCAGTGATTGTCATTACAAAGTCAGGGAATAGCAAGAGATCTTCATTACAGTCAGCGATTGTCATTACAAAGTCTGGGAATAGCAAGAGATCTTCACTGCAGTCAGCGATTGTCATTACAACATCAGGGAATAGCAGGCGATCTTCATTGCAGTCAGCGATTGTCATTACAAAGTCAGGGAAAAGCAAGAGATTTTCATTGCAGTCAGCAATTGTCATTACAAAATCTGGGAATAGCAAGAGATCTTCATTGCAGTCAGCTATTGTCATTACAAAGTCAGGGAATAGCAAGAGATCTTCATTGCAGTCAGTGATTGTCATTACAACATCAGGGAATAGCAGGCGATCTTCATTGCAGTCAGCGATTGTCATTACAAAGTCAGGGAAAAGCAAGAGATCTTCATTGCAGTCAGCTATTGTCATTACAAAGTCAGGGAATAGCAAGAGATCTCATTGCAGTCAGTGATTGTCATTACAAAGTCAGGGAAAAGCAAGAGATCTTCATTGCAGTCAGTGATAGTCATTTCAAAGTCAGGGAATAGCAAGAGATCTTCATTGCAGTCAGCGATTGTCATTACAAAGTCAATGCACAGCAAGAGATTCTCATTGCAGTCAGCGATTGTCATTACAAAGTCAGGGAAAAGCAAGAGATCTTCATTGCAGTCAGTGATAGTCATTTCAAAGTCAGGGAATAGCAAGAGATCTTCATTGCAGTCAGCGATTGTCATTACAAAGTCAGGGAATAGCAAGAGATCTTCATTGCAGTCAGCGATTGTCATTACAAAGTCAGGGAAAAGCAAGAGATCTTCATTGCAGTCAGCGATTGTCATTACAAAGTCAGGGAATAGCAAGAGATCTTCATTGCAGTCAGCGATTGTCATTACAAAGTCAGGGAAAAGCAAGAGATCTTCATTGCAGTCAGTGATAGTCATTACAAAGTCAGGGAATAGGAAGAGATCTTCAGTGCAGTCAGTGATAGTCATTACAAAGTCAGGGAAAAGCAAGAGATCTTCATTGCAGTCAGTGATAGTCATTACAAAGTCAGGGAAAAGCAAGAGATCTTCATTGCAGTCAGCGATTGTCATTACAAAGTCAGGGAAAAGCAAGAGATCTTCATTGCAGTCAGTGATAGTCATTACAAAGTCAGGGAAAAGCAAGAGATCTTCATTGCAGTCAGCGATTGTCATTACAAAGTCAGGGAAAAGCAAGAGATCTTCATTGCAGTCAGCAATTGTCATTACAAAGTCAGGGAAAAGCAAGAGATCTTCATTGCAGTCAGCAATTATCATTACAAAGTCAGGGAATAGCAAGAGATCTTCATTGCAGTTAGCGATTGTCATTACAAAGTCAGGGAATAGCAAGAGATCTTCATTGCAGTCAGCAATTGTCATTACAAAGTCAGGGAATAGCAAAAGATCTTCATTGCAGTCAGTGATAGTCATTACAAAGTCAGGGAATAGCAAGAGATCTTCATTGCAGTCAGCGATTGTCATTACAAAGTCAAGGAATAGCAAAAGATCTTCATTGCAGTCAGCAATTGTCATTACAAAGTCAGGGAATAGCAAGAGATCTTCATTGCAGTCAGTGATAGTCATTACAAAGTCAGGGAAAAGCAAGAGATCTTCATTGCAGTCAGTGATAGTCATTACAACGTCAGGGAAAAGCAAGAGATCTTCATTGCAGTCAGTGATAGTCATTACAAAGTCAGGGAATAGCAAGAGATCTCATTGCAGTCAGTGATTGTCATTACAAAGTCAGGGAAAAGCAAGAGATCTTCATTGCAGTCAGTGATAGTCATTACAAAGTCAGGGAAAAGCAAGAGATCTTCATTGCAGTCAGTGATAGTCATTTCAAAGTCAGGGAATAGCAAGAGATCTTCATTGCATTCAGCGATTGTCATTACAAAGTCAGGGAATAGCAAGAGATTCTCATTGCAGTCAGCGATTGTCATTACAAAGTCAGGGAAAAGCAAGAGATCTTCATTGCAGTCAGTGATAGTCATTACAAAGTCAGGGAAAAGCAAGAGATCTTCATTGTAGTCAGCGATTGTCATTACAAAGTCAGGGAAAAGCAAGAGATCTTCATTGCAGTCAGTGATAGTCATTACAAAGTCAGGGAAAAGCAAGAGATCTTCATTGCAGCGAGCGATTATCATTACAAAGTCAATGCACAGCAAGAGATCTTCATTTCAGTCAGCGATTGTCATTAGAAAGTCAGGGAAAAGCAAGAGATCTTCATTGCAGTCAGTGATAGTCATTTCAAAGTCAGGGAATAGGAAGAGATCTTCATTGCAGTCAGCGATTGTCATTACAAAGTCAGGGAATAGCAAGAGATCTTCATTGCAGTGAGCAATTATCATTACAAAGTCAGGGAATAGCAAGAGATCTTCATTGCAGTTAGCGATTGTCATTACAAAGTCAGGGAATAGCAAGAGATCTTCATTGCAGTCAGCAATTGTCATTACAAAGTCAGGGAATAGCAAGAGATCTTCATTGCAGTCAGCAATTGTCATTACAAAGTCAGGGAATAGCAAAAGATCTTCATTGCAGTCAGTGATAGTCATTACAAAGTCAGGGAATAGCAAGAGATCTTCATTGCAGTCAGCGATTGTCATTACAAAGTCAAGGAATAGCAAAAGATCTTCATTGCAGTCAGCAATTGTCATTACAAAGTCAGGGAATAGCAAGAGATCTTCATTGCAGTCAGTGATAGTCATTACAAAGTCAGGGAATAGCAAGAGATCTTCATTGCAGTCAGTGATAGTCATTACAAAGTCAGGGAATAGCAAAAGATCTTCATTGCAGTCAGCAATTGTCATTACAAAGTCAGGGAATAGCAAGAGATCTTCATTGCAGTCAGCGATTGTCATTACAAAGTCAATGCATAGCAAGAGATCTTCCTTGCAGTCAGTGATAGTCATTACAAAGTCAGGGA
This sequence comes from Macropodus opercularis, assembly GCA_030770545.1. Taxonomy (NCBI): domain Eukaryota; kingdom Metazoa; phylum Chordata; class Actinopteri; order Anabantiformes; family Osphronemidae; genus Macropodus; species Macropodus opercularis. Next base: position 538,685 of record JAUCMP010000031.1, read on the forward strand.
AAAGCAAGAGATCTTCATTGCAGTCAGTGATAGTCATTACAACGTCAGGGAAAAGCAAGAGATCTTCATTGCAGTCAGTGATAGTCATTACAAAGTCAGGGAATAGCAAGAGATCTCATTGCAGTCAGTGATTGTCATTACAAAGTCAGGGAATAGCAAAAGATCTTCATTGCAGTCAGTGATAGTCATTACAAAGTCAGGGAATAGCAAGAGATCTTCATTGCAGTCAGCGATTGTCATTACAAAGTCAAGGAATAGCAAGAGATCTTCATTGCAGTCAGTGATAGTCATTACAAAGTCAGGGAATAGCAAGAGATCTTATTGCAGTCAGTGATTGTCATTACAAAGTCAGGGAATAGCAAGAGATCTTCATTGCAGTCAGCGATTGTCATTACAAAGTCAAGGAATAGCAAGAGATCTTCATTGCAGTCAGTGATAGTCATTACAAAGTCAGGGAATAGCAAGAGATCTTCATTGCAGTCAGCGATTGTCATTACAAAGTCAATGCACAGCAAGAGATCTTCATTGCAGTCAGTGATAGTCATTACAAAGTCAGGGAATAGCAAGAGATCTTCATTGCAGTCAGCGATTGTCATTACAAAGTCAGGGAATAGCAAGAGATCTTCATTGCAGCGAGCGATTGTCATTACAAAGTCAATGCACAGCAAGAGATTCTCATTGCAGTCAGCGATTGTCATTACAAAGTCAGGGAAAAGCAAGAGATCTTCATTGCAGTCAGCGATTGTCATTACAAAGTCAATGCACAGCAAGAGATCTTCATTGCAGTCAGTGATAGTCATTACAAAGTCAGGGAATAGCAAGAGATCTTCATTGCAGTCAGCGATTGTCATTACAAAGTCAATGCACAGCAAGAGATCTTCATTGCAGTCAGTGATAGTCATTACAAAGTCAGGGAATAGCAAGAGATCTTCATTGCAGCGAGCGATTGTCATTACAAAGTCAATGCACAGCAAGAGATTCTCATTGCAGTCAGCGATTGTCATTACAAAGTCAGGGAAAAGCAAGAGATCTTCATTGCAGTCAGTGATAGTCATTACAAAGTCAGGGAAAAGCAAGAGATCTTCATTGCAGCGAGCGATTATCATTACAAAGTCAATGCACAGCAAGAGATTCTCATTGCAGTCATCGATTGTCATTACAAAGTCAAGGAATAGCAAGAGATCTTCATTGCAGTCAGTGATAGTCATTTCAAAGTCAGGGAATAGCAAGAGATCTTCATTTCAGTCAGCGATTGTCATTAGAAAGTCAGGAAAAAGCAAGAGATCTTCATTGCAGTCAGTGATAGTCATTACAAAGTCAGGGAAAAGCAAGAGATCTTCATTTCAGTCAGCGATTGTCATTAGAAAGTCAGGAAAAAGCAAGAGATCTTCATTGCAGTCAGTGATAGTCATTTCAAAGTCAGGGAATAGCAAGAGATCTTCATTGCAGTCAGTGATAGTCATTTCAAAGTCAGGGAATAGCAAGAGATCTTCATTGCAGTCAGTGATAGTCATTACAAAGTCAGGGAAAAGCAAGAGATCTTCATTGCAGTCAGTGATAGTCATTACAAAGTCAGGGAAAAGCAAGAGATCTTCATTGCAGCGAGCGATTATCATTACAAAGTCAATGCACAGCAAGAGATCTTCATTTCAGTCAGCGATTGTCATTAGAAAGTCAGGGAAAAGCAAGAGATCTTCATTGCAGTCAGTGATAGTCATTACAAAGTCAGGGAAAAGCAAGAGATCTTCATTGCAGTCAGTGATAGTCATTTCAAAGTCAGGGAATAGCAAGAGATCTTCATTGCAGTCAGCTATTGTCATTACAAAGTCAGGGAATAGCAAGAGATCTCATTGCAGTCAGTGATTGTCATTACAAAGTCAGGGAAAAGCAAGAGATCTTCATTGCAGTCAGTGATAGTCATTTCAAAGTCAGGGAATAGCAAGAGATCTTCATTGCAGTCAGCGATTGTCATTACAAAGTCAATGCACAGCAAGAGATTCTCATTGCAGTCAGCGATTGTCATTACAAAGTCAGGGAAAAGCAAGAGATCTTCATTGCAGTCAGTGATAGTCATTTCAAAGTCAGGGAATAGCAAGAGATCTTCATTGCAGTCAGCGATTGTCATTACAAAGTCAGGGAATAGCAAGAGATCTTCATTGCAGTCAGCGATTGTCATTACAAAGTCAGGGAAAAGCAAGAGATCTTCATTGCAGTCAGCGATTGTCATTACAAAGTCAGGGAATAGCAAGAGATCTTCATTGCAGTCAGCGATTGTCATTACAAAGTCAGGGAAAAGCAAGAGATCTTCATTGCAGTCAGTGATAGTCATTACAAAGTCAGGGAATAGGAAGAGATCTTCAGTGCAGTCAGTGATAGTCATTACAAAGTCAGGGAAAAGCAAGAGATCTTCATTGCAGTCAGTGATAGTCATTACAAAGTCAGGGAAAAGCAAGAGATCTTCATTGCAGTCAGCGATTGTCATTACAAAGTCAGGGAAAAGCAAGAGATCTTCATTGCAGTCAGTGATAGTCATTACAAAGTCAGGGAAAAGCAAGAGATCTTCATTGCAGTCAGCGATTGTCATTACAAAGTCAGGGAAAAGCAAGAGATCTTCATTGCAGTCAGCAATTGTCATTACAAAGTCAGGGAAAAGCAAGAGATCTTCATTGCAGTCAGCAATTATCATTACAAAGTCAGGGAATAGCAAGAGATCTTCATTGCAGTTAGCGATTGTCATTACAAAGTCAGGGAATAGCAAGAGATCTTCATTGCAGTCAGCAATTGTCATTACAAAGTCAGGGAATAGCAAAAGATCTTCATTGCAGTCAGTGATAGTCATTACAAAGTCAGGGAATAGCAAGAGATCTTCATTGCAGTCAGCGATTGTCATTACAAAGTCAAGGAATAGCAAAAGATCTTCATTGCAGTCAGCAATTGTCATTACAAAGTCAGGGAATAGCAAGAGATCTTCATTGCAGTCAGTGATAGTCATTACAAAGTCAGGGAAAAGCAAGAGATCTTCATTGCAGTCAGTGATAGTCATTACAACGTCAGGGAAAAGCAAGAGATCTTCATTGCAGTCAGTGATAGTCATTACAAAGTCAGGGAATAGCAAGAGATCTCATTGCAGTCAGTGATTGTCATTACAAAGTCAGGGAAAAGCAAGAGATCTTCATTGCAGTCAGTGATAGTCATTACAAAGTCAGGGAAAAGCAAGAGATCTTCATTGCAGTCAGTGATAGTCATTTCAAAGTCAGGGAATAGCAAGAGATCTTCATTGCATTCAGCGATTGTCATTACAAAGTCAGGGAATAGCAAGAGATTCTCATTGCAGTCAGCGATTGTCATTACAAAGTCAGGGAAAAGCAAGAGATCTTCATTGCAGTCAGTGATAGTCATTACAAAGTCAGGGAAAAGCAAGAGATCTTCATTGTAGTCAGCGATTGTCATTACAAAGTCAGGGAAAAGCAAGAGATCTTCATTGCAGTCAGTGATAGTCATTACAAAGTCAGGGAAAAGCAAGAGATCTTCATTGCAGCGAGCGATTATCATTACAAAGTCAATGCACAGCAAGAGATCTTCATTTCAGTCAGCGATTGTCATTAGAAAGTCAGGGAAAAGCAAGAGATCTTCATTGCAGTCAGTGATAGTCATTTCAAAGTCAGGGAATAGGAAGAGATCTTCATTGCAGTCAGCGATTGTCATTACAAAGTCAGGGAATAGCAAGAGATCTTCATTGCAGTGAGCAATTATCATTACAAAGTCAGGGAATAGCAAGAGATCTTCATTGCAGTTAGCGATTGTCATTACAAAGTCAGGGAATAGCAAGAGATCTTCATTGCAGTCAGCAATTGTCATTACAAAGTCAGGGAATAGCAAGAGATCTTCATTGCAGTCAGCAATTGTCATTACAAAGTCAGGGAATAGCAAAAGATCTTCATTGCAGTCAGTGATAGTCATTACAAAGTCAGGGAATAGCAAGAGATCTTCATTGCAGTCAGCGATTGTCATTACAAAGTCAAGGAATAGCAAAAGATCTTCATTGCAGTCAGCAATTGTCATTACAAAGTCAGGGAATAGCAAGAGATCTTCATTGCAGTCAGTGATAGTCATTACAAAGTCAGGGAATAGCAAGAGATCTTCATTGCAGTCAGTGATAGTCATTACAAAGTCAGGGAATAGCAAAAGATCTTCATTGCAGTCAGCAATTGTCATTACAAAGTCAGGGAATAGCAAGAGATCTTCATTGCAGTCAGCGATTGTCATTACAAAGTCAATGCATAGCAAGAGATCTTCCTTGCAGTCAGTGATAGTCATTACAAAGTCAGGGAAAAGCAAGAGATCTTCATTGCAGTCAGTGATAGTCATTACAACGTCAGGGAAAAGCAAGAGATCTTCATTGCAGTCAGTGATAGTCATTACAAAGTCAGGGAATAGCAAGAGATCTCATTGCAGTCAGTGATTGTCATTACAAAGTCAGGGAATAGCAAAAGATCTTCATTGCAGTCAGTGATAGTCATTACAAAGTCAGGGAATAGCAAGAGATCTTCATTGCAGTCAGCGATTGTCATTACAAAGTCAAGGAATAGCAAGAGATCTTCATTGCAGTCAGTGATAGTCATTACAAAGTCAGGGAATAGCAAGAGATCTTATTGCAGTCAGTGATTGTCATTACAAAGTCAGGGAATAGCAAGAGATCTTCATTGCAGTCAGCGATTGTCATTACAAAGTCAAGGAATAGCAAGAGATCTTCATTGCAGTCAGTGATAGTCATTACAAAGTCAGGGAATAGCAAGAGATCTTCATTGCAGTCAGCGATTGTCATTACAAAGTCAATGCACAGCAAGAGATCTTCATTGCAGTCAGTGATAGTCATTACAAAGTCAGGGAATAGCAAGAGATCTTCATTGCAGTCAGCGATTGTCATTACAAAGTCAGGGAATAGCAAGAGATCTTCATTGCAGCGAGCGATTGTCATTACAAAGTCAATGCACAGCAAGAGATTCTCATTGCAGTCAGCGATTGTCATTACAAAGTCAGGGAAAAGCAAGAGATCTTCATTGCAGTCAGCGATTGTCATTACAAAGTCAATGCACAGCAAGAGATCTTCATTGCAGTCAGTGATAGTCATTACAAAGTCAGGGAATAGCAAGAGATCTTCATTGCAGTCAGCGATTGTCATTACAAAGTCAATGCACAGCAAGAGATCTTCATTGCAGTCAGTGATAGTCATTACAAAGTCAGGGAATAGCAAGAGATCTTCATTGCAGCGAGCGATTGTCATTACAAAGTCAATGCACAGCAAGAGATTCTCATTGCAGTCAGCGATTGTCATTACAAAGTCAGGGAAAAGCAAGAGATCTTCATTGCAGTCAGTGATAGTCATTACAAAGTCAGGGAAAAGCAAGAGATCTTCATTGCAGCGAGCGATTATCATTACAAAGTCAATGCACAGCAAGAGATTCTCATTGCAGTCATCGATTGTCATTACAAAGTCAAGGAATAGCAAGAGATCTTCATTGCAGTCAGTGATAGTCATTTCAAAGTCAGGGAATAGCAAGAGATCTTCATTTCAGTCAGCGATTGTCATTAGAAAGTCAGGAAAAAGCAAGAGATCTTCATTGCAGTCAGTGATAGTCATTACAAAGTCAGGGAAAAGCAAGAGATCTTCATTTCAGTCAGCGATTGTCATTAGAAAGTCAGGAAAAAGCAAGAGATCTTCATTGCAGTCAGTGATAGTCATTTCAAAGTCAGGGAATAGCAAGAGATCTTCATTGCAGTCAGTGATAGTCATTTCAAAGTCAGGGAATAGCAAGAGATCTTCATTGCAGTCAGTGATAGTCATTACAAAGTCAGGGAAAAGCAAGAGATCTTCATTGCAGTCAGTGATAGTCATTACAAAGTCAGGGAAAAGCAAGAGATCTTCATTGCAGCGAGCGATTATCATTACAAAGTCAATGCACAGCAAGAGATCTTCATTTCAGTCAGCGATTGTCATTAGAAAGTCAGGGAAAAGCAAGAGATCTTCATTGCAGTCAGTGATAGTCATTACAAAGTCAGGGAAAAGCAAGAGATCTTCATTGCAGTCAGTGATAGTCATTTCAAAGTCAGGGAATAGCAAGAGATCTTCATTGCAGTGAGCGATTATCATTACAAAGTCAGGGAATAGCAAGAGATCTTCATTGCAGTGAGCGATTATCATTACAAAGTCAGGGAATAGCAAGAGATCTTCATTGCCGTCAGCGATTGTCATTACAAAGTCAGGGAATAGCAAGAGATCTTCATTGCAGTCAGCGATTGTCATTACAAAGTCAGGGAATAGCAAGAGATCTTCATTGCAGTCAGCGATTGTCATTACAAAGTCAATGCACAGCAAGAGATCTTCATTGCAGTCAGTGATAGTCATTACAAAGTCAGGGAATAGCAAGAGATCTTCATTGCAGTCAGCGATTGTCATTACAAAGTCAGGGAATAGCAGGAGATCTTCATTGCAGTCAGTGATAGTCATTACAAAGTCAGGGAAAAGCAAGAGATCTTCATTGCAGTCAGCGATTGTCATTACAAAGTCAATGCACAGCAAGAGATTCTCATTGCAGTCAGTGATAGTCATTACAAAGTCAGGGAAAAGCAAGAGATCTTCATTTCAGTCAGCGATTGTCATTAGAAAGTCAGGAAAAAGCAAGAGATCTTCATTGCAGTCAGTGATAGTCATTACAAAGTCAGGGAAAAGCAAGAGATCTTCATTTCAGTCAGCGATTGTCATTAGAAAGTCAGGAAAAAGCAAGAGATCTTCATTGCAGTCAGTGATAGTCATTTCAAAGTCAGGGAATAGCAAGAGATCTTCATTGCAGTCAGTGATAGTCATTTCAAAGTCAGGGAATAGCAAGAGATCTTCATTGCAGTCAGTGATAGTCATTACAAAGTCAGGGAAAAGCAAGAGATCTTCATTGCAGTCAGTGATAGTCATTTCAAAGTCAGGGAATAGCAAGAGATCTTCATTGCAGTCAGTGATAGTCATTACAAAGTCAGGGAAAAGCAAGAGATCTTCATTGCAGTCAGTGATTGTCATTACAAAGTCAGGGAAAAGCAAGAGATCTTCATTGCAGCGAGCGATTATCATTACAAAGTCAATGCACAGCAAGAGATCTTCATTTCAGTCAGCGATTGTCATTAGAAAGTCAGGGAAAAGCAAGAGATCTTCATTGCAGTCAGTGATAGTCATTACAAAGTCAGGGAAAAGCAAGAGATCTTCATTGCAGTCAGTGATAGTCATTTCAAAGTCAGGGAATAGCAAGAGATCTTCATTGCAGTGAGCGATTATCATTACAAAGTCAGGGAATAGCAAGAGATCTTCATTGCAGTGAGCGATTATCATTACAAAGTCAGGGAATAGCAAGAGATCTTCATTGCCGTCAGCGATTGTCATTACAAAGTCAGGGAATAGCAAGAGATCTTCATTGCAGTCAGCGATTGTCATTACAAAGTCAGGGAATAGCAAGAGATCTTCATTGCAGTCAGTGATAGTCATTACAAAGTCAGGGAAAAGCAAGAGATCTTCATTGCAGTCAGCGATTGTCATTACAAAGTCAATGCACAGCAAGAGATTCTCATTGCAGTCAGTGATAGTCATTACAAAGTCAGGGAAAAGCAAGAGATCTTCATTGCAGTCAGCGATAATTATTACAATGTCAGGGAATAGCAGGAGATCTTCATTGCAGTCAGCGATTGTCATTACAAAGTCAGGGAATAGCAGGAGATCTTCATTGCAGTCAGCGATTGTCATTACAAAGTCAGGGAATAGCAAGAGATCTTCATTGCAGTCAGTGATTGTCATTACAAAGTCAATGCACAGCAAGAGATCTTCATTGCAGTCAGCGATTGTCATTACAAAGTCAGGGAAAAGCAAGAGATCTTCATTGCAGTCAGTGATAGTCATTACAAAGTCAGGGAATAGCAAGAGATCTTCATTGCAGTCAGTAATTGTCATTACAAAGTCAATGCACAGCAAGAGATCTTCATTTCAGTCAGTGATTGTCATTACAAAGTCAGGGAATAGCAAGAGATCTTCATTTCAGTCAGTGATTGTCATTACAAAGTCAGGGAATAGCAAGAGATCTTCATTGCAGTCAGTGATAGTCATTACAAAGTCAGGGAAAAGCAAGAGATCTTCATTGCAGTCAGTGATAGTCATTACAAAGTCAGGGAAAAGCAAGAGATCTTCATTGCAGTCAGTGATAGTCATTACAAAGTCAATGCACAGCAAGAGATCTTCATTGCAGTCAGTGATAGTCATTACAAAGTCAGGGAATAGCAAGAGATCTTCATTGCAGTCAGTGATAGTCATTACAAAGTCAGGGAAAAGCAAGAGATCTTAATTGCAGTCAGCAATTGTCATTAGAAAGTCAGGAAAAAGCAAGAGATCTTCATTGCAGTCAGCGATTGTCATTACAAAGTCAGGGAATAGCAAGAGATCTCATTGTAGTCAGTGATTGTCATTACAAAGTCAGGGAATAGCAAGAGATCTTCATTACAGTCAGCGATTGTCATTACAAAGTCTGGGAATAGCAAGAGATCTTCACTGCAGTCAGCGATTGTCATTACAACATCAGGGAATAGCAGGCGATCTTCATTGCAGTCAGCGATTGTCATTACAAAGTCAGGGAAAAGCAAGAGATTTTCATTGCAGTCAGCAATTGTCATTACAAAATCTGGGAATAGCAAGAGATCTTCATTGCAGTCAGCTATTGTCATTACAAAGTCAGGGAATAGCAAGAGATCTTCATTGCAGTCAGTGATTGTCATTACAACATCAGGGAATAGCAGGCGATCTTCATTGCAGTCAGCGATAGTCATTACAAAGTCAGGGAAAAGCAAGAGATCTTCATTGCAGTCAGCTATTGTCATTACAAAGTCAGGGAATAGCAAGAGATCTCATTGCAGTCAGTGATTGTCATTACAAAGTCAGGGAAAAGCAAGAGATCTTCATTGCAGTCAGTGATAGTCATTTCAAAGTCAGGGAATAGCAAGAGATCTTCATTGCAGTCAGCGATTGTCATTACAAAGTCAATGCACAGCAAGAGATTCTCATTGCAGTCAGCGATTGTCATTACAAAGTCAGGGAATAGCAAGAGATCTTCATTGCAGTCAGTGATAGTCATTACAAAGTCAGGGAATAGGAAGAGATCTTCAGTGCAGTCAGTGATAGTCATTACAAAGTCAGGGAAAAGCAAGAGATCTTCATTGCAGTCAGTGATAGTCATTACAAAGTCAGGGAAAAGCAAGAGATCTTCATTGCAGTCAGCGATTGTCATTACAAAGTCAGGGAAAAGCAAGAGATCTTCATTGCAGTCAGTGATAGTCATTACAAAGTCAGGGAAAAGCAAGAGATCTTCATTGCAGTCAGCGATTGTCATTACAAAGTCAGGGAAAAGCAAGAGATCTTCATTGCAGTCAGCAATTGTCATTACAAAGTCAGGGAAAAGCAAGAGATCTTCATTGCAGTCAGCAATTATCATTACAAAGTCAGGGAATAGCAAGAGATCTTCATTGCAGTTAGCGATTGTCATTACAAAGTCAGGGAATAGCAAGAGATCTTCATTGCAGTCAGTGATAGTCATTACAAAGTCAGGGAATAGCAAGAGATCTTCATTGCAGTCAGCGATTGTCATTACAAAGTCAAGGAATAGCAAAAGATCTTCATTGCAGTCAGCAATTGTCATTACAAAGTCAGGGAATAGCAAGAGATCTTCATTGCAGTCAGCGATTGTCATTACAAAGTCAATGCATAGCAAGAGATCTTCATTGCAGTCAGTGATAGTCATTACAAAGTCAGGGAAAAGCAAGAGATCTTCATTGCAGTCAGTGATAGTCATTACAACGTCAGGGAAAAGCAAGAGATCTTCATTGCAGTCAGTGATAGTCATTACAAAGTCAGGGAATAGCAAGAGATCTCATTGCAGTCAGTGATTGTCATTACAAAGTCAGGGAAAAGCAAGAGATCTTCATTGCAGTCAGTGATAGTCATTACAAAGTCAGGGAAAAGCAAGAGATCTTCATTGCAGTCAGTGATTGTCATTACAAAGTCAGGGAATAGCAAGAGATTCTCATTGCATTCAGCGATTGTCATTACAAAGTCAGGGAATAGCAAGAGATTCTCATTGCAGTCAGCGATTGTCATTACAAAGTCAGGGAAAAGCAAGAGATCTTCATTGCAGTCAGTGATAGTCATTACAAAGTCAGGGAAAAGCAAGAGATCTTCATTGCAGCGAGCGATTATCATTACAAAGTCAATGCACAGCAAGAGATCTTCATTTCAGTCAGCGATTGTCATTAGAAAGTCAGGGAAAAGCAAGAGATCTTCATTGCAGTCAGCGATTGTCATTACAAAGTCAGGGAATAGCAAGAGATCTTCATTGCAGTTAGCGATTGTCATTACAAAGTCAGGGAATAGCAAGAGATCTTCATTGCAGTCAGCAATTGTCATTACAAAGTCAGGGAATAGCAAGAGATCTTCATTGCAGTCAACAATTGTCATTACAAAGTCAGGGAATAGCAAAAGATCTTCATTGCAGTCAGTGATAGTCATTACAAAGTCAGGGAATAGCAAGAGATCTTCATTGCAGTCAGCGATTGTCATTACAAAGTCAAGGAATAGCAAAAGATCTTCATTGCAGTCAGCAATTGTCATTACAAAGTCAGGGAATAGCAAGAGATCTTCATTGCAGTCAGTGATAGTCATTACAAAGTCAGGGAATAGCAAGAGATCTTCATTGCAGTCAGTGATAGTCATTACAAAGTCAGGGAATAGCAAAAGATCTTCATTGCAGTCAGCAATTGTCATTACAAAGTCAGGGAATAGCAAGAGATCTTCATTGCAGTCAGCGATTGTCATTACAAAGTCAATGCATAGCAAGAGATCTTCCTTGCAGTCAGTGATAGTCATTACAAAGTCAGGGAAAAGCAAGAGATCTTCATTGCAGTCAGTGATAGTCATTACAACGTCAGGGAAAAGCAAGAGATCTTCATTGCAGTCAGTGATAGTCATTACAAAGTCAGGGAATAGCAAGAGATCTCATTGCAGTCAGTGATTGTCATTACAAAGTCAGGGAATAGCAAGAGATCTTCATTGCAGTCAGCGATTGTCATTACAAAGTCAATGCATAGCAAGAGATCTTCATTGCAGTCAGCAATTGTCATTACAAAGTCAGGGAATAGCAAAAGATCTTCATTGCAGTCAGTGATAGTCATTACAAAGTCAGGGAATAGCAAGAGATCTTCATTGCAGTCAGCGATTGTCATTACAAAGTCAAGGAATAGCAAGAGATCTTCATTGCAGTCAGTGATAGTCATTACAAAGTCAGGGAATAGCAAGAGATCTTATTGCAGTCAGTGATTGTCATTACAAAGTCAGGGAATAGCAAGAGATCTTCATTGCAGTCAGCGATTGTCATTACAAAGTCAATGCACAGCAAGAGATCTTCATTGCAGTCAGTGATAGTCATTACAAAGTCAGGGAATAGCAAGAGATCTTCATTGCAGTCAGTGATTGTCATTACAAAGTCAATGCACAGCAAGAGATCTTCATTGCAGTCAGTGATAGTCATTACAAAGTCAGGGAATAGCAAGAGATCTTCATTGCAGTCAGCGATTGTCATTACAAAGTCAGGGAATAGCAAGAGATCTTCATTGCAGCGAGCGATTGTCATTACAAAGTCAATGCACAGCAAGAGATTCTCATTGCAGTCAGCGATTGTCATTACAAAGTCAGGGAAAAGCAAGAGATCTTCATTGCAGTCAGTGATAGTCATTACAAAGTCAGGGAAAAGCAAGAGATCTTCATTGCAGCGAGCGATTATCATTACAAAGTCAATGCACAGCAAGAGATTCTCATTGCAGTCATCGATTGTCATTACAAAGTCAGGGAAAAGCAAGAGATCTTCATTGCAGTCAGTGATAGTCATTTCAAAGTCAGGGAATAGCAAGAGATCTTCATTTCAGTCAGCGATTGTCATTAGAAAGTCAGGAAAAAGCAAGAGATCTTCATTGCAGTCAGTGATAGTCATTACAAAGTCAGGGAAAAGCAAGAGATCTTCATTGCAGTCAGTGATAGTCATTTCAAAGTCAGGGAATAGCAAGAGATCTTCATTGCAGTCAGTGATAGTCATTACAAAGTCAGGGAAAAGCAAGAGATCTTCATTGCAGTCAGTGATAGTCATTTCAAAGTCAGGGAATAGCAAGAGATCTTCATTGCAGTGAGCGATTATCATTACAAAGTCAGGGAATAGCAAGAGATCTTCATTGCAGTGAGCGATTATCATTACAAAGTCAGGGAATAGCAAGAGATCTTCATTGCCGTCAGCGATTGTCATTACAAAGTCAGGGAATAGCAAGAGATCTTCATTGCAGTCAGCGATTGTCATTACAAAGTCAGGGAATAGCAAGAGATCTTCATTGCAGTCAGCGATTTTCATTACAAAGTCAATGCACAGCAAGAGATCTTCATTGCAGTCAGCGATTGTCATTACAAAGTCAGGGAATAGCAAGAGATCTTCATTGCAGTCAGCGATAGCCATTACAAAGTCAGGGAATAGGAAGAGATCTTCATTGCAGTCAGCGATTTTCATTACAAAGTCAGGGAATAGCAAGAGATCTTCATTGCAGTCAGCGATTGTCATTACAAAGTCAGGGAATAGCAAGAGATCTTCATTGCAGTCAGCGATAGCCATTACAAAGTCAGGGAATAGGAAGAGATCTTCATTGCAGTCAGCGATTTTCATTACAAAGTCAGGGAAAAGCAAGAGATCTTCATTGCAGTGAGCGATTGTCATTACAAAGTCTGGGAAAAGCAAAAGATCTTCATTGCAGTCAGCGATTGTCATTACAAAGTCAGGGAATAGCAAGAGATCTTCATTGCAGTCAGCGATTGTCATTACAAAGTCAGGGAATAGCAAGAGATCTTCATTGCAGTCAGCGATAGCCATTACAAAGTCAGGGAATAGCAAGAGATCTTCATTGCAGTCAGCGATTGTCATTACAAAATCAGTGCATAGCAAGAGATCTTCATTGCAGTCAGCGATTGTCATTACAAAGTCAGGGAATAGCAAGAGATCTTCATTGCAGTCAGCGATTGTCATTACAAAGTCAGGGAATAGCAAGAGATCTTCATTGCAGTCAGCGATTGTCATTACAAAATCAGTGCATAGCAAGAGATCTTCATTGCAGTCAGCGATTGTCATTACAAAGTCAGGGAATAGCAAGAGATCTTCATTGCAGTCAGCGATTGTCATTACAAAGTCAGTGCATAGCAAGAGATCTTCATTGCAGTCAGCGATTGTCATTACAAAATCAGTGCATAGCAAGAGATCTTCATTGCAGTCAGCGATTGTCATTACAAAGTCAGGGAATAGCAAGAGATCTTCATTGCAGTCAGTGATAGTCATTACAAAGTCAGGGAAAAGCAAGAGATCTTCATTGCAGTCAGTGATAGTCATTACAAAGTCAGGGAATAGCAAGAGATCTTCATTGCAGTCAGTGATAGTCATTACAAAGTCAGGGAAAAGCAACAGATCTTCATTGCAGTCAGTGATAGTCATTACAAAGTCAGGGAAAAGCAACAGATCTTCATTGCAGTCAGCGATTGTCATTACAAAGTCAGGGAATAGCAAGAGATCTTCATTGCAGTCAGTGATAGTCATTACAAAGTCAGGGAAAAGCAAGAGATCTTCATTGCAGTCAGTGATAGTCATTACAAAGTCAGGGAATAGCAAGAGATCTTCATTGCAGTCAGTGATAGTCATTACAAAGTCAGGGAAAAGCAAGAGATCTTCATTGCAGTCAGCGATTGTCATTACAAAGTCAGGGAATAGCAAGAGATCTTCATTGCAGTCAGTGATAGTCATTACAAAGTCAGGGAAAAGCAACAGATCTTCATTGCAGTCAGTGATAGTCATTACAAAGTCAGGGAATAGCAAGAGATCTTCATTGCAGTCAGTGATAGTCATTACAAAGTCAGGGAAAAGCAAGAGATCTTCATTGCAGTCAGTGATAGTCATTTCAAAGTCAGGGAATAGCAAGAGATCTTCATTGCAGTCAGTGATAGTCATTACAAAGTCAGGGAAAAGCAAGAGATCTTCATTGCAGTCAGTGATAGTCATTACAAAGTCAGGGAAAAGCAAGAGATCTTCATTGCAGCGAGCGATTATCATTACAAAGTCAATGCACAGCAAGAGATCTTCATTTCAGTCAGCGATTGTCATTAGAAAGTCAGGGAAAAGCAAGAGATCTTCATTGCAGTCAGTGATAGTCATTACAAAGTCAGGGAAAAGCAAGAGATCTTCATTGCAGTCAGTGATAGTCATTTCAAAGTCAGGGAATAGCAAGAGATCTTCATTGCAGTGAGCGATTATCATTACAAAGTCAGGGAATAGCAAGAGATCTTCATTGCAGTCAGCGATTGTCATTACAAAGTCAGGGAATAGCAAGAGATCTTCATTGCAGTGAGAGTTAATCACTCTTGAGTCAGTGCATAGCAAGAGATCTTCATTGCAGTCAGCGATTGTCATTACAAAATCAGTGCATAGCAAGAGATCTTCATTGCAGTCAGCGATTGTCATTACAAAGTCAGGGAATAGCAAGAGATCTTCATTGCAGTGAGAGTTAATCACTCTTGAGTCAGTGCATAGCAAGAGATCTTCATTGCAGTCAGCGATTGTCATTACAAAGTCAGGGAAAAGCAAGAAATCTTCATTGCAGTCAGAGATTGTCATTACAAAGTCAGGGAAAAGCAAGAAATCTTCATTGCAGTCAGAGATTGTCATTACAAAGTCAATGCACAGCAAGAGATCTTCATTGCAGTCAGCGATTGTCATTACAAAGTCAGGGAATAGCAAGAGATCATCATTGCAGTCAGCGATTGTTATTCCTAAGTCAGTGCATAGCAAGCGTTCTTCATTGTGCTCAGCGATAGTCATTCCTAAGTCAGGGTCAATCGAACCACCCATCACACTAGTGTAACTATTCAAGATGTCACTTCTGACAAGATGAAAACTTTCCACTGCTTAAACATGGAATCCATCCAGCTCCACAGACGGGTTTACTCCAAATAATTGCAAAGACTATTACTGCTGTTATGACAAATACGCCCAATACACAAATACATGCCTTAATCTTCAGGGCTCAGTGGAAAACCTTAGCAACAGCCAAAGGGGTAACAGGAATATAAATGGAATATTTGAACTGAGGTCTACAACACACAGGGTATTTCTCACACTGCTCAGTGGTTGTGTCAGTACCTGCTTCTGCCAGATCCAACCCGGATGCCGATTCATAGCAGCTTTCTCGTCTTGGTCCTCTGTGCTGGTGCAGTGGCAGACAGCTTGCTGGGACTTCACCTGAGCAACTGGTCCTCATGGTGTCGCGGGGAGTTGCGTTAGCACCGTTAGGTTTCCCTCCCCTTGTCACCAGAGACACTGTTGCACTGTACAGATGTGTAGTGATGAAGTCCTTCGTGGTGACTCGACGGTGCAGTGGAGATTCACTCAGCGATCTTCTCAGTCGTGCTGATGAAGCAGAACAGGAATAGGCACATTTACAAATGTGTCCACAAAGAAACATGCTGGCGTCAAAAAGTAAATGTTTCTGTTAGTAATTATTAACAGGGAGTGGGTTTTGTTGACATTTTAGCTGTTTCTTTGGACTGAACATCTTCTTTTGTCTTTGCCTTACCAAGCTGTGTGCAACACTTTCTTGTGAGCAGCACAGCTGTTGGAACTGCAGATATTGTTTCTACCATAGCCCCATGTACAAACCAGAGCATGTTGCTAACTTGTAACACATTCAGGCATAAGTTATTAAATAAAGGCACAACAAGATATACACTTCATTTAATACAGTAATTGATAAGTAAATTTAGAACTTTTAAATCGTTATTAATTATATACTACAGTTCTGTGGAAGGACACATGTCCAACACAAACACAGGTCTGGTTGATACGCTGCTAACAAACTGGTCCAAACCTTGTTATACAGTGGTTGTGTACATATTGTCAGCAGTTAGCCTCACGTTAGCTTGTTAGCGACATTGCTACGTTAGCTTTAAGTTTTGTGTATTTAAACATGTAGCAGCGCTACTGTACACAGTAAACATTTCAGTGAAGAGGCCACCTACCTGCCCAGCTTTCAGCTTTTCTCCTTCTCTGTTAGTTGCTACAGTTTTACATTTTTCTTAAATGAGTAGAGTGTGTGCTGGTGCCGGACGCCGCCATATTGGATGTTCTCATTGCAACGTGATTTTCCCGAGTACCTCTGCGCCATGGTCGTCATGGTTACAAAGTAGTTGGATCTTCTTCTTCTTCTTTCAGTTTTATGGCGGGTGGCATCCAGTGATAAGGTGCATTACCGCCACCTACTATGCTGGAGTGTGGATCAGGGTTGCAGGAGGAAAAGAAAAAAGAAAAAGACAAAAACAACTACACTCTACTAATTAGTCCCGTGTTTTTCAGAAATGTCAGTAGTGCTCTATAACTCCCTGATTGACTGAGTATGTGCTTTAAATCTAATACCTGTGTTCCCTGTGCTTCAAGTGATCGCTCCATTGTCTCCCTCTCTGACCTATATGCTTGACAGTGACATAGCACGTCCTCTATTGACTCCTCTGATTCACAAAAATTACATAGACCCGTCTGGTGTTTCCCTATTCGGTGCAGTGACTTATTCAGCTTTGTGTGCCCTAGTCTTAACCGTGATATTACATTGTCCTCCTTTGTGTTTCCTACTGTTGCCCTCATTTTCCCCACTTCCTTCTGAATGTTATAGAGATGTCTGCCTGTTTTTCCCATGTCCCAGTTGTGTTGCCATTTTCTGAAGATTTTACTTTTAATTATGGATTTTGCTTCTGTCCTGCTAAGAGAGATGTCCATGGTAATGTCCTGTTTGCTTGTTTCCTTTGCCAGTGAATCTGCCTTCTCATTCCCTTCTATTCCTGTGTGGGCTGGTATCCACATAAAGGGAACTGCTGTTTTTAACTTTTGTATTCTGAACAGAGTTTCATATATTTCATTGACTATATCCTGTCTGCATGGGATGAAAAGGTTTTAACAGATATTAAGGCTGAGCTGGAGTCTGAGCACATAATGACTTTAAATGGTTTGGTTTGTTCTACCCACTGTAAAGCTGCTGTAATGGCCAACAGTTCTACTGTGTACACGGCGAGATGGTCTGATGTTCTTCGATTAACAGAAACTTGAAGAGCTGGAACGGTGAATCCATAACCTGTAGTTCCTGTGCTTGGATCCTTGGATCCATCTGTATAAACCTCCACATAACCCTTGTACACTGATCGAAGCCTTTCCTCCACCCTGGTGCATTCCCCGACTCTTTCAGATGGTGATTGTTGTCTAGAAGGTACAAGTCAACTGACACCTGCGGCAATAACCATGGAGGCGTTACTGTCAGAGACACCGTGGGAGAGATTGTTCTCTGGTGTAAACCCATTTCTCCAGCAACAGCGGTGCTGCTCCATACACAACATTTACTCCTGCCTCTCTCACTCTCTGCTGGGAGCCAGTGCTGAAACTACTGGGTTTCTATCCTCTGTTTGTCCTTTTAGACCTGTCCAATAATTCAACAGGAGCTGCTGATGTCTGAGGCTCACTGGCATTTCTCCCATCTCTACATGCAGAGCATTAATAGGTGTGGACTTCATCGCACCACAACACAATCTTAGTGCTTGTGCCTGCACTACCTCCAACTTCTGTAGTGATGTTTTTGCTGCTGACCCATATGCAAAACTCCCGTAATGGCACTTGACATTGCAGTCAAAGAAAGGAATAAAGCACTAAGAATATTAAAAAGAACTCATAACTTTGTTAATTTAATGGAATATAAGAAGGCCCAAGCAAGAGTGAGGAAAATAATACGAAGAGCGAAGAAGCAGAGTTGGCAGAGTTTATGTAATAAGATAGGAAGAACAACTCCAGTGGGCGATGTTTGGGGAATGATAAAGAAAATGAGAGGAATTAGGAAGGAGTATCAGTACCCAGATTTAAAGAGAGAAGAGGAAATAGCAGTAACGGATAAGGATAAAGCAGAAATGATAGCAAAGGAACTTGTCGAAATTCATAGTTCTCACAATTTGACTAGAGAGGGTGTGAATGGAAGGCTGAGGACTATAGCAGCTCACGATGGAGGAAGACATGCAGTAGACGATAGTGTCATGGATCTCCCATTCACAATGGTAGAAATGACCAGGGCATTAATAAAATCTGGAATGACGTCTCTTGGAAAGGATGACATTTGCTATATAATGTTAAAACATCTAGGATCACTAGCGTCTGTGAAACTCCTGGGTCTGTATAATAAAGTATGGGAGGAGGGGAAATTGCCTAGTGCGTGGAAGGAAGCAGTGATTATACCTATTAGGAAACCAGGGAAAGATCCATCACATCCAGGAAGTTACAGGCCAATAGCACTGACATCACACTTGTGTAAGATAATGGAAAGGATGGTTACTGACAGACTGACCTATTATTTGGAAAAAAAGGGGATTATTTCCCCTTACCAGAGTGGATTCAGAAGAGGCAGAGGCACCATGGACCCAATAATATGCCTTGAAAATGAAATCAGGAAAGCACAGGTAAATAAAGAATCAGTTATAGCTGTTTTCTTTGATGTAGAGAAAGCTTATGACATGGTTTGGAAGGAGGGACTCATGATTAAGTTAAATACTATTGGTATTTCAGGAAGAACGTTTAATTGGATAAGGGATTTCTTATTCAACAGATTTATCCAGGTTAGAGTTGGAACGAACATGTCGGCTAACTATTTAGATAATGGTTCTCCTCAGGGCAGCGTCATTAGTCCAGTACTGTTTTCCATCATGATAAATGATGTTTTTGCACAAGTGCCAAGTGATATAAGCCGATCCCTGTTTGCAGATGTAGTGGAAAAACATTAGTATATGTTAGTGGGTTTAGGATACAGTTAGAGTAGAATAGATATTGTTTAGGCCTTGTTCATTTCTAGGGAATATGATTGTACAGGACGCTTGCTGGCCTTGGGTGGCTCCGAGGATATCTGACCGGTAGAGCAGAACAATTTGGGCAAAACATTCTGACCTGGTAACCAAAACAATGGAGTAAAAACAAGTGGCTGTAATCACCAATGTTTGCATTTGGGCTGACGCAAACTGAGGGATTAAAACACGCTCCCGAGGAATCTCGGGAGGAGAGTTCTTTGCCTGCCGTAGAGACAACTGGTTATTCTGTGGTCAGGCCTGGGGCTCCCCGCGCGCTAGCAAGCATCCTTCCTGCAGGAAGAAGGTGACTCCGCATATCTGCCTTTGCATTCTTTCATCTCAGCACTGAGAATAAATCTACAATTGATTGGCTGAAACCTAATGCTGCCTCGGCTTGAGTTCTTCTGAGTTGGGACATTTCTAACCACTACACAGATGATGGAGCACTGTGGAAAAAGGGGAAAAATATTACTCACATTATCCAAAAGATACAAGAGGCAGTTAAGGTAGTAGAAGAGTGGTCATATTCGTGGGGATTTAAATTCTCAGTAGGAAAAACCAAAACGCTAATGTTTTCCAAGAAGAAGAAAGAAATCAAAGGCGTAGAGATACGGATGTATGGACAAATCATCGAACAAATAAAAACATTTAAGTTTTTGGGAGTATGGTTCGATTCAAAACTGAATTGGAATGAGCATATCAATAATGTGGCTAAGACATGTAAGAAGGTGATAAATGTTATGAGGTGTTTGTCTGGGTCAGAATGGGGAGCAAGCAGAGGAGCTATGAAAAACATCTATGTAGCACTGATCAGATCGGTCCTGGATTACGGGAGTTTTGCATATGGGTCAGCAGCAAAAACATCACTACAGAAGTTGGAGGTAGTGCAGGCACAAGCACTAAGATTGTGTTGTGGTGCGATGAAGTCCACACCTATTAATGCTCTGCATGTAGAGATGGGAGAAATGCCAGTGAGCCTCAGACATCAGCAGCTCCTGTTGAATTATTGGACAGGTCTAAAAGGACAAACAGAGGATAGAAACCCAGTAGTTTCAGCACTGGCTCCCAGCAGAGAGTGAGAGAGGCAGGAGTAAATGTTGTGTATGGAGCAGCACCGCTGTTGCTGGAGAAATGGGTTTACACCAGAGAACAATCTCTCCCACGGTGTCTCTGACAGTAACTGCTTTCCGTTTCAGGGAAATTCTTCCTTTACTCTTAGGAATACACTGATTGGCGGCCTCTACTATTGTTCCTTTGATTTTTTTGTCAATCTCCTCAATTTCCTCATTTAGATCTATTTTGCACATTTCTAGGTAAACAATTCCCATCTTGCCCTACTAAATAACCACTTCCCAGTTGTTTCCTTTTCCCTTTTTATTTTTCACCAGTCCTATATTACAGAAAATTGGAAAGTGATCACTACCTAGTGCTGTTTCTTCCACCACATCCCATTCACTTCTCCCACCTAGGTTTCTACTCACCAACATTAGATCCAGTACTGACGTGTTCCCTGTGTGCACATCTATCCTAGTTCCCCTGCCATCATTCAAGCAAACCATGTGCAATTCCTCCAACAGTTCTTCTATAACTTCACCATTTTTGTCTGTCCTAAGTCCTCCCCACAATATGCTATGAGCATTAAAGTCCCCACATACCAACACCCTATTTTCACCCATACCTTCAATGTGCATTAATCCCTCCAGACTTAATCTTCTACAAGGATTATAAAAATTAACTATTACCATTTTTCCCTCACCTGTCCATATCTCCACCACCACATATTCCTGTTCACCCTCTGTGCTAACCTCTCTAAATGAAATATGTTCTTTAATAAACGTTGCAGTCCCTCCTTCCTGTCACATCTGACCAAAGCATATCCATCCATTCTGAAGTCTAGTTGGGGTCTTAACCACGTTTCCTGAACACACATCACATCTGGTCTGAATGGCAAATCATCTATATATGTCCTAAATTCCAGTCCATTGGCTAATAAACTTCTCGCATTCCATTGTAGCAATAGAACCATATTTACTCATGTCCTGTTCTGGAATGTTCCTGACTTGTCTGGAGACTGAGTTCATGCCTCACCTCCTCCCAAGTCAGTCCTCTGATGTCTAAATGCTGAGCTGCTGCTTTAACAATTATTTGGATTCTCTGTGTTTTAGACTTTACTTCCATTGTGGCATTAAGTACTCCTGCAATAAAAGTAATCAGTTTTTTCCATTCTACTGTGATCTTCCCTTCCTCTGCCTGCACAGATTCTCTATCTATTTGTCTTCCTGCCTCTTCGTCCTCCATTTACGTCTCTTTGGTTCACTCTTTTCGCCGCCTCTGCATAAGTGATCTTATTCAAAACTTTCACCTGTTGAATCTCCCTTTCTTGTCTCGTGACTTCACACCCTCCGTGAGCAACACTGTGACTTCCTCCACAGTTACAGCACTTAGGTCGCTGCCTCCGGTCACACTGCCCGTAATCATGGTCTTCTCCACATCTCGCACATCTCCGCCTTCCTTTGCAAGCTGCAGCTGTATGTCCAAACCTTTGACAGTTATAACATCTCAGTGGCTTCGGCACGTATTCCCTAACGCTGTAGCTCAGATATCCTAATGTGACTCTATTGGGGAGCACTTCCTCATCAAAATCAATCACAACAGATTCTCCATCGGTTCTCACTCCCTCCCGGGTCACCTGTATCCTCCGGACTCCTTTTACTCTTCCTCCTTTTAGGTTAGCTTTGATTTCGTCTACAGTTACACCAACCGGAACTCCCCATATCACTCCCTTACGCCAATTGCTTCCATTTCCCACACAACTTGAACTCACCACTTTATTTTTTCCTATTTCTTTCAGTTTTTCAGCTCGTTGTCTTTGTTCTTCATCTCTGCAAATTAACAGTAAATTACCATCCCTCAACACCTTCGCCATATGTATGTCACCGACCTGATTATTTAATACAGTTGTTAGTTTGACCGGACTCATTGTCGCTACCCCCTTCCCTTCCGCAAATCTCAGAATGATCTTGAATTCGTTATCTTTCCTTTCTCTTCCCTCATTCGCGTCACCTTTGCTACTTTTAATCTTTTTCGGCCAATCGCTACCAACATGGTCTCCTCTTTTCTCCTTAATTCTATCGTTTCTTTGGCTAACATCCATACCATCGTCTCTTTCCTCTAACTCTAATTCTCCCCACTCTGATCCATTCACAGCATAGCTATGCCTGCCCGCCACTACTTTCTTCCACTCATTAGTCTTTTCCATCCTACTCCGACTTCTCAGAGTTGGATGTTCCCTGGTTCGTTCTCTCTCTCCGCAGCTCATTTGTTTCTCTGAGCTGCGGCTCCGAGAGCGGCCCATCTTGATTAGTCGCTGCCCAAGTGACTTCAGATTTTCCTCTGAAGACGCTATAGCCTATAAAGTTGTATGTTCGGGTTCTTTCGACTGCTTGGCTCTAACCTCACCGCTCCGGCGAACCTTAGTTTGGATCTGATTGGCTGAGAACATTTACGGGCGGGACATATTGCATTGCTGCTACGGTACATGTTGTATTTTTACTTGCTAATCTTTTCGTTGTATTGAAAGTCAAACCTTAAACTGAATATTGAAAAGTGTTTATGTGAGACCAGAACATGTGAGTTTCAACTTGTTTAGATGCCGCCCATGAATGTTTAAATTCAATCTTCACAGTGTTTGATGACATCACGTACATTACAATATGTCGTTGTGACGAAGCGCCTGCTTGTCACCGCCGAGGGAGCGGCACCAACTGACTGTGTGGAGTACCTTCACCCTGGACCTGCATTTTGGCGCTGTTAATAAAATTACATCCTGCACTCAAGCGCTGTTGCGAGTGAAGCCATCATTCTTTCAACGAACCTTAACACGTCTGAGGTGAGCTGGTAGAGCTAACCCTACCATCATGCAGGTCCTTGAGTTCCGTATGGAAGTGGCTAGGAACCTCTTGGCTCAGCATCACAGTCAAGAAGATGATGCAGACCTTTCAGAGCTGTCAGAAGAAGAAGACGACTCAAAACAAGTAAAAAAACGTCCAGTGACGGCCGTGCCCCATGTGTCAGTCCGCAGGAGGCAAATGCACATCTCCCAGAGATGATCAGCCTGAAGAACGCAGCACGCTGCAGAGCACCAGGCTGCACTGGAAGAAGCCGAATGCGTTGTGTGACCTGCAAGGTGTTCTTGTGCTTACAAGCTGATCGCAACTGTTACACAGCCTTTCACAAATAGGTGTGTACGAGTTCCTAAAAGGGCATTGCCAGTTTTTCATGCAAAATACTTTGAATATTGAATATTTTGTTGGCATATGTCTGGAAAGAGTTTAGCACTGAATTACACAAAGGTGACTTTGTTGTTTTGTTTTTTTATTCACACATATGTGGACATCATTTTTCTCTAAAACTACATCATTTCAAAAGATGATTCCTAGTTTCTACACTCATCAAGTTCCAATAAGCCCAAATAGCAAAGAGAAATAAAAAATGCATATGAAATTAGAGCTGGGGTCTTAAGAGGTTAAACTGAATATTGAAAAGTGTTCATGTCCATGTGCTCATGCAACTTTTTTTATTTTCTCTGCTGCTGCTGGGTCACCAGAATTTCCCCACTTTGGGATAAATAAAGTATTATCTTATCTTATCTCTGAGACCAGAACATGTGTGTTTCAACTTGTTTAGATGCCGCCCATGAATGTTTAAGTTCAATCTTCACAGTGTTTGATGTCATCACGTATCGGTGGTGTCGGCTGAACAGATGAACCTGGTACCAATCATAACGTTTCCACGAAGACAGAGAAACAAAGGTAAGATTATTTTACAGCGGAGATAAAAATGTTTGTATATTATTTGGGTTATGTATTCTGATCAGTTGATTAATGTCTTGAACTGATTGTTACCTGTATTGTTTTCTACTGTTGTGATTTCATTACTGTAGACTTTTTCATTTCACTTGAAAAACTACTTATCATGTCAGTGTTTGGTATCATTTTTCATCTTTTCTTTATGACATGCTATATTAAAACATTAGAGTGTTCACCTTACTGAAACGAAAACCGATAAAGTCAGGTGTTACACTAGAAAACTGTCATGGAGGATCATTCCTCTATTTGTCCACGAGGGGGCAGCGTCTGCACTGCACTTGTTTTAATCTTCACAGTGTTTGACGACATCACGTGACCCTGGTGCCCTAAACTAGACGGTGCCAGATCATTCCCATGATGAAGTGTGGTCTGCTGACTGGCGCCTGAGTCCAGACTGATGGTTACAGCCGACACCAGGGAAAAGTTCCACCTGCTCCACAGAAACAGGACTGGATTCCCGCCTGACATCCGGGACAGGAGGCGGACAGCGGACGCTCCATTCAGAGTGAGTCCAGTGTTCTGAAGCAACTATGTGTAGGTGAAGAATGTGTGTGTGTGTGTATGTGTGTGAGAGTGATTAGATGTTAGATCTATGATTAGATGTTAGATCTATGATTAGATGTTAGATCTATGATTAGATGTTAGACTCCCTAAACCGTGACCCAGAGTGGAGCCCAGGACGCAGAGTCGCAGTCTTACAGGCCTCTCTGCAGATTCTCTACAGCCGCCACCACCTCGTAGCTGTAACACTCCCATTGAGACTGTGTCTGCTCCCAAACCACCTAAATTATATAAATCACAAATAAATGAAAGAGGAGAGATTCACAGGAATTTAATAAACATCAACACAGCTCCTCTTACAGAACAAAGTAACAATAAAAGAATTGAATGTGCTCTATTAAATATCAGATCTCTCTCTTCTAAATCCCTGTTAATAAATGACTTGATCAGTGACCATCACATAGATTTATTTAGTCTCACTGAAACCTGGCTTTAGACGTTCGTCTAAATGAGTCGACTCCAACAAGTCACATCAACCATCATATTCCTAGAAGTTCAGGTAGAGGTGGAGGAGTAGCAGCAATATATAACTCAGATTTATTAATTACTCCTAGGCCTAAACTTAGCTCTAATTCTTTTGAGAGCCTCACTCTGAGCCTTTCTCACTCAGACTGTAAAACCCAGAAACCATTTGTGTTCTGTGTCGTCTACCTGAATTTAACTTAACTGAATTTTCAGAATTTTTATCGGACTTAGTTCTTAGCACATACATCACATTTCATCATCTTTTGTCTAATTCACTCATAGCTACACAGAGGAGAGCAGACATCTTATTCATGAGCAGGTAGATTGTCTTGTTGATGATGCTGCAGCTTCACTGCGTACAATTTTAGACTCTGTTGCTCCTCTGAAGAAGAAGCCAGTGAATCAGAGGCTCCATGGTATAACTCAGATCCGTAGCCTTAAGCAGAGGACCCGAAAACTAGAAAGACAGTGGCGTCCAACAAATTAGGTGAATCCTGTCTAGCATGGAAAGACAGTTTAATACTATATACAAAAGCACTTGGGGTTGCTAGAACCACATAACGTTAGCTTCCGGTTCTACTGTAGGAACCTTGGTGTCATTTTGCCCAAGATCTCTCCTTTAGATCATATATTAAAGAAATCTCTAGACCTGCCTACTTCCACCTGAGGAATATTGATAAAATTAGGAGCATCCTCTCACAGAGTGATGCTGAAAAGTGAATCCATGCATTTGTTACCTCTAGGCTGGACGACTGTAACTCCCTACTCACAGGATGACCCAGTAACTCTTTAAAAAGCCTCCAGTTAATTCAAAATGATGCAGCCAGAGTCTGACTGGACTTAGATAGAGAGATCACATTTCTCCTAAATTCTTTCCTCACCTACAAAGCTCTTCATAATAAAGCTCCATCTTATCTTAAAGACCTCATCGCTCCTTATGCTCCCTTCAGAACGCTTCATTCTCAGAGCGCTGGTCTACTTGTGGTTCCTAGAGTTTCTAAATGTAGAACGGGAGACAGAGCCTTTAGCTACCGAGCTCCTCTCCTATGGAACCAGCTTTCAGTCCAGGTTCGAGAAGCAGACACCCTCTCTAGTTTAAAAACTAGGCTGAAACCTTTGTTTTTGACAAAGCGTGTAGTTTGAGATGGTTCTGGTCACCAACTCTTAGTTAAGCTGCTATAGACTTAGATGCTGGGGGACGTCCTTCATTCACTGAGCTCCTCTACTTTTCCATTTCCTGTATCCATGTGACTCTATTCTCATCTCCAGGTATCGTCAGACTCCGTGTGTCTCCAGTGTTCAGTTGCTGGTCCAACCATCCTGCCTGTGTTCTGTTGCTGCTTGTTTTGTTGTGCTTGTGTCCTTCTCTCTTCTCTATCCCCTCACCCCAACCGGTCAAGGCGCCCACACTGAGCCTGAGTCTGCTGGAGGTTTCTTCCTCTATAAAGGGAGTTTTTCGTCTCCTAGTTGTATAAGGCCTTAAACCATACTTAGATAACTGAGATAACTGATGTTGTGAATTGGCGCTATACAAATAAAGCTGAATTGAATTGAATTGAAAATTGAATCTATTTTTATTTCATTTTTTATGGTCTTTCCTCTACCTGATCCTGGATGAGAATCCTCTGTGTCCAGATCACTCCAGCGCCTGGACTGTTACTGCAGCTTTAACCTGAGAGCAGATAGCTGAGAGGCACATAGACAAAAGTACAACACATATATTGCAGCTGTGGTTTGAGGTGGACTGAAACCTATGGGAGTATTAATGCACAGATTAAGCATCAATCCCACTCCACACCCTCCTCTCCTAACAGAGAGTGTGGGAGAAAATTATGAACGTTAGAGAGGTGGTTGGCGTGATGGCGTCCACTGCTGCGGTGCCTAGAGAGAGTGAACCCAAGTTGTTAGGGTGAGCTCCAGGTTTACAACAAAAACACCACATTCAGTCTGGAACAGCTTAACCTGTCACCAATAACAACCAGCTCCTCCTTGCTTGGGTTGAAGATTGAGCTAAGATGGGAAATCATTATTACACTATATAACAACAACATCAACAAAAAACATCAGACATTTCTCAGTCTGTCAAACCTTGTTTCAGTCAGTCAGTCGGTTGTTTATGTCATGAGCTCAGGTTGTATTGTGTACGTGAGCTGGGAGAGAGACCTCCTGCTCAGAATGAACTGCAGTTTGGCTACTCGTCCTGCTGAAGGAATCAGCAGTGTCGCTTATGGGGCCCCCTCCTCCATGATGGTGGACGCTGGTTCCATGTTTTTTCCTGCAGAAAACACTCAAGTGTAAATTAATGATCGGATTTTCATGGAACCTCTTATCAATTAGTTACCATTACTCACACAAGCAAAGCTTCATGCAATGTTAAATCTGCACACACACACACACAAAGTCTGTCACACACACTTCCATAGCACTACCTTACAATTGTGTTTTATTGTAACTTCCTGATCTGATATGGTATCTGCCCACTAGACAAATATTTTCCCAGGCTTCTCACAGTCACAGTCACTATTTTTTATTTTTCAGTCATTCTATGTAATACTGTTATCATTAACACAACCTCTGCCACTCAATTAACTTCAATTAAATTCATTGCTCTTAATGGTAACCAAGGACACTGCAGAGGCCTGCTCATAGGTTAAAGGTAACAGGCTGGGAAAATAGCTTCAACCAGCAGTGGAACCATAGAGTAACATGCTATGAGCTACACACACATTGTCACACTCCTCCTTTAGGCCCGTTCATGCTGTCTGTTTAACAAGAAACATACACGAGTGACGTTTTCTCATAGTCTGGTAGAGCCAAAGCAGGAGCCTGCTGCAACAACACTCTAATGGTTTCAAATGCCATGTGACCCTCTGGGGTCCACTCGAGTTTTCCCCATAAATTTCCAGCTCCTTCAACTTTTATCATCTCTCTCAGGGGTTGCACAAGAGCTTAGACTCACCTATTCTGTGCATTTGAGACCAAAAGAACATTACTTTGGGAAAAGTGATGCATTTTAAATGTGTCTGTGGAGATTCTCTGTCATCCAGGTGAAGTTGTCTGAAGGTCTAGTCATGGCAACTGGACTCCTTCTATTTTGTAGAAACGTTTCACCACCTATCCAGGCAGCTTCTTCAGTCTGTAGGAAGTTGGTAGAGACCACAAATTTATCCTCCAGTTTGGTTTCACTTCACTACTGTAAAGAATAGGTTTGTTATATTATGAGTAGGTGTGAATTCCCAACTACCGTGACTCCTCCTCCAACCATAACAGGGTCATTAAGTGTGTCCTTCCTGGTTCAGATATGTGGATGACACCTGGGTGAAGATCAAGATCCAGGAGTTACATTCACAGACCACATAAATGCAGTGACAGCAACATCAGGTTCACCAGAGAAGACACTAAGGACAACAGACTGGCCAACACACTCATCATCACCTGCAGCACAAACTAGGAGTCATCAGGACCCTGAACACAGAGCAGAGATTTAGCTAAAAGATAATCAAGGACCATTTCATGTTTGAGTAATGTTAATCTGTGTGATTTATCACTGGCCGCTAATAGATGAAAGCCTCTAATTGTCTCATTTGCAAATGCGCACATTGGATTATGTAAAGTTATCAATATGATCAGCTAAAAATGTTACACCATACCATGGAAATAAACCAATACGCCATTTTTCTCCTAAAGAAATGTGCCAATGATAGGACTCATGGTTAAAAAAGTTCTCTATTTCCCTATTTTGAACGTGATTTGTATCGTATTTAATCTTTACTTCGACCAGAGCTAAATTGACAATCGTAAGATTCACAAAATAACAACATCTTGACCATACTGACGGTAAAAACAGGTACTGAGATACACAGAACCAGTAAAAAGGTTCATTTGGGGGTATTCCCTTATATGCAGGTGCTTACTTCTGGGTGATGTAAATGTAGAATGGGAGGCAGAGCCTTTAGCTCCAAGCTCCTCTCCTATGGAACCAGCTTCCAGTCCAGGTTCGAGAAGCAGACACCCTCTCTAGTTTTAAAACTAGGCTTAAAACCTTTCTTTTTGACAAAGCGTATAGTTAGAGATGGTTCTGGTCACCCTGAACCATCTCTTAGTTAAGCTGCTATAGACTTAGATGCTGGGGGACGTCCTTTATTGACTGAGCTCTTTTTTCTCTTTTTCTTCTATCCACTAACATGCCTCCATTTCCACATGTGACTAACTTTGTCTCTGTTCTCTCCTAGTTGTGCTTCTCCCCTTCTGTCTCTCTCTATCCTCATCTACAGGTATCATCAGACTCAGAGTCGTGTGTCTCCAGTGTTCAGTTGCTGGTCCAACCATCCTGCCTGTGTTCTGTTGCTGCTTGTTTTGTTGTTGTGGTTGTGTTCTTTTCTCTCTTCTCTATCCCCTCACCCCAACCGGTCAAGGCAGATGGCCGCCCACACTGAGCCTGGGTCTGCTGGAGGTTTCTTCCTCGTTAGAGAGGGAGTTTTTCCTCTCCGCTGTCGCTATTTAACTGTACAATTTATCGATTGGCTACAATTAAAAGCTTGCTCTATGTGGGAATTGTTGGGTTTAGTTGTGTAAGGTCTTAAAACCTTACTTGTAAAGTGCCCTGAGATAACTGATGTTGTGAATTGGCGCTATATAAATAAAGTTGAATTGAATTGAATTGAATTGAATTGATGTTTCATTCCATAAGTGGTTCTGCTTGTTCGGTTGAACATAAGCACAGAATGTGTATTGTTGCATCGTTGAGTGGGGCTTCAACCGGATCTGCTTGAGTAGTATTCAGAGGAAGGCAGGTTGCATATTATCACAAAAACAGTCCACACACGATAAATAAGTGTCCTTCTGATGTTGGGAGTGTCCATATGCATGTGATTGTATATGATACCGTGTATGGTGGCAAAGGCTTGTACAAGGCTGATGAGGGGATCTAAACAGGGACAGTGTCGCGTTTCTGGCTGGAATATCAGCAGGGGGTCCTTGTATGGCTAAGATCTTAGAACGTGGGCCACACCACCTGGTCTTGTGCCACTGGATGTATGAGTACCAACTGTTTGAAGAGACAGCATTGTCAGATAATAGGAAATCTATGTAAAATCCCCACGGTTTCCAGTTAGATTGTTCATAGAGTAGTGTCTTGCGTCTTAGCAATGTCTCCTTATAGGAAGGTGTGAATTCTTCTTCTTCTGGGGTCTCCTGACCCTGCGTGGGTGACCTGGGCTTGTCACGTCCTCCCTCCTTCTCCTCGGTTCCATTCACTGATGGTGCAGGTGTACTCCCTCCGATGATGAGTCCTGTTGTTGTCATCCCGATGATGGTGAATGCGATCAGGAACCTCCAGCCAGTCTCCTTATCTGCTCCCTGTGGGTGTCTTGTCTGAAGCATCGTGGGGAAAGGTTTTGCGGTGGGATGCATGGATCCACGTGTCCCTGTCAGCAATACTTGGTGTGGTCCTGTCCACCAGGGCTGGTGCCAGTGCTTCCATCTGAGATCCTCTCAGCTGTCTTCACCACTCTCTGCAGATGTTTGCGGTCCGTCACAGTCGCGCTGCCGTACCACACAGTGATGCAGTTGGTCAGGATGTTCTCAACTGTGCAGCTGTAGAAGTTGCTGAGGATCTTTTGTGACATACCGAACTTCAATAACCTCCTCAGAAAATACATTTATTGACCAACTGTGTGGTGTTGAGAGTCCAGGTGAGGTCCTCACTGATGTGGACCCCGAGGTCCTTAAAGCCGTTCACCCTCTGCACTTCAAGCTCCCGGATGAACAGTGGCCGATGAGGTCTCCTCTCTTTCCTCATGTCCACTATCATCTCCTTCGTCTTGTCTGTGTTGAGGGTGAGGTTGTTGTCCTCACACCATGTCACCAGACTGACCACCTCCCCCCTATAGGCTGCTTCATCCTTCCTATCACTGCAGTGTCATCAGCGAACGTCAGGATGATGTTGTCCTTATGGGAGGCGACACAATGGTACTTGAACAAAGTGTAGAGGATGGGGCTGAGGACACACCCCTGTGGGGGGCCAGTGTTCATTGAGGTGGTTTCTGACGTCCTGTTTCCAATCCGTACAGACTGAGGCCTGCCTGTCAGGAAGTCCAGGAGCCAGTCACAAAGTATGGGGTGCAGTCCGAGTGTAGACAGTTTGTGAGTGAGTTTGTGGGGGACGAGCTGTAGTGGATAAAGAGCATCCTGATATAGGAGTCTTTGTGCTCAAGGTGAGAGAGGGAGATGTGAAGGGCAGCAGCGATGGCGTCTGAGGTGGACCTGGTATGCATACTTCAAAGGGTCCAGCATGTCTGGCTCACTGTTCTGAATGTGGGATGTTGTGTAGCTGATCAACTGCAGGCTCAGGGAGGGCTGCTTTAACCTTGGGGAACATGAGCTTAAGAGTCTGGTTTCGTCATCCATCCCTGTTAGGGTTAACTTATTTTGAGGAAAAGGTGTGTTGGTCATTCACATAGGTCGCCCTGTGAGAATTTCACAAGGACAAAGTCCAGTTGCTTTATGTGGACGACCCCACATAAACATTAAGGCCAAGGGTAAAACCTTAACCCGTGACTACTGCATTTCAGCCAATAATTTTGTACGTTTTGTTTTCAGAGTCTGATTTGCTCTTTCCACTGCACCACCACTTGCTGGATGGTTGGCACAGTGTGTCTTCAGATTTATCTGGAGGCTCTCTGACATACTTTGTATAACATTATTTACAAAATGTGAGCCATTATCACTACTCAATTTTGAAGGCAACCCCCACCTTGGGACCACTTCCCTTAGTAAAGCCTCTGCTACTGAGACAGCGGAAGCATTTCGGCATGGGAAACACTCAATCCATTTTGAGAACATGTCTATTATGACTAGCCAATATTGGTAACCAGCACATAGAGTCTACTCAATAAAATCCATCATTAAATGTTCAAATGGACCTTCAGGTTGTGGAGGTGCTGATGTGGACATTTCTGCAGTTCTGCCAAGATTATTAGTAGCACAAATTACACATCTTTACAAAATCTTCAGTATAGGTTGAGAAACCTGGTGCATAACACAATCAATTTAAAATAGCCAACATCCCCCCTTGGTCAGGACCATGAGTCAATTTGGTGAATCTAATAAAGTGGCCGGTGAGTGTATGTTCCTGTGCTTGTGTCTGTGTGTTTCTAATTCTCTGACCTGTCGTCCTTTGCGTCTCTGCGTCTCAGCTGATGTGTCCTTCAGAGAAACCCTGAAATCCTTGGGTCTGGATCAAATTGGATCTGGTTCTTTTTGGTTAGAACACTCACAGGCCACAGCCATGATGACTCTGACCCCTCAGTCAGTGTTGTAGTTCTCTCCTTCACACTTCTTGCATGGCTCTCTCCTACACCAGCTGATGTGAATATCAACAGTTCAGAGTTTTACCTTCAGTCCTTTGAAGAGTCAGCAGCTGCTCATTCATCTCCCAGTTCACTGCAGACCAACACCTTCCAGCTTTCACTCAGCATTTGGGTCTTTTGTCTTGATTCTGTTGCCTGTAATCAACAAAACCATACTGGAAGAAGAGATTTTCTGGAAGAAGCAGTTAGTCTGAGTCTTGGTCTAAGTCCTGCACAGAGGTCAGAGGTCAGAGAGTCTTCTCTTCCTCCACCTCAGAGTCTTCCTGCAGCTGGTTAGTTGTTCGGTTGGTCTCAGATTCCTGTAGCGGTGACGTCTCCTTGATGGATCAAAGCTTATCACAGCCAGAGACAGCAGGAGACAGATCCCTGACTCTTCCCCTACATACAAATTTTTCTTTCTTTGTATTTTAAACACCTCTCACTTTTTCAATACAATTACCACAGATTTCCATCTGCTCTCTTAACTTTCTCTGCCTTTTTCCTTTCTAGCCAACTACATGGATGGCATGAAATACAGGAATAACATGTGATTTGTGTATCTGGTGCCAAAGTTGAACATTCTCACCCACATTAGAACTGACAGAACATCAGTCAATCACATCCTGTAAGAACTATTAAAGTAATTTCTCTGTTTTTTGTCGACGACGACACAAATAATTACATATAAGTAGACACACAGCGCTGTTGCTTCAGAACTTAGCTCACAATCTTTCTTAATTTTCTCTCTCTCTCTTATTTTTGTAACTCGTACGGTAAATTTCCTTTAAACCCATATATGGTATATATATGGTTCTAGATATAAGGTAAGACTTATCACTATTCGTAATATCCATCCAGTGGTTATTTCTAGTTGTTTTAAATTTTCTTGGTTAGTCTCTCTTCTTTCTGGCCACTGGCATCTGCCACTTCTCTCAGCTTTACAGACTCAATGGGATCTCACTCACCATTGAAGGAATCTATACGTCACGTGACTTAACTGACCCCTGAGTGCTCACATACACATATTCACATATTCACAGGATTTTTCAACTTAACACGAAAGAGAAACGAATTATAACAGTGGACTCACGTATCAAAAACCACCCAGACCTGAAATCAGGCAGGATTCCAGCCTCCATTTGTTGGAGCGGAATCTTCCCTGAGTCTCCTGTTAGACCCCCACCGGTGGTTTACCTTCAGTCTGGGCCAAGTGTGGAACAGCAGAGTGTCCATCCCATCCTTGTCGCCAAAATGTTGTGGACAAATCTTCTACATTAATTTGAGAGTTGCTCATTCTCAAAAGAATTGAAGGAATCAAAACCTGGAAATGTGATGAATCATCTCGTTTAATTTACATGTCGACGTGGAGACGTATCAGTTACCTCAGCAGTCTCCTGATGAGTGTTAAAACAAGAGCTTCTTATATGCAGAGACAGAGTTTAGCCACCATTCACATGGCCTTGCTTTTCTAAATATGTAGCAACAGACAAACCCCAGGTAGCAGTTACTGCTGAATCAACAACGACCAACACTAATAACACTCCCTTCGTTTCCTTAAATCCTTGTTTCCTCTTTCCTGTGAAACATCAAAGCCCTCTGTTATTAGCAAACACAAATGTTGTTTCCCATTTATTAATTTTTTCTCCCACATCACTCTCACTGGAAACAGTGCCAAAACGCTTAGAATCACCTATTCTGTGCATTTGAGAGCAATAGAACACAATTTGTGTTCAACAAAGCGATAGAAATGCATTTCATTAAACAGTCCACAGGAAAACGTAAGATTGGATGAGTAGATGGCACAGAATGACCTCAGGAAATGAAAAGCTTTTAGGTCTCAGAGACAAGAAAAAGAACAAAAAACACCTTAAGAAAAAGATGAAGAATAATAAATAAAGAGATATTCTGGAACATTTAAAAATGGAAGGAGCAAAGAAATGTCAGCTCAAAAGTGAAGAAAATGACACAAAGCCAACAGGACTAGAAACAGACACGCAACCACCACCACACGTTTACATGTAGCAACGTGGACAGTTTACACTGTTGTCAGATAGAGAACTAGCAGGTCTCGTTCGTGGAGCTTTCACGAAGATGCAGAAGGACGGTCAACAGTACACGTACCAAATACCAGGATTTGTGCAGCCTCCGTCTATCGTTAATAGAGCGTTAGATGGAGATCTCCAACATCTAGGTATTCAATCCACAACACTGATGTATGTGGTCTATGATGGCATTTTGATCTGCTCAGAAAGAAAAAAGCAGTGTGAAAGACTCAACTGCAGTATTAAAGGCCTTAGCAGCTGGAGGTCATAAGCTCAGTAAAAGCAAGCTGCAGTTCTGTCAGAGAACAGTAGAGTCCTTGGGACGGCAGCTTAGTGGTGAAAAGAGGCTTATAGCACCGTCTCAGGTAGAAGCTGATATAAAAGCTCCCAAACCACTAACTGTGGGACAGATGTTGTCATTTTTGGGGATGGCTGGTTACAGCAGACCCTGGATATGTGACTATGCTATGACAGCAGCTCCTTTATGGAACATGATAAGAGGAGCTGGACAATAATTAATTTCCAGTTTCAACAACTCGCTAAGCCAGGCGGTTGTTCCCACGTGCTTCAAAGCTACAACCATCATCCCAATTCTGAAGAAGTCATCTCCATCCTGCTTCAGTGACTACCGGACCCCGTCCAGTTTGCATATGGGCCCAACCGCTCAACCCATGATGCCGTTCACACTGTCCTGCACTCAGCTCTCACTCACCTGGACAAAAATGACGCTTATGTCAGAATGCTGTTCAGACTTTAGTTCAGTATTCAACACTATCACTGTTATTACATCCCACTGTGCAACTGGCTGTTAGACTTCCTGACCAGAAGACCTCAGGCAGTACGGGTCGGCAGCAACACATCCAGCATTTTGACTCTGAACACTGGGCCCCTCAAGGATGTGAGCTGAGCCCCCTCCTCTTCACTCTGCTGACCCACGACTGCACACCCGTCACATAGCTCCAACCTCTTCATTAAGTTTGCGGACGACACAACTGTGGTAGGTCGCTCATCAGTAACAGGGATGAGACAAACTACAGGAGCGAAGTGAGCCGTCTGGCCTGGTGGTGTGGAGACAACGATCTCTCTCTAAACGTGGAGAAGACCAAGGAGATTGTTGTGGAGCCTGCAGACTCCACATGCTCCTCTCAACATCAACGGGGCAACTGCGGAGAGAGTGAACAGCACCAAGTTCCTGGGTGTTCACATCACAGAGACCCTCTCCTGGACCAACTACACCAATGCATAGTGAGCAGCTGAGAAGATCGTTGGTGTCTCTCTCCCCTCCCTCCAGGACTTTTACAGCACCCGTCTCACTCGCAGGTGATCCCACCCACCCATCACACAGCTTCCTGAGCCTGCTTCCATCAGGGAAGAGACTACGGAGTCTCCGGGCAAGGACCACCAGACTGAAGGACAGCTTCATACATGAGGCTGTCAGGAAGCTGAACTTCCTCCCAGCTCTGCCCCCATCCTCTCTCCTGCTCCACGTACCCTGACCCTACAAAGTCCTCCATCCCAGGTCTAACTCTCCTCCAACCAAACACTGTGACTAGCACCAGTCACTTTAAAAAAGCTTTGGACATCTCGCTACCTCACTTAGCTACCTGTTTAGCCACTTTATGAAAAAACCTACTTGCACTACACCATACCACAACACTTATTGTACATTTGTGTATGCAGATTTTTATTTTTGTGTGTATATATCTGCATTTATTTTATATTTATTTATATTTACTGCATTATTTTTATAGTCATATATATTTTAGAAGATATGTTGTATGTATGCACCAGGACCTGAGGGAAACGCAATTTCACTTCTCTGTATGTATGTACATGTGGTAGAATTGACAATAAACTTAAAACTAATCGATCAGCCCCACTTGTGTAGACAGAAGAAGCTAAAGGAGCTTTTCAAAAACAGAGACCTGCAGACTGCTCCAGCTTTAGCCAATCCTGACTATACAACACCATTTCACCTTTATGTGGCTGAAAGACAAAACTGTGCCGACGCAAGACTCCCCCACAGGGAAACAGCCGACAGCCTGTTACAGCACTAAGCTTGATAACACTGAGGAGGGACTGCCTCCCTGCTGCCAGAGATGGGCAGCAGCAGCAGCATTTACCGATAGGTAAGCATCAGTTCTAACAATGGGACACCCTGTGACATTGTATGTATCTCACCAACTGCATGCTATGCTAACTAGTCCTTGATTTGTTGTTACACAGGCCAGAAGGACTGTTTATGAAGTGTTACTATCAGGACAAGAACAGACTGTGCAGCGGTGCACCACAATAAATCCCACATGACTGCATACAATTCAATTCAATTCAACTTTATTTATATAGCGCCAATTCACAACCGCAGTTATCTCAAGGCACTTTACAGGTAAGGTTTTAAGACCTTACACAACTAAACCCAACAATTCCCACATAGAGCAAGCTTTTAATTGTAGCCAATCGATAAATTGTACATTAAATAGCAACAGTGGAAAAACTCCCTCTCTAACGAGGAAGAAACCTCCAGCAGACCCAGGCTCAGTGGCTCTCAAAAACAAAGGTTTTAAGCCTAGTTTTAAAACTAGAGAGGGTGTCTGCTTCTCCAACCTGGACTGGAAGCTGGTTCCATAGGAGAGGAGCTTGGTAGCTAAAGACTCTGCCTCCCGTTCTACATTTAGAAACTCTAGGAACCACAAGTAGACCAGCGCTCTGAGAATGAAGCGTTCTGAAGGGAACATAAGGAGCCATGAGGTCTTTAAGATAAGATGGAGCTTTATTATGAAGAGCTTTGTAGGTGAGGAGAAGAATTTTGAATTCTATCCTAGATTTGACAGGGAGCCAATGCAGAGAAGCTAATGTTGGAGAAATGTGATCTCTCTTTCTAAGTCCAGTCAGACTCTGGCTGCAGCATTTTGAATTTAATTGGAGGATTTTCAAAGAGTTATTGGGACAACCTATGAGTAGCAAGTTACAGTAGTTAAGCCTAGAGGTAACAAATGCATGGATTAATTTTTCAGCATCACTCTGTGAGAGGATGCTCCTAATTTTAGCAATATTCCTCAGGTGGAAGTAGGCAGTTCTCGAGATTTCTTTAATATATGGTGTAAAGGACAGATCTTGGTCAACAATGACACCAAGGTTCCTACAGTAGAACTTGAAGCTAACGTTATGTCATCCAGAGAAACAATCTGATTCAGTAATGAGTCTATGTGGTTTTTAGCACCAATTATATTAACCTCAGTTTTATCTGAATTCAGTTGTAGAAAGTTATGGGACATCCAGGATTTGATATCATTTAAACAAGTTTGAAGTTTGACTAATTGGTTTGTTTTCTCTGGTTTCATGGACAAATATAACTGAGTATCATCTGCATAGCAGTGAAAATTTATAGAATGTTTTCTAATAATATTACCAAGGGGAGACATGTAAAGACTGAAAAGTATTGGACCAAGCACAGAACCCTGTGGAAGATTGATCATGAACATGAACAAATTGGAATCTGTTCAACTGATAAGACTTAAACCATCCCAACGCTATGTTCCAGTCCCTGCAATAGAATCTTGTGATCTATCGTATCAAATGCTGAACTAAGATCTAACAGGATAAGTAGAGAAACTAGACCATTGTCTGAAGCTGTGAGAAGATCATTAGTGACTCTAATTAGAGCTGTTTCTGTGCTATGATGTAATCTGAATCCTGACTGGAAATCTTCATACAGGTTATTTCTACACCGTTTTTTCAAGAACTTTAGAAATAAAGGGCAAATTAGATATAGGCCTATAATTTGCAAGTTCTCTAGGGTCATAAGTAGGTTTTTTCAATAAAGGTTTGACCACAGCAACCTTAAAGCCTGTGGTACGTAGCCTGTAAACAGAGATTGGTTGGTTTGATTTAATATGGACGTGCTGATTAATGGAAAAACTTCTTTGAGTGATCTAGTTGGGATTGAGTCTAAGAGACAAGTAGCTGATTTAGCAGAGTTAATAATTGAAGTTAACTCAGTCTGATCTATACGGGAAAAACAGTTTAAGTAAGACATAAGTCTAACCAGCAGATATAAGGCTGTTGGATCTGCAGATCGGTTTATGACTTTTGTTGACAGATTCTGATAAATCTTTTCTCTAATGGTTATGATTTTATTGGTAAAGAAATTCATAAAGTCGTTGCTGCTGAGATTTAAAGGGACACTAGGCTCAACACAACTATGACTCTTAGTCAGCCTGGTTACAGAGCTGAAAAGAAACCTGGGGTGTTTTTTATTTTCCTCAATTAATGATGAATAATATGTGGTTCTAGCAACACAAAGTGCTTTTTTTTTAATATAGTATTAAACTGTCTTTCCATGCTAGACAGGATTCACCTAATTTGTTGGACGCCACTGTCTTTCTAGTTTTCGAGTCCTCTGCTTAAGGCTGCGGATCTGAGTTATAACATGAAGCCAACCTCCTCTGATTCACTGGCTTCTTCTTCAGCAACAGTGTCTAAAATTGTAGCATCATCAACAAGACAATCTACCTGCTCATGATTCAGATGACTGCTCTCCTCTGTGTAGCTACAAGGGAATGAGACAAAAGATGATGGAATCATCCTTAAATCTGACAACAGCATCATCAGATAAACATCTGCTGTAATAGAACTTATTTCCAACTGTTGTCAGGTCTGATATGGTAAATTCAAACGTTATTAAGAAATGGTCAGATAACAGAGGGTTTTGAGGGAGAACTTTTAAATGATCAATCTCAACCCCATAAGTCAGGACAAGATCCAGAGTATGATTAAGACAGTGAGTGGGTTCATTCACACGCTGACTTAAACCAATAGAATCCAGTAGTGAATTAAATGCAATGTTGAGACAGTTACTGTCAACATCTACATGAATGTTAAAGTCACCCACTACAATCACTTTATCTGTGCTGAGAACTAAGTTAGATAAAAACTCTGAGAATTCAGTTAAGATCTCTGAATATGGACCAGGAGGACGGTAGACGACACAGAACACAACTGGTTTCTGGGTTTTACAGTCTGAGTGAGAAAGGCTCAGAGTGAGGGTCTCAAAAGAATTAGAGCTAAGTTTAGGCCTAGGAGTAATTAATAAATCCGAGTTATATATTTCTGCTACTCCTCCACCTGAGCCTCCTGAGATAGTTTGTGACTTGTTTGAGTCGACTCATTCAAACGTATTCATCCTGCTGCAGCCAGGTTTCAGTGAGACTAAATAAATCTATGTGATGGTCACTTATTAACAGTTTCATTTATTAACAGAGATTACAAGAAACAAACACATTCATGCAAGTATGAGAGAATTTGTACAACCAACCGATTCCATCAGAGTTAATGTTGTTTGTGGATGGGTCGCGTGTAACAGATGAAACAAGAAGGCATATGCAGCATGTGGTGGTGTTCAGCTAAAACCTGAGTTGTTCGCAGCGCAGAAACTGACGAGACGGGTCTCTCCTGTGACTGAGAGCAGAGCAGGATAACAACGACAAGATCCGTTCAGTCGTGTTTACAGTTCATAAAACGGGAAAACAAAGCGAGCCAAACCGGCCGATAGCTCTTCAAAAACAAAGATAATGTTCCAGAGGCGCGTTGAAGCCCGCGTAATTGGTCGTTGTGGGAAAGGCTTCCTCCTCGCTCCGTCCTTCGCCCGGTCGGGAGTAGCTTAGCCACTGAAGCTCCGGAAGGAGCAATGTTCAAAATAACACACTCACCCAGCCGATGAGTCAGGGAGCTGCGAGTGTCAGTAGTAAGGGACCGATCGGCAGCAGACAGTGCATATGGCTATGGAGTGTGTCACATATGGATTTATCCATGTGGGTGGCTCGCCTGTAGTGCATGGAGAAGCTGTGGCACAATTGATTCTCAAGTGCAGCTACCAAAAGAGTTAGAGGGAAAGATTCCTGTTTGTAGTAGTGTGCAGGTTTAGTAGATGGATGGAAACTTGTCCAACAGCTAAACCACAAAGCAGCAGCTAAGTTTTTGTATGCAGGGTTTCCCAGATTTGACAATGCCAGATACTATATCATCAGACAAGGGTCCTCAAGTGTGATAAGAGAAATGTTTCATATCCTAGGAGCAGCAGGTGATGGGCCCTCAGTCGGGGATCCTGGTCAACCTGCTCTTGACAACCTTGATGTACCTCCACGTACACCTGTCTGGGGAGAAGACCTGTTGGAGGAGGAGAATGTTTCCTATCTATTCCCTCTGTTCTGTTTGTCTTTGTTATGCTAACCCTCTCAGGTTTAGCAAGGGGGGAGCTCCTGATGTCACATCACACTATACCAGCACTGAAACAGGCCAACACCCACTACTTGGTTGAGTGATGACCATGATCTCAGTGTTCACAAAGCATAATGGAACCAGGGAGTAATCACTATGGGTCATATGTAGTTTTAAAACCCAGGCTTAAAACCTTTCTGTTTGACAAAGCGTATACTTAGAGTTAGTTCTGGTCACTCTGACCCATCTCTTAG
This sequence comes from Macropodus opercularis, assembly GCA_030770545.1. Classification (NCBI taxonomy): domain Eukaryota; kingdom Metazoa; phylum Chordata; class Actinopteri; order Anabantiformes; family Osphronemidae; genus Macropodus; species Macropodus opercularis. The sequence goes on from JAUCMP010000031.1 coordinate 579,452, forward strand.
TTAAGGTGCTATAGACTTAGATGCTGGGGGACATCCTTCATTCACAGAGCTCCTCTACATTTGGATTTCTTGTATCCAATAACTTGCCTCCATGTCCACATGTGACTAATGTTGTCTGTTTTTCTCTCCTAGTTGTGCTTCCTAGTGAGGTTTCTTCCTCTATAGAGGGAGTTTTTCCGCTGTTGCTATTAAAATGCACAATTTATTGATTGGCTACAATTAAAAGCTTGCTCTGTGTGGGATTTGTTGGGTTTAGTTGTGTAAGGTCCTTACTTGTAAAGTGCCTTGAGATAACTGATGTTGTGAATGGGGCTATATAAATAAAGTTGAATTTAATATGTAATGTCTGATGCATATGACTTCACACTAACCACCAGTCTTTCAGAAACACACTATATTGTCAAAAGTATGTTAAGTGACATCCCATTCCTCATTCATAGGGTTCAATATGACGTCGCTCCACCCTTTGCAGCTATAACAGCTTCAACTCTTTTCTGAAGGCTGTCCACAAGGTTTAGGAGTGTGTTTATGGGAAATGTTGACCATTCCTCCAGAAGCGCATTTGTGAGGTCACACACTGACAAGAAGGCCTGGCTCTCAGTCTCTGCTCTAATTCATCCCAAAGCTGTTCTAGCAGGTTGAGGTCAGGACTCTGTGCAGGCCAGTCAAGTTCATCCACACCAGACTCTGTCATCCATGTCTTTATGGACCTTGCTTTGTGCACTGATTCCCATTATTTGGATGGGTGAGCGAATACTTTAGACAATATTGTCACGACCGGCAGTTCAACTTCCGGTTTGTGCCTTTATTGTGGAGAGCCTGCCGGACGTGCTCACTACACCTCTGCCAGCTTCCTCTGATTGTCCGATTGCTTTCACCTGTGCTACTGCTAACGCTACTTAAGCCCTGTTCACATGCTGCTCCACGCCACCCTGACCCAGGCTGTGCTGCTCCACGCAACTCTGACCATGCTGCTCCTAAACTACCCCCTGGTCCCGTGTTCCCCCGGGCTGTTACCAACTCTCGCCGTAGGGAGCGGGTGAACCTGTGGAGACTATCTTGGAGCGACGCATGTTTTCCCAGGCCCCGACGGTGGCTCTAGATTGAAGACGCTCTCACCATGCTCTCCGCCGACGACCTAGGGGAGGCTCCAGTTCCCCCACGCCACGCAGCCTCTGACCACGCTGCTCCACGCCACGCTGAATTGCGCCCTGAGCCCGTAATCATCATGTCGACCACCAAGTCCTGCCTCAGGAAACGGAGGGAGGTGGTGAACCAATGGAGCTTAAGTTGGAGGATGCCCTTGCTAGGTTCTCTGCCGATGACCTAGGGGAGACTTCGGTTTTCTCGCCTACCTTTAGCCACTAGGCACTCGCAGCCATAACTCCAGCAGCAGATCCCCGCTCTCACCCGGCCGTTCCTGTCACCCATGCCCCGGGACTGGGGACTGGGACTGGAACATCGACGGCGTTCACCCAGGTTTTCACGCCGCAGCAACCACATCAAAAACAGGCCACTGAGGTAAGAGGTGGTGGCAATTCAAACATTAGAACTCATCAATTATCTTTAAGCACGTTGCACAAACTTTGCCTTGACTGGGAATGAACCGGGATTCAGGAAGCAGTTCAGCACCAGAGAGAAAAATGCTGCAATTTGATTGGCTGAAAGTCTGTTCCAGCTATTCACGACTGGCCTACGATTGGTGGGCGACAGCTCTACCTCTGAACCACCACCACTGGGCGGCTGTTGAGCTACAGTTCACATATTTGAGATTGAGACCCACATTCATTTGTGATCAATGTAGCGGACAAAGCCACCACTTGGGTGAGTGTGCAAGAACTTAAGAGCAACTGACTGTGGATCATTGGCATTCAGTGCAAGTGATTCAACATGAGCAATAGAGCTACAAAGTTTGCAGCAATGGACTTTATTCATACACGTCACACTCTTTTTAGTCTGTGCAGGCTGGACATAAATGAATTGTGGCTGTGTTGGGCCTTCCAACACACTCACAGCGATACAACGAGAACAGGTTGAGCACTCGATCTGTAAAAAACACAATATAATTAATAGAAAAAAGACAAATTGCATCCATGTCAGAATATATACATTTTGAAGGTTTCTTACCCATTTGTCTACTAGAGCTTCAGAGGTGTCTCTTTCCCCACATGCATGGCATAAATCCTCTAGGTTATCTAAACATATGTAATTAATATTAGCTCCATTTAAAGGCTTATATTGTTACTTATTGATTACTTACTTCAGTTGTCAATCAGTTTTGTGGCCATTTCAAGTCGGATTCGGTCAATGGCCTCTTTATTTACTTCAGTCTATATACGCACCCAACAAAAGGTTTTCTGAAATCTAAAACAAATGTGAAAGTTGCTTCACTGATATTCCAACTTTTCATGCACCATATAGTTGAGGGTATTATCTTACTTTACACACCAATACTCCACAGGATGTTGAGTCCTGCTGATGGGGATGGGAGAGGGTCTCACGTGTCCACCTTGAAATGTGTGTTTTTTTTTTTCTCATAAAGGCCCTACAACATGAAAAAGCTACTTACAATTCATGTCTCAAATGTCATATCAGTAGTTTTCAACACATACAGATGAATTAGTCTTACCTTGTTTTTGTCTCTGCACTGTTTTAGTTGATCCATTGTGACTCCAAATGGATCAACAAATAAACGGCCTTTGTTTGGCTATATGGCCTTAAATAGGTTAGATGTGTAAATGTCAAAGTCTGTGAATTTATTTGCCTACATTGCATGTAAGTATATTTACTTACCACGAGAGTCCAATGTCTGTCTTTGCAAACTGCACCAATTAAGACTTCCCACTCAGATACATCAAGCTGCAAGTCAATATTTTATTTTAGCACAGTTTAATATTTGTAAGAACAACCTAAATAACTAAGATCCTCACCTTTCTCATCTCCCTTGATGTTTCATTCCAAATGGCTGTCATTTGAAAGCTGTCAAGCACCTTCACTTTGGTGACAGGCACCATTTTGGCCACCATCCAAAGGTAGGCATTCACAATCTAGAAAACAAACACACACAAGTAAGCAAAGGCAGATTGCGGATCGAAAAGATCATGAATAAAGCACCTCACTCTCCAATTAAATTCTTCAGTCTGGTGCCAAGCTCCATAGATATTCACTGAACACCTTATAGGGGCCCAGCTTAGCCCACAAGACCTCCCCTGCGAGTGATGTCCACAGATTCTTTACCACTGAAAATTCAAGGCATTTGCTAAAACATATATTCATAAGTGAAGAACATTACAATTTTACAGTTCATGTAAGAGTACTTAAACATGAATATCATTACCATGGATAGTTCCAGTTTTGTCAGTATCAGATCTGTATGGTGAGCATGTGAAAGTGTTTTCTGGCGATGACATGGGAACTGTAGGAAAAGGAGTCTTTTTTTTTTTTTTTTTTTTTTTTTAAATTTTGCGGGAATCCTTTCCTCTGGTTCAGTAAAATGGACTAGCTGGTCCACGTTGGCCATGATTTTGGTAGTTTCATTACCAAGGGAAACAACCTTCCCTTCAACCAGGATTTTGTATGGGCCCAGCATGTCCGTCTCCATCTTCCCACCCTTACGCTGCTCTTCTTGTATGTTTTTTTTTTTTTTCAGGACATTATCACATTTTTTTGACGTTTTCAAAAGTGGACTCCAGTGAAAGGAGTCCTTCAAAAATGTGTTCCTTGCTAGCCACACTTTCCACCAATTCAGTTGTCACCTGCAACAGGAAAACACATGTTGAAACTCTCTTTATTGTTAGAGCAGTATTAGTAAATGCTTCTGAAATTGAGCCTCTTACCTCATAGTGTTCTGCAACCTCAGACGGATATCTGGCTTCCCTTCCAAACATCAAGAAAAAGGGACTGTACTGCGTAGTTAGCTGTTTTTATTTTTATTTTTTTGTCCTTAATGCGAACATAGTAGCTTGCAAGTAGTGGTCCCATTTTTCTGGGTTTAGCCTGGCAAGCTTGTTCACAAACCTGAAGAGTGTGATTTGAAAAAATTATAAAACAGGGACTTGCTAGGTAATTTCTGTTATATGTCAGCAAATATACAGCTACATCACATACCTCTGGATGGTGCCATTTAGTTCCTCAACTAATCCATTTGTTTGGGGGTGATAAGGAGCACAAAAGCTCCTTTTAATGCCCAGGGCAGAGGCGGGCATTCACTTTAAATATAACTATGCAAATTAGTGTTTCCAATGACTGTACATGCAAGTTTTGTTTGGAACTTACCCATTTGCGAATGTCTGCTTCCATCCCAGGCCAGTAGTATCGTTGAATCACTGCATGTTGTGTGTTATCAACACCACAGTACCCACCAATTGAACTGCAGTGAATTTCCTCAAAGACTGCATTAGCCTCCTGTGCTGTTTGAACAACCTTTGCGTGGTGTTCCATTTTGTCTTTTCTCCTTCTACATATGTAATTGAGAACATCATCTGAACAGAAAGTAGATCAACTGAATATATTGTTGTACAAGAACAAATTTTGATTTGATTATTTGTGCCTTCCAGCATTAACACTTACCCAGTAATTGAAAGCTTGTCTCTTTATGAATTAACGTTCATGCTTTGTCAAGCCCTCAGGAAACCGATTTTGCTCTAGGAAGTCTCGGATCTCTGTTACAAGATTGGCTTCAATTTAGACTTATGACGCACTCTATCTATCTATATTTATCTAGATCTATATACCGTTAGCTTGTTAGCGACATTGCTACGTTAGCTTTAAGTTTTGTGTATTCAAACATGTAGCAGCCCTATTGTACACAGTAAACATTTCAGTGAAGAGGCCACCTACCTGCCCAGCTTTCAGCTTTTTCTCTGTCAGTTGCTACAGTTTTTCATTTTTTTCTGAGTAGAGCGTGTGCTGGTGCCGGACGCCGCCATATTGGATGTTCTCAATGCAAAGTGATTTTCCCGAGTACCTCTGCGCCATGGTCGTCATGGTTACAAAGTAGTTTGGATCTGATTGGCTGACAGATCGCATTGCTGCTACGGTACATGTTGTATTTTTACTCGCTAATCCTTTCGTTGTATTGAAAGTCAAACCTTAAACTGAATATTGAAAAGTGTTCATGTGAGACCAGAACATGTGAGTTTTGTTTAGATGACATGAATGTTTAAGTTCAATCTTCACAGTGTTTGACATCATGTATTGGTGGTGTCTGCTAAACAGATTAACCTGGTACCAATCATAACGTTTCCACGAAGACAGAGAAACAGAGGTAAGATTATTTTACAGCTGAGATAAAAATGTTTGGATATTATTTGTGTTATATGTTCTGATCAGTTGATTAATGTCTTGAACTGATTGTTACGTGTATTGTGACTGTTTTCTACTGTTGTGATTTTGTTACTATCGATTTTTTTTTTTTTCACCTGAAAGAAGAAGGTTTTTCCATGACATTTTGGTGTCAGAAGTGGGATGGACAGTCTGCCGACTGACGCCTGAGTCCAGACTGAGGGTTACAGCACAAGGGAAAGGTTCCTCTAAACAGAAAAAGGACTGGATTCCCACCTGATGTTCGGGACAGGAGGCGGACAGCGGATGCTTTGTTCACAGTGAGTAGTGTGTTGTGAAGCATCATATCACATAAAAACTGCATTTACATCACAGTATTTTATGATGAACCTGTAACACTAACTCAGTGTTGAGGCGAGAGCCAACAACTCTCCTCTCTGTGATGCTCAGGTTCCTGTTGAAGTCAGTTTGATCAATGCATGATGACAATCATGAACTGATGATCATTAGTTAACAGGGTTTAGACTGAAAATGCAGCTGTATAGAATAAATGCTTTGGGTATTAACAGATTACAGGAGTTCCCTGTAGGTTGGGGCAAAGCATTGATTTGGGCATAGCTTTAAAACCTCTCTGTCTACTTACATGTAACTTTGTTATAATCTCAGCTTGTATTTTGATTAATTTGATTTGTATTGGTTTTAGTTTTTAGATCATATTTCTCCTAAATTCAAAATTCTTCTCCTCACTTACAAAGCTCTTCATAATAAAGCTCCATCTTATCTTAAAGGCCTCATCGCTCCTTATGCTCCCTACAGAACGCTTGGTTCTCAGAGCGCTGGTCTACTTGTGGTTCCTAGAGTTTTTAAATGTAGAACGGGAGGCAGAGCCTTTAGCTACCGAGCTCCTCTCCTATGGAACCAGCTTCCAGTCCAGGTTGCAGAAGCAGTCTGCTACCTCCTTCTGCTACCTTTGTTTTTGACAAAGCGTGTAGTTAGAGATGGGGTTCTGGTCACTTGGAACCATCTCTTAGTTAGGCTGCTATAGACTTAGATGGGGGGGACCTCCTAAATTAGCTCCTCTACTTTTCCATTTTGTGTATCTACTAACATGCCTCCATGTGACTCTATTCTCATCTCCAGATATCGTCAGACTTACAGCCGTGTGTCTCCAGTGTTCAGTTGCTGGTCCAACCATCCTGCCTGTGTTCTGTTGCTGCTTGTGTCCTTTTCTCTCTTCTCTCTCCCCTCACCCCAACCGGTCAAGGCAGATGGCCGCCCACACTGAGCCTGGGTCTGCTGGAGGTTTCTTCCTCTATAAAGGGAGTTTTTCCTCTGCTGTTGCTATTAAAATGTATAATTTATTGATTGGCTACAATTAAAAGCTTGCTCTATGTGGGATTTGTTGGGTTAGGTCCTAAACCTTACATGGATAACTGAGATAACTGCTGTTGTGAATTTGCGCTATATAAATAAAGTTGAAATGAAGTGAATTGAATCTATTTTTATTTCATTTTTTATGGTTTTTCCTCTACCCGATCCTGAATGAGAATCCTCTGTGTCCAGATCAGTCCAGCGCCTGGACTGTTACTGCAGCTTTAACCTGTGAGCAGATAGCTGAGAGGCACATAGACAAAAGTGCAACACATATATTGCAGCTGTGGTTTGAGGTGGACTGAAACCTATGGGAGTATTAATGCACAGATTAAGCATCAATCCCACTCCACACCCTCCTCTCCTAACAGAGAGTGTGGGAGAAAATTATGAACGTTAGAGAGGTGGTTGGCGTGATGGCGTCCACTGCTGCGGTGCCTAGAGAGAGTGAACCCAAGTTGTTAGGGTGAGCTCCAGGTTTACAACAAAAACACCACATTCAGTCTGGAACAGCTGAACCTGTCACCAATAACAACCAGCTCCTCCTTGCTTGGGTTGAAGATTGAGCTAAGATGGGAAATCATTATTACACTATATAACAACAACATCAACAAAAAACATCAGACATTTCTCAGTCTGTCAAACCTTGTTTTAGTCAGTCGGTTGTTTATGTCATGAGCTCAGGTTGTATTGTGCTCGTGAGCTGGGAGAGAGACCTCCTGCTCAGAATGAACTGCAGTTTGGCTACTCGTCCTGCTGAAGGAATCAGCAGTGTCGCTTATGGGGCCCCCTCCTCCATGATGGTAGACGCTGGTTCCATGATTTTTCCTGCAGAAAACACTCAAGTGTAAATTAATGATCGGATTTTCATGGGATTTCTTATCAATTAGTTACCATTACTCACACAAGCAAAGCCTTATGCAGTGTTAAACCTGTACACACACACACACAAAGTCTGTCACACACACTTCCATAGCACTACCTTACAATTGTGTTTTATTGTAACTTCCTGATGTCTGATTCACACGAACAACAGTCTTTCAGAAACACACTATATTGTCAAAAGTATGTTAAGTGACATCCCATTCCTCATCCATAGGGTTTAATATGACGTCGCTCCACCCTTTGCAGATATAAGAGCTTCAACTCTTTTCTGAAGGCTGTCCACAAGGTTTAGGAGTGTGTTTATGGGAAATGTTGACCATTCCTCCAGAAGCGCATTTGTGAGGTCACACACTGATGTTGGACAAGAAGGCCTGGCTCTCAGTCTCTGCTCTAATTCATCCCAAAGCTGTTCTAGCAGGTTGAGGTCAGGACTCTGTGCAGGCCAGTCAAGTTCATCCACACCAGACTCTGTCATCCATGTCTTCATGGACCTTGCTTTGTGCACTGATTCCCATTATTTGGATGGGTGAGCGAATACTTTAGACATTATAGTGAATATTGGCTGGGAAATCCACACACTGCTTACTCCCAAGGAGAAGGGACGATGACCATAAAGGTAACGTAGTAAATCGAGCTGAACAGGCAGACAGTATAACTTAGTGATGGGCGATACCACAAAATTTGGTATTGATCCGATACCAAGTAACTACAGGGCCAGTATCGACGATACCGATAACGATATCCATACTTTTTGCACCTTAAAGGCAAATCATCATTGCACAGTGTTGATTATTATCTTTATTGCAACGGCGACATGAATAATGCTCATGAACAGAAATACTTGTTTAAATGCTAATAATAAAATTATAATAAATTAGATAAATAAGTAAATTAAATACAAATATGAAAAAAATATCTATTTTAAATTATAATAAATTAAATTGCAATTAATACAAAATAACATTTCTTAAATTAAAAGATCATAGTGCTCAAGTAGAACAAAACAAAACAGTAAATATTTAACAGTAAAACATCACCGGGATGTTTCCGCTGCACAGCTGGTGAGTGTGCAAGCATACGTTTATGTAGCTTCAGTGCATCATTTTGCTTCTAACCGTGGATATTGTGTATGTCCACGTATATAAACGTCTCTGGCGCTCAGCTGGTGTGTGCACGTTTAGGTTCCAGCTGCTCTGCCTACGGTGCGGATTCCTTTTCACTACTGCCTACGTGTGACCTGGCGATCAACCAACTACCTCAGCGATCGAGGTATTGGGCAAACCTGACTTAGCTCATTGCGTATTTGGGGTAGTAAAATAATGGTTCATTTCATTTTTAATATCTTATAACACATTAAGTGTCCCCCGGTGTACCTGGATATTCTTTGCCTTTCATGAAACTCTCCTGCAGTGTCATCTGACGGACAGTGGCTGCCGGTGAATCAGAGGACGTTGAGGTTTCCTTACGCTGTTCAGCGTCCTTTAACGTGTCAGGGTGTGTGGTTTTTAAATGTTTCAGTAAGTTGCTAGTGTTGCTGCCATGTGGCACAACTTTACTACAGACGCTGCACCAAGCATTTCCCTAAGTAGTGGGTGGAAAATAGCAGCACACAATGCTTCTTACTCTCTCTCTCCATGCTGCTGTGCCTCTCACTGAGACGGACGTCCCTCCACTCTGCAGCAACTAACTTAGTTTTACTAAGTTATATATAAGTTAGTGGTAGTAGAAGTATTACTCCCTACTTCCTTCCACAGTGCATGACTGGCTCTGGAAGGCTCTGACATCTGATTGGCTGTCATAATCATGTGCTACGGAAGACCGTTTGGGCTGGTTTTACACACATCCAAAACTATCAGAAGTGAAAACTAATTGCACGTTTTTATTAGGAGTGGTATCGAGCGATACTTAAAGTAGTATCGACCACTACTACAAGTATCGGCCAGCGGGTATCGAAATATCGATTCCCGAGAGTCGAAATTCCCATCCCCTAGAATAAATGGACAGTTTCCACTGCACATGAAAGTGAATGATGAAGTTGCTTACGGAGGTAATAGATGAGGAGAAGTAGAAGACAAAAGGTCATCATCTATTCTCCATAAGGTATGTACAGTGCTCCAAATTATTATAATAGTATATTATAATATAATATAACAGTAGAATAAACAGTGATACATATGACGTAAAAACATAAATATACACAAAATATAACCATTTCATCTATCCCCTATAGAGACTGTACGACGGCTAAGGAGAAGGCAGGCAGCCATGGCACCTGTCAACCACACACATTAGCTGCACCTCATCACGTGCACAACCTCATCTAGGAACACAGCGTACTCCACCATCGTCCTGACAGGAGCTGACAGAGGCAGAGGGAGGCTGCAAGCCGTGATTCTGCATTGACTACCACCTGTGATGCCGGTACCACCTGGAGTGAGTATCGCTCAAGTTCAACCACAGCCAGCTGCAATTCAACCACCACAGGAACCTACTGAGGCCATACACCCACTGGAGCCAAGAGACCCTACGCCAGTGCAGCAGGATCATCTGGAATCAGGCCCACCCAGAGGCGCACCGGGAAATGATGACAGAGGGGTGTCCTACAGACCAACTTCACCAGAGGGAGATGCACCACAGAACACAGATGACAACAGTCCAGTGTTGTCAGGACACAAGTGGCACTGCTTGAATCGAGAGACAGCAGCTAAAACAATCACTCTCACTGGAAACTGTGCCAAAACGCTTAGAATTGCCTATTCTGTGCATCTGAGACCAAAAGAACACTACCTTGGTGAAAAGTGATATAAATGCATTTTGTGTTTGCCTGCTTTACTTTTCTACTTGGATCACATCTGAATGGAAAACATCACTGGCATTGCTTGCATCAAGATGCAGCAGCTAAAACAATCACTCTCACTGGAAACTGTGCCACAACGCCTACATAAGATACCACATGACTTTATTAATCCCACAATGGGGAAACTTTTGTGTTTACAACAAGAGACAGTAGACACACTTCCAATGTACACGATGCATAGGATCAAGCAACAATAGTCGTAAGAACAGTCCGAACAATCATAAAGAAAGACAAATCTGTGTTAGTCGTTGTTTACAATGGAAATATTTGATCACCTGAAATATTGCACTAGCTCTGAGAAAATATGAAAATATTTCAGCAGTAGAACAATACCAAACACAGTGTGTACTACACATATGCATTGCACTGTAGTGTTGTGTTGTACAGTCTGATGGCTGTGGGGAGGAATGAACGACAGTATCGCTCCGGGGGTGTAACAGTCTGCTACTGAAGGTGCCGCTCAGAGCCATGATGGATGACAGCTTTACCAGCATCCTTCTGTCTGCTACCTCCTTCATAGTGTCCAGTGTGCAGCCCAGGACAGAACCAGCTCTCTTAACCAGCTTGTTAGGTCTCTGATACTTAAAAATTAAACTTAAAATTCATACTATTACCTCAAATAATTGTCACAATGACTGACTAAAGCTTTACTGATCAATTATAGAACTATTTTAATAAATAAAAATCACGTCACTAACGTTGTGGAAAACAGAAACATGGGACAGAACGGTACTTTCTGTCACCACTCGAAAAAATATATTACAAATCCAGAAAGATCATGTGACGCCAAGGTTACACTCATTTGGTAAGTGAGGAGCTGTCAGTCACAGCTTTATCACTGTGTTCTACCTCCACACTATCAATCCATTCCCCTTGTGCAGTGACTGCAGGCATAATAAAGCACTGAAATAAAGCCTAATCAAACATTTTCAGTTCCTACCTTTGACATCCTGGGCAGGACAATCCTCTGGGATCTCGGCTCGCTCTGGTCTCCCATTGGCTGTGAAGTAGATGATTTTTGGTGGCATGTTTTTAAATGATGATAATGTTGCTTTGTCCACTGCAGGTCTGGGTCTGATGTCGGTCTCACCTCATCGTTTCACTGGTAAACACTCCACCTCCTAATTAATACTCTCTCTACGTCCTTCTCTGCTCCTCCGTCCTTTGCATGTACGGCAATATATTTAAATTAAATTGTGCAAGGGAATTTTCTATTGTGCATCTTCAGTAGAAATTATTATTGTTACTTGTTTTATTATAATTATTCTGAGCTCAGGAGAATAATATCATGATTCTTTACTTCTGCAGAAGACAACACCTTCTGTTGTTAAAATTACCAGCTAAGAGCAACAGATGTTTCCTGTGCTTTACATGAGAAAAACATCTTCATGCTGCAGACACTGTTGAATGTTGCTAGGGAGAAAAGGATGTTTAGCTTCAGTCCACCCTGCTGTGAATCCCAGTGGTCCATAGGCAGTGTCCTGCTATTGTTTTGTAAGATCCTGGTTTTGTTTTTGCATAAGGAGATTTCAGTATAAATGTCTGTGCAGAGGGAAAAGTGCTCTGTACCCTGAGTGCTGCAGGTACTTTGTATGAATCTGTACCTCGGGGCCTCGAATAAATGTAGAAAGACAACTGAGTTTTTTTTCACTGACTCTTTTTGATAAAAACAATCTACAACAACTGTAAAACCAGCAATTGTAAAATAATAATTAAAAATGGATTTGAATCTAAATTAGGATTTCACATGAAATGAAGATTTCACACGACTTTCTCAAGTTCTCTGTGAGTTTCATTCAACCAATGCACCGTGGACACTGAATCTGGGCCGTAAGTCTTGTCAATCCAAAACATGAATTCTCAAACGAAAAACAAGCTATTTGAACCAAAACTATGAAAAACTGAAGCCAAAGTTTCTCAATTCAAATATAAGTAAATTATTATTAAGATAAACGTTATATTCAAAATATAAAACAAAATTAATGTATAACAATTTAACTGGTATCAGCCTGGCTGTATAAGAGAATCTGCAGAACTGTATAGGGTTCAATGTGCCTCCCTAACCTATCTAAAACATGCAGAGAAACTCCACATCTGCTGTTTTTGTAGCTTTACACGTCAAAAAGATATCAAAAGTCTTTATGAGCATGACATTTCTTATGTAGTAAACTCCTAAATTGAAACAGCAGCTAAACACAGCTGTGAGATAAATGTGGACTACTTTGTTTTTCTGAGCTGTAGTAAAGTGGAGAGTGAAAACAAAACGTCTACCAACCTCTAACTATCTGCATATGAAGCCGTACTTGTTTAGGTAATAACTCAGCTCCCACCACTGCCAGCACACGGGTCACCTGTTTTCTGCAGTGAAAGCAAGATTCAGTGGCGAACTGCTAACATCACCTAGTGGTGTTAATGTGCAAGTATCAGCTACACAACCAGCTGCTACACTTGGAAAGCTTGCTGTGTTTTGACACCTGTGGATCGGTTTAGGCTGATGCTGAACCAATTTATTATTGGTTATTTTACCTAGCATTAAAATAAGCAGATGTTTTTAATATTGTGGCTGTTTCTCTGATGTCATTGATTGTCATGACATAACTAGGCTAGAACCACAAATACCACATCAGGACTTACACAAGACTTATAATTACCTAAATGCCAGACAGGACATGATGCAATTAACAATTAACAGGCTTGTGCATTGGGTTCAAATGGAAACTGTTTATTTCACCTAGTGTTAAACCACAAGTGAAACTGTTGGAGGTTGCCATGAAACTGCTCATGTACTGACCCTCGAGCATTACACAGGAAAATCAAAGGCACGACGAAGAATCAGAATCATGAAGGCAAACAATGCTCTGCCGTGTTTCAGGTGGAGGTGATCTGTTGTGCAGTATCACGACAGCTGGAGACGATGAACCCAACGCAGCATGTCCTGGATGGAAGGATGTCACACAAGAAAAAGATTCACCCATTAGGGGGCAGTCTTCACTGACAGATGGTGTGATCTCAATAGAAGTGCACAGTTTGACATGATACATGTTGCTTGCTATTACCAAACAGTGATATACATCACTGACAGGTTTATAAAGCTTCCATCAAAATCTATACTTGGGTTAGAAGACTAAAAGCAGATTTTACTTTTTTCATCCATTCATCATCTTTGCTCCAACTCCTGGATTCTGGGGAGAGTATTTAAAGTTTTCATTAACAGCAGTAAAAGCTCCCTCACAGTCTTGAAATGTTTCCACGTGGGACAATGAGTCATAAGCATGAGACTCGAAAGAAGAATCCAACAGGATGCGGGATACTAAACAGAGGACTATGATGAGAAGAAGCGGGAAAACAGGGGTTGAGGGTGGTGAGGGGCTAGAAGGAGCCAAAGTGAAGTGGAGGGAGGGAAGAATTGCCTTTACAATTTGAGCATCAAGTGGACAAATAACTATTGCAAAGGGGGTGAAAGACAGATATCAATCACTATGTTATGTTAAATGTGCAATCTTGCAGCAATAAATGATTGAGCTCATGTTTTGTACAGATTACAGCTGGGTTACATTTAAGGATAAAAGAAAAGGAAACAAACTAAACATTTGTGAATCTCTCGCAGACTTTGATGTACAGCAGAGTTTCATTACAAACCACAAGTCTTTAGTGTGAACAGCACCTAAACAAAGATGCGTTTAAATGTTCATATATACAGACAATATTTGAGGACTCATAGATAGTAGTCAACTGGCTGCAAAGCCCTCACATCTCTCATCCAGGAGAGTTCCTAATCTGCCATTAAAAACTGAGATATCCCACAGGACTTGATTTGCCTGGCCAAGTCTTGCTGCCAGGTATGTTCTGCCATTTAACTGAGACAACGCATATATTCCTACAGCGAACTTGTGAGACGTGAGCTCTACCAGCTCACCTCAGACGTGTTAAGGTTCGTTGAAAGAATGACGGCACTTGAGAGCTTCAGTGCATTTTATTTACAGCACCAAAATGCAGGTCCAGGGTGAAGGGACTCCACACGACGGTCAAAATGTCCAAATGAACAAAACAAACAAAAGAAAACAAGCTGCCAAAAAGCTCATGTATATCTCCAATATACATATGTAAATTCAGCACCACAAATACATGCTTTGTCTCTCTCTATCTTGCTCTGCCAGTTCTAGTCTAAGTCTAGCCACCCTTCTTATATCCCAGGCTCCACCCCTTCATAGGAGGAAACCAAACCACAGGTAAGTATACAGAGACTCCCAACTTCCTCAGACGCTTCATTCCTCAGGCCATGGGACATTATTCCACACCCCTGTTTATAATGTCCTCCTAATAACATATATACATATATAACACAAGCTGTAACATTTAACAATGTAACATATCCCGACCAGACCATACAAATCCTCCCACACATAACACACCTGGTTTCGCCGGAGTTAAACACATTGCGCCGGCGCGACGCAGGCGGCTAAACAGAAGAAGCGGATCTAGGGATGTGAATATCGACTCTCTGGAATCGATACTTCGATACCCGCTGGCCGATACTTTGGACTCGATACTTTCTTAAGTATGCTCGATACTACTCCTAATAGAAACGTGCAATTACTTTTCACTTCTGACAGTTTTTAGATTTAAACTTAATGTGTTATAAGATATAAAAAAAATGAAATGAACCAAGATATGATAAGATAACAAGATATACACTTCATTTAATACAGTAATTGATAAGTAAATTTAGAACTTTTAAATCGTTATTAATTATCTACTACAGTTCTGTGGAAGGACACATGTCCAACACAAACACAGGTCTGGTTGATACACTGCTAACAAACTGGTCCAAACCTTGTTATACAGTGGTTGTGTACATATTGTCAGCAGTTAGCCTCACGTTAGCTTGTTAGCGACATTGCTACGTTAGCTTTAAGTTTTGTGTATTTAAACATGTAGCATCGCTACTGTACACAGTAAACATTTCAGTGACGAGGCCACCTACCTGCACAGCTTTCAGCTTCTCTTCTTCTCTGTTAGTTGCTACAGTTTTACATTTTTCTGAACGGGTAGAGCGTGTGCTGGTGCCGGACGCCGCCATATTGGCTGTTCTCAATGCAACGGTTTTTCGAGTACCTCTGTGCCAAGGTCGTCATGGTTACAAAGTAGTTTGGATCTGATTGGCTGAGAACATTAAAACGGCGGGACATATTGCATTGCTGCTACGGTACGTGTTGTATTTTTACTTGCTAATCCTTTCGTTGTATTGAAAGTCAAACCTTAAACTTAATATTGAAAAGTGTTCATGTGAGACCAGAACATGTGAGTTTAAAGTTGTTCAGATGCCGCCCATGAATGTTTAAGTTCACAGTGTTTGATGACATCACGTACCAGTGGTGTCGGCTAAACAGATGAACCTGGTACCAGTCATATTGTTTCCACGGAGACAGAGAAACAGAGGTAAGATTATTTTACAGCTGAGATAAAAATGTTTGTATATTGTTTGTGTTATATGTTCTGATCAGTTGATTAATGTCTTGAACTGATTGTTACCCGTATTGTGACTTTTTTACTATTGTGATTTGGTTACCATCGTTTTTTTAATTCACCTGAGAAACTACTTGTCAGTGTTTGGTATCATTTTTCATGTTTTCTTTATGACATGCCATATTAAAACATTAGAATGTTCATCTTACTGAAACGAAAACCGATAAAGTCAGGTGTTACACTAGAAAACTGTCATGGAGGATCATTCCTCTATTTGTCCACGAGGGGGCAGCGTCTGCACTGCACGCGGCCACTTGTAGCGTTGTGTCCATCATCTCTGACATCTGCTCCTCAGCGCTGCTCTTCATCCATAAAACAACAACAACAGTTGAAACCCAGGTCCAGTTTCTGTGCTGCTGGAGAATGAACAGCTCCAGCGACCCAAACAATTCTAATGTTCATATGTGAGACCAGAACATGTGTGTTAAAACTTGTTTAGATGCTGGATTTGAATGTTTTTATGTCAATCTTCAGTGTTTGACGACATCACGTGACCCTGGTGCCCTAAACTAGACGGTACCAGATCATTCCCATGACGAAGTGTGGTCTGCTGATCGGCATCTGAGTCCAGACTGATGGTTACAGCCGACACCAGGGAAAAGTTCCACCTGGTCCACAGAAACAGGACTGGATTCCCGTCTGACATCCGGGACAGGAGGCGGACAGCGGACGCTCCATTCAGAGTGAGTCCAGTGTTCTGAAGCAACTATGTGTAGGTGAAGAATGTGTGTGTAGCTCTGTGAAATGGTTTAGTCACGTGGCGCGTTCTGTAATTTCTTTAGTGGTCAGTGAAGGTTACAGTGAAGTTACATCTACATCCAGGATATTACGAATACTGAAGTCTTACGTTGTGTAAGTCATTAATGGGTTTAAAGAGAATGAACCACATGTGGAAGAGAATGTTCAGCAAGATTGTGGCCTATGTTTTAAAACAGTATTTTAGTTTGTCTTTATATGTGGTAAACCTAGTTTGTATTTAGTTTTATTTGAGTAGATTTTTGTTTTAGAGCATTCATACATCTAGGGATGTCCCACTTGAATAAAATGAGCGTATGATTGATATAATAACATCATAAGCTTTGCGATGACTCCTTCAGTGTCCCGTGTGCATTGCTAATAAGCACACTACAGGGTACGTTGCTCGGAACCAATGTGTCATACAAACTACCTGGTATTAACAGATTACAGGAGTTCCCTGTAGGTTGGGGCAAAGCATTGATTTGGGCATAGCTTTAAAACTTCTGTGTCTACTTACATGTAACTTTGTGTTAAACTTAGCTTGTATTTTGATTATTTTCATTTGTTTTTTTGATTTCAATTTACAGGAATAAAAAGTCAGGGATAAGAGAATATTAGATATGATTGTTTGTTTGTTTGATTGGAATGAAAGATTTACTGACCTGCTGAGACACAATGAAGCTGTGTTTATTTAATAGTTACTAACAGAAACATTTACTTTTTAACGCCAGCATGTTTCTTTGTTGACAAATTTGTAAATATGCCTATTCCTGTTCTGGTTAATCAGCACGACTGAGAAGACCAACAGTGACACTCTTGTCCTACGAGAGGCAGCGTTGACCAGCACAATGAGAGAGACACGTTGAGTGAATCTCCACTGCACCGTCGACTCACCACGAAGGACTTCATCACTACACTTCAGTGCAACAGTGTCTCTGGTGACAAGGGGAGGGAAACCTAACGGTGCTAACGCAACTCCCCGCGACACCATGAGGACCAGTTGCTCAGGTGAAGTCCCAGCAAGCTGTCTGCCACTGCACCAGCATAGAGGACCAAGACGGGAAAGCTGCTATGAATCGGCATCCGAGTTGGATCTGGCAGAAGCAGGTACTGACACAACCACTGAGCAGTGTGAGAAATACCCTGTGTGTTGTAGACCTTAGTTCAAATATTCCATTTATATTCCTGTTACCCCTTTGGCTGTTGCTAAGGTTTTCCACTGAGCCCTGAAGATTAAGGCATGTATTTGTGTATTGGGTGTATTTGTCATAACAGCAGTAATAGTCTTTGCAATTATTTGGAGTAAACCCGTCTGTGGAGCTGGATGGATTCCATGTGGAAAGTTTTCATCTTGTCAGGAGTGACATCTTGAATAGTTACACTAGTGTGATGGGTGGTTCGATTGACCCTGACTTAGGAATGACTATCGCTGACCGCAATGAATAACGCTTGCTATGCACTGACTTAGGAATGACAATCGCTGACCACAATGAAGAACGCTTGCTATGCACTGACTTAGGAATAAATAACGCTTGCTATGCACTGACTTAGGAATAACAATCGCTGACCACAATGAAGAACGCTTGCTATGGACTGGAGGCCTGATGTTCAGGATAGGAGGTGGACAGCGGATGCTCAGTTCAGAGTGAGTACAGTGTTGTGAACCATCTATGTTTAGGTGAAGAGTTTGTGTGTAGTCCTGTGAAATGTTTTAGTCACGTGACGCATTCTGTAGTTTCTCTAACGGTGAGTGAAAGTTACATTGAAGTTACATGTAGAAATGATGCCTGGTAGGATATTCCAAGTTATAAAGTCTTGTTTCGCGTAAGCCATAGGTAGGTTTAAAGAGAATGAACTGTACGTGTAAAAAGCACAGTCTACTTTTACTCACTGTAGCTGGAAATTCAAACATCAGACAAAACGCTGTTTTGCCAAAATGTACATCATTCGCTATCACAGTCAAAGTGATCTATACAAATTAGAATCCAAAGTGTGTAAATTACCTATAAGGGTCCCAGAGGGTTGTGATTCCCTTCTTACCTTAAATCACCCTCGCAGGGCGCTCACCTTTAACGCCAACATGTTTCTGTGTGGACACATTTCTAAATATTTCTATTCCTGTTATGCTGACATGATTGCCAACATTTTCTGTGTCAGCAGACTAATAGTTTCTGTCTGGTTTCCCTTTATTATTTAAAGAGTTCAACATCAGAGCTACATCAAAGCTCAAACTCATATTTAAGTCACGTCAAACTGTCTTTAAATCACATTATTGTGTGTTAGCTCAGTATGACATCCTTGTTGAGCTGGGAGCCCACAGCATCTCCCTGTGATGCTTAGGCTGCTGAAGCCAGTTTGATCATTTAAACATGTGTCGATACAGTTGATCAGTGTTTATGTTTAAATGTTGGACTCTGACCCTGGTGACATCACACAGACTCTATTGCCAGGTAACAGCACAACATTCAACAGTAGCTGATTGCCAACAGACAGAGACACGGGTAAGACATTTTACACCTGAGATCAAAATGTTTATTTGTCTTGTATTTTCTGACCTGTTGAACCAAACGGTGTAGGAGAAAGTAATTTGACTTTATCTGCATGTTTGTGTCATATTAATTTGTGTTGTATTAGTATCATCATAGCATCATCAAACTGAGATGTTTTGTTGGAAGTTAATCCTGAAAATGCTGCGTTCAATTTACACAACAGAGTTTTTATCAGTCAAATTGACTTTTACTGTTTCTTAAGTAGCCTTTTCACTAAATGAACAGCTGAGCTTTTATTAGCAAAACTCACATGACGTGTAAAGATGATGCGCCAGTTAAATTTACAATTCAACATCCTGCTTCACTGAAACCAGCTTGTGATCCATTTAGTGTCGTCTTAAAGGGATGTTTATTATGACTGGATATAGTTAGAAATCAATTTACAGGAATAAAAAGTCAGGGATAAGAGAATATTAGATATGATTGTTTGTTTGTTTGATTGGAATGAAAGATTTACTGACCTGCTGAGACACATTTAATGAAGCTGTGTTTATTTAATAGTTACAACAGAAACATTTACTTTTTGACGCCAGCATGTTTCTTTGTGGACACATTTGTAAATATGCCTATTCCTGTTCTGCTTAATCAGCACAACTGAGAAGACCAACAGTGACACTCTTGTCCTACGAGAGGCAGCGTTGACCAGCACAGTGGGAGAAACGCGTTGAGTGAATCTCCACTGCACCGTCGAGTCACCACGAAGGACTTCATCACTACACATCTGTGCAACAGTGTCTCTGGTGACAAGGGGAGGGAAACCTAACGGTGCTAACGCAACTCCCCGCGACGCCATGAGGACCAGTTGCTCAGGTGAAGTCCCAGCAAGCTGTCTGCCACTGCACCAGCATAGAGGACCAAGACGGGAAAGCTGCTATGAATCGGCATCCGGGTTGGATCTGGCAGAAGTAGGTACTGACACAACCACTGAGCAGTGTGAGAAATACCCTGTGTGTTGTACAACTCAGTTCAAATATTCCATTTATATTCCTGTTACCCCTTTGGCTGTTGCTAAGGTTTTCCACTGAGCCCTGAAGATTAAGGCATGTATTTGTGTATTGGGTGTATTTGTCATAACAGCAGTAGATAGATAGATAGATAAGACTTTATTAATCCCGCAGTGGGGAAATTCTGGTGACCCAGCAGCAGCAAGAGAAAAAAAACAGTTGGAAAAAAAATAAAAAATAAATAAAGAGTAAAAATATGTTATACATTATATACAAAAAGAAAGACAAAAAATGTACATATCTCACATAAACATAAAGTGCAAAAGTGCCGAATGAAAAAAACATTAAAAAAAAAAAAAAAAAAAAAAAAAAAACAACATACATGTAAACATGGGCACCGCACGGCACACATCACACTATGAACAGTCATGTTGGTGTGTTGTGGAGTCTTATAGCCGTGGGTAAGAAAGACCTCCGGTAGCGCTCAGTCCTGCACTTCGGGTGCAGCAGTCTCGCGCTGTGCGAGCTGCGTTGGTCCTCCACGGTTTGGTGCAGGGGGTGGGAGGGGTTGGCCATGATGGACGACAGTTTCGCCCGCGTCCTTCTATTGGCCACCACCTCGATGGACTCCAATGGGCAGCCCAGGACAGAGCCAGCTTTCTTTACCAGTTTGTTCAGTCTTTTTCTGTCTCTGTCCGCGCTGCCGCCCGCCCAGCACACAACGCCGTAGAGGACTGCCGATGCCACTACCGTGTCATACACAGTCCGTAGGAGAGCCCTGCACACCCCAAAGGACCTCAGTCTCCTCAGCAGGTGGAGGCGACTCTGGCCCCTCCTGTACAGGGCATCCGAGTTGTCGGTCCAGTCCAGGTTTTTGTTGAGGTGGACACCCAGATATTTGTAGGTGTCCACCATCTCGATCCCAGAACCCCTAATGCACACCGGCGGTGGTGGTGCTGGTTTCCGCCGGAAGTCAATCACCAGCTCCTTTGTTTTTCTGGTGTTCAGAACCAGGTGGTTATCTTCACACCAGTCTACAAAGTCGGTGATGACCCCCCTATACTCCAGCTCGTTCCCCCCAGATACACATCCAACAATCGCAGTGTCGTCCGAGAACTTCTGCAGGTGGCATTTGCTGGAGTTGTACCTGAAGTCCGCTGTGTACAGGGTGAACAGGAAGGGCGAGAGCACCGTCCCCTGGGGGGCCCCCGTGCTGCAGATGACCACGTCAGACACACAGTTTCGCAGCCTCACAAACTGTGGTCTGTCTGTGAGGTAGTTGATGGACCAAGCCGCCAGGTGTTGGTCCACGCCTGCAACCTCCAGCTTCCCCCTCAGCAGTGCTGGCTGAATGGTGTTGAAAGCACTGGAGAAGTCAAAGAACATGACCCTCACAGTGCTCCCGGGGGACTCCAGGTGAGATAGGGCCCGATGCTGCAGGTAGATGACGGCATCATCCACCCCGATGCCCGCCTGGTAGGCAAACTGCAGCGGGTCCAGCGCCGAGCTCACCTGGGTGCGGAGGTAGCTGAGGACAGTCCTCTCCATGGTCTTCATCAGGTGAGAGGTCAAGGCCACGGGTCTGTAGTGGTTCGGCTCCCTGGGATGTGGTATCTTTGGAACCGGAACCACACACGACGTCTTCCACAGAGCCGGGACCCTCTCCAGGCTCAGACTCAGGTTGAACATGTACAGGACCACCTCACTGAGCTGGTCTGCACACTCCCTGAGGAGCCTGGAGCTGATGTTGTCAGGGCCTGCGGCCTTCCTGGCCTTGTTCTTCCTCAGCTCTCTCCTGACTTGGTCCAGAGAGAGGCAGAGGGGGGTGGGGGGAGACTGGTCCGAAGCTGTGGCCTGAGCGGGGTCCTCAGTTTGAGGGGGGGCAGAGTAGTCACCAGGTGGATGAGGTGTGAACAGCTGCAGCTGGTGGGAGTCAACTGTAGCGGTGTAGAGGTGTGAAGACGGGGGGAGGTTCGACCGAGCTGGTGAGCCAACAGAGTCGAATCTGTTAAAAAACAGATTCAGTTCGTTTGCCCAGGCCCGGTCTCCTTCAACCTGTTGACCAGCCCCCCTTTGTCCATGGCCTGAGATCTGGCTCAGTCCCCTCCATACCTCTCGCGGGTTGCTCTGCTCCATATGTTGTTCCAGCTTTCTTCTGTAGCTGTCCTTGCCCCTCCTGATCCCATACTTCAGCTCCCGCTGGACTCTTTTCAGCTCCTCCTTATCTCCAGAGAAGAAAGCCCGCTTCTTCTCATTCAGGAGGGCTTTCAGTTCAGGGGTCACCCAGGGCTTGTTGTTGGGAAAACACCGTATTGTCCTGGTTGGCACGGTGTTTTCCACACAGAAGTTAATGTAGTCCGTGACACAGTCTGTGAGACTATCAATGTCCTCCCCGTGAGGACTGCAGAGAGTGTCCCAGTCCGTGGTGTTGAAGCAGTCCCTCAGCCGCTCACCTGCCTCCTCTGACCAGATCTTCACCACTTTCACCTGTGGTGGCTGCTTTTTCACCACAGGAGTGTATACAGGAAGCAGGCGGACCAGGTTATGGTCGGAGCGGCCCAAGGGGGGGAGGGGGGCGGCGGTGTATGCATTCTTAACATTAGCATACAGAAGGTCCAGTGTTTTGTTTTCCCTGGTGTGGCAGTTCACGTACTGGTTGAAGTGGGGGAGGGTGGCAGAGAGGGGGGCAGCGGCATGATTCACGTCCCCAGAGATGAGAATCAGGGCCTGCGGGTGTTGTGTCTGCAGCCGGGACACGGAGCTGTGCACGCGCTCACATGCAGCAGTAGCGTCGGCCGACGGCGGGATGTACACAGTGAGCACGATCACCTGTGAAAACTCCCGCGGGATGTAGTACGGCCGAACCCTGACCACTAGCAGCTCAACGTCTCTGCTGCAGTGCTGTTCCGTAACAGTGATGTGCCCGGGGTTACACCACCTGTTGTTAATAAACACCGCCAGCCCGCCTCCCTTCTTCTTGCCGCTCTCCGCTGTGTTCCGGTCCGCACGAACCAGCGTGAAACCGTCCAGGGAAACCACAGAGTCCGGTGTGTCCTGGTTTAGCCATGACTCGGTGAAACACAGCAGGCTGCTCTCCCTGTACTCCCGCTGCAGCCTCATGAGCGCCGTTAGCTCGTCCATCTTGTTGGAGAGAGAGCGGACGTTCCCCATGATAACCGAGGGTAGACATGGTTTGTACCTCCGCTTCCTCTCCCGGCGCTTTACTCCAGCTCTGCAGCCACGTCTTTTCCTCCGCAGTTTTGGAAACGCAGACAAATCCGGCTTCCTCGTGTGGAGAAGCTCAACGCGGCTAAGAGCTAACAGCTGATCCCGGGTGTAAACAATGGAGCCGCCGTGAATGTAGTTACCCGAGGCCGTCTGAAACAGTTGGCACCACAATGCAAAGGCTAGTGCAAAAGCTAAAAAGTTTGTACCCTTAGATGCACAACTCCTTAGGGGATTGAGGTAGCCAATGGAAAATAAAACAAAATAGAAAAAAGTGTCCACAAGCAAGAGAACTAGTGAGGAAAGAGAGAGAGCTGCTGAGACGCGCTGCCACTCACGCGGCGCCATCTTGAAAAAAAAAAAAAAAAAAAAAAAAAAAAAAAAAGTAATAGTCTTTGCAATTATTTGGAGTAAACCCGTCTGTGGAGATGGATGGATTCCATGTTTAAGCAGTGGAAAGTTTTCATCTTGTCAGAAGTGACATCTTTAATAGTTTCACTAGTGTGATGGGTGGTTCAATTGACCCTGACTTAGGAATAACAATCGCTGACCGCAATGAAGTACGCTTGCTTTGCACTGACATTGTAATGATAATCGCTGACTTCAATGAAGGTCTCTTGCTATGAACTGACTTTGTAATGATAATCGCTTACTTCAACGAAGATCTCTTGCTATGCACTGACCTTATAATAACAATCGCTGACTGCAATTAAGAACGCTTGGGATTTCCATGACTTTGCACTCTCCATTCAGTGCACCATTCATAATTAGGTAAAATATTGAGAAAAACTAAAAGAACAATAAATAAGAATAAAAACACCTAAAAACCCACACATACATCAATTATTGCATTGATACTGACTTGAGTTTGGCATAATTTTTTAGCAGCGTTTACAGCGGTTATTACAGTTGGGTAAAAACTGTGCTCAAGTCTGTTTGTCCTCGCTGTACATAGTCTGTGCCGTCTGCCTGAGGGCAACAGTTCCAACAGGGAGTGGCCAGGGTGTGAAGTATCCTTAATAATGTTCTGTGCTCTTCTGAGGCAATGGGAGCTGTGTAGATTTTCCAGCGTGGGGAGAGGGCAGCCAACAACCTTCTGTGCGGTGTTGATGACCCCTTGGAGAGCTTTCCTCTGAGCCACTGTGCAGCTGGTGAACCAAATACATATGCAGTATGTTAAGATACTTTCTATCGTAACTAGGTAGAAGGAAACCAACAGTCTTTGTGTGATGTTATTCTTCCTGAGTATCCTCAGGAAGTACAGTCTCTGCTGGGCCTTTATCCAGCAGCTCAGAGGTGTTTGCGCTCCAGGACAGACTCTCCTCAATGTGTACTCCTAGGAAGCGGAAGTCTGTCACCCTCTTCACACAGTCCCTGCCGATGTGTAATGGTGGAACATCTGTCTGTCTCCTCCTGAAGTCTATTATTAGTTCTTTGGTTTTTGAGGTGTTGAGGAGAAGGTTGTTGGTCGAACACCACTTTGATAGTTGCTCCACCTCAGCTCTGTAGGCAGACTCGTCCCCGTCAGGAATGAGCCCCACCACTGTAGTGTCGTCTGCAAACTTCACTATTGTGTTGCAGTGATGGACAGGGGTGCAGTCGTGCGTGTAGAGCAGCGGACTCAGCACACAGCCCTGGGGGGAGCCGGTGCTGAGGCTTTGGGCCGTGGCTGTGTGGTGACCTACTCTGACTCTCTGTCTGCGACCAGAGAGGAAGCTGCTGATCCACATGCAGGTTGAATGGGGGAGCCCCAGGTTCTCCAGCTTGGCCACCAGCTTGTGTGGGAGCATGGTGTTGAAAGCCGAGCTGTAATCCACGAAGAGCATCTGCACGTAGCTCCCCTGCTGCTCCAGGTGTGACAGTGCAGCATGTAGCGCTGTTGCTATGGCTCCTCTGTGGATCGGTTCGCTCTGTAGGCAAACTGGTGTGGGTCGAGTCTTGAAGGCAGGCTTGCTGTGATTTGACTACGGACCAGTTTTGCAAAGCACTTCATCACGACTGGGGCGAGTGCTATTGGTCTGTAGTCGTTGAGGCTGGAGATGTGGGGCTTCTTGCGCAGGGCGACTATGGTGGAGGACTTCAGGCAGGGTGGGACAGTGGATTGTGCCAGGGACTGGTTGAAGATTTGTGCGAAGATTTCAGTCGGCTCGTCTGCACAATCCCTCAGCACTCGTCCTGGGACGCCATCAGGACCAGTCGCCTTCCTCGGGTTGACGGCTCGCAGGGTACGTCTCACCTTGTGCCGCTCCAGACTGAGGATCGTGCTGCTGTGCACCGTGTGGTGTAGCTGTGCCGCCTCAGGTGCAGTAACTTCAAAGCGAACAAAGAAGACGTTCAATTCCTTTGCTAGCGTGACGTCACCTTCAGCAGCTTTGACGTTTGTTATGTAGTTGGTGAGGTGCTGGACGCCCTGCCACACCTGTCGGCTGTTGTTACTGTCCAGGTGGCCCTCAATCCTCGTCCTGTAGTCTGCTCTGGCCTCTCTGATGCCTCTCTTCGAGTTGGCTCGGGCTGCGCTGTAGAGATCTCTGTCGCCGGACCTGTAGGCGTTGTTCCTCTTCCTCAGCAGCTGCTGGACCTTGCGGGTCATCCAGGGCTTCTGGTTGGGGTAGACTCAGATGCGTTTGTCCACTGTGACAGTGTTTATGCAGTTCTTGATGTAGCATAGTACACTGTCTGTGAACATCTCCAGGTCCTGATGTTCAAAGACCTCCAAGTTCCCATCTGGCCATGTGGCAACAGTCTTTGTGATGGTGGGAGCCGTTTTCTTGACGGGGGCATTTGCGGGAATGAGCAGCAAGGACGGATGGTCAAACTGGCCCAGGTGTGGTAGTGGTCTGGCCCTGTAGCCCAGTTTGATGTTGGAATAGACCTTGTCCAGAGTCTTCTCTCCCCTAGTAGCGCACTTTACGTGCTGGTGGAACTTAGGGAGGGCTGCCTTTAAGTCTGCATGATTAAAGTCTCCTGCTATGATCTGCACAGCGTCAGGGTATGTGCTCTGCTTGTTGCTAATGCTTGCATGCAGGAGACCGATAGATGACTTAGCATTAGCATCCGGTGGTATGTACACAGCCGTGACCATGACCACATTAAACTCCCTTGGGAGATAAAAGGGCCTGCATTTGACAGTCAGATATTGTAAATCCAATGAACCGTGACTGTCTATAACCACCGTGTTGGTCACCAGCTGTTGTTCACGTACACACACAGCCCCCCACCTCTGCTCTTGCCGGAGTCTGCTGGTATGTCATGGTGCTGCGTAGTGTAGCCTGCTAGCTCGATAACAGAGTCTGAGACTCACGCATCCTTCACGCAGTTGTTCGTCGCTGTCTGTATCCTCATTTTATCCATCTTATTTGCGAGGGATCTGGCATTCGAAAGGAAAAAGCTATAAGCTGGAAGCTATTAAACAGCAAATCAGCGAATAGCAAGCGTTGTTCATTTCAGTCATTACAACTTCAGGGAATAGCAAGAGATCTACATTGCAGTCAGCGATTGTCATTACAAAGTCAGGGAATGGCAAGAGATCTTCATTGCAGTCAGTGATAGTCATTACAAAGTCAGGCAAAAGCAAGAGATCTTCATTGCAGTGAGCGATTATCATTACAAAGTCAGGGAATAGCAAGAGATCTTCACTGCAGTCAGCAATAGTCATTACAAAGTCAGGGAATAGCAAGAGATCTTCATTGCAGTCAGCGATTGTCATTACAACGTCAGTGCATAGCAAGAGATTTTCATTGCAGTCAGCGATTGTCATTACAAAGTCAGGGAATAGCAAGAGATCTTCATTGCAGTCAGTGATAGTCATTACAAAGTCAGGGAATAGCAAGATCTTCATTGCAGTCAGTGATAGTCATTACAAAGTCAGGGAATAGCAAGAGATCTTCATTGTAGTCAGTGATAGTAATTCCAAAGTCAGGGAATAGCAAGAGATCTTCATTGCAGTGAGCGATTGTCATTACAAAGTCAGGGAAAAGCAAGAGATCTTCATTGCAGTCAGTGATTGTCATTACAAAGTCAGGGAATAGCAAGAGACCTCATTGCAGTGAGCGATTGTCATTACAAAGTCAGGGAATAGCAAGAGATCTTCATTGAAGTCAGTGATAGTCATTGCAAAGTCAGGGAATAGCAAGAGATCTTCATTGCAGTCAGTGATAGTCATTACAAAGTCAGGGAATAGCAAGAGATCTTCATTGCAGTCAGTGATAGTCATTACAAAGTCAGGGAATAGCAAGAGATCTTCATTGCAGTCAGTGATAGTCATTACAAAGTCAGGGAATAGCAAGAGATCTTCATTGCAGTCAGTGATAGTCATTACAAAGTCAGGGAATAGCAAGAGATCTTCATTGCAGTCAGCGATTGTCATTACAAAGTCAGGGAATAGCAAGAGATCTTCATTGCAGTCAGTGATAGTCATTACAAAGTCATGGAAAAGCAAGGGATCTTCATTGCAGTCAGTGATAGTCATTACAAAGTCAGTGCATAGCGAGAGATCTTCATTGCAGTCAGTGATAGTGATTACAAAGTCAGGGAATAGCAAGAGATCTTCATTGCAGTCAGAGATTTTTATTACAATTTCAGGGAATAGCAGGAGATCTTCATTGCAGTCAGAGATTTTTATTACAATGTCAGGGAATAGCAGGAGATCTTCATTGCAGTCAGAGATTTTTATTACAATGTCAGGGAATAGCAAGAGATCTTCATTGCAGTCAGCGTTAGTCACTTTTAAGTCGGTGCATAGCAAGAGATCTTCATTGCAGTCAGTGATAGTCATTACAAAGTCAGGGAAAAGCAAGAGATCTTCATTGCAGTCAGTGATTGTCATTACAAAGTCAGGGAAAAGCAAGAGATCTTCATTGCAGTCAGCGTTAGTCACTCTTAAGTCAGTGCATAGCAAGAGATCTTCATTGCAGTCAGTGATAGTCATTACAAAGTCAGGGAAAAGCAAGAGATCTCATTGCAGTCAGTGATAGTCATTACAAAGTCAGGGAATAGCAAGAGATCTTCATTGCAGTCAGCGATTGTCATTACAAAGTCAGGGAATAGCGAGAGATCTTCATTGCAGTCAGCGATTGTCATTACAAAGTCAGGGAATAGCAAGAGATCTTCATTGCAGTCAGCGTTAGTCACTCTTAAGTCAGTGCATAGCAAGAGATCTTCATTGCAGTCAGCGTTAGTCACTCTTAAGTCAGTGCATAGCAAGAGATCTTCATTGCAGTCAGTGATTGTCATTACAAAGTCAGGGAATAGCAAGAGATCTTCATTGCAGTCAGCGATTGTCATTACAAAGTCAATGCACAGCAAGAGATCTTCATTGCAGTCAGTGATTGTCATTAGAAAGTCAGGGAATAGCAAGAGATCTTCATTGCAGTCAGCGATTGTCATTACAAAGTCAATGCTCAGCAAGAGATCTTCATTGCATTCAGTGATTGTCATTACAAAGTCAGGGAAAAGCAAGAGATCTTCATTGCAGTCAGTGATTGTCATTACAAAGTCAGGGAAAAGCAAGAGATCTTCATTGCAGTCAGTGATTGTCATTACAAAGTCAATGCACAGCAAGAGATCTTCATTGCAGTCAGAGATTTTTATTACAATGTCAGGGAATAGCAAGAGATCTTCATTGCAGTCAGCGATTGTCATTACAAAGTCAGGGAATAGCAAGAGATCTTCATTGCAGTCAGCGATTGTCATTACAAAGTCAATGCTCAGCAAGAGATCTTCATTGCATTCAGTGATTGTCATTACAAAGTCAGGGAAAAGCAAGAGATCTTCATTTCAGTAAGCGATTGTCATTAGAAATTCAGGGAAAAGCAAGAGATCTTCATTGCAGTCAGTGATAGTCATTACAAAGTCAGGGAAAAGCAAGAGATCTTCATTGCAGTCAGTGATTGTCATTACAAAGTCAATGCACAGCAAGAGATCTTCATTGCATTCAGTGATTGTCATTACAAAGTCAGGGAATAGCAAGAGATCTTCATTTCAGTAAGCGATTGTCATTAGAAATTCAGGGAAAAGCAAGAGATCTCATTGCAGTCAGTGATAGTGATTACAAAGTCAGGGAATAGCAAGAGATCTTCATTGCAGTCAGAGATTTTTATTACAATGTCAGGGAATAGCAGGAGATCTTCATTGCAGTCAGAGATTTTTATTACAATGTCAGGGAATAGCAAGAGATCTTCATTGCAGTCAGTGATTGTCATTACAAAGTCAGGGAATAGCAAGAGATCTTCATTGCAGTCAGCGTTAGTCACTCTTAAGTCAGTGCATAGCAAGAGATCTTCATTGCAGTCAGTGATTGTCATTACAAAGTCAGGGAATAGCAAGAGATCTTCATTGCAGTCAGCGATTGTCATTACAAAGTCAATGCACAGCAAGAGATCTTCATTGCAGTCAGTGATTGTCATTAGAAAGTCAGGGAATAGCAAGAGATCTTCATTGCAGTCAGCGATTGTCATTACAAAGTCAGGGAAAAGCAAGAGATCTTCATTGCAGTCAGTGATTGTCATTACAAAGTCAATGCACAGCAAGAGATCTTCATTGCAGTCAGCGATTGTCATTACAAAGTCAATGCTCAGCAAGAGATCTTCATTGCATTCAGTGATTGTCATTACAAAGTCAGGGAAAAGCAAGAGATCTTCATTGCAGTCAGTGATTGTCATTACAAAGTCAGGGAAAAGCAAGAGATCTTCATTGCAGTCAGTGATTGTCATTACAAAGTCAATGCACAGCAAGAAATCTTCATTGCAGTCAGAGATTTTTATTACAATGTCAGGGAATAGCAAGAGATCTTCATTGCAGTCAGCGATTGTCATTAGAAATTCAGGGAAAAGCAAGAGATCTTCATTGCAGTCAGCGATTGTCATTACAAAGTCAATGCTCAGCAAGAGATCTTCATTGCATTCAGTGATTGTCATTACAAAGTCAGGGAAAAGCAAGAGATCTTCATTTCAGTAAGCGATTGTCATTAGAAATTCAGGGAAAAGCAAGAGATCTCATTGCAGTCAGTGATAGTCATTACAAAGTCAGGGAATAGCAAGAGATCTTCATTGCAGTCAGCAATTGTCATTACAAAGTCAGGGAATAGCAAGAGATCTTCATTGCAGTCAGCGATTGTCATTACAAAGTCAGGGAATAGTAAGAGATCTTCATTGCAGTGAGCGATTGTCATTACAACGTCAGTGCATAGCAAGAGATCTTCATTGCAGTCAGCAATTGTCATTACAACGTCAGTGCATAGCAAGAGATCTTCATTGCAGTCAGTGATAGTCATTACAAAGTCAGGGAATAGCAAGAGATCTTCATTGCAGTCAGTGATAGTCATTACAAAGTCAGGGAATAGCAAGAGATCTTCATTGCAGTCAGTGATAGTCATTACAAAGTCAGGGAAAAGCAAGAGATCTTCATTGCAGTCAGTGATTTTCATTACAAAGTCAGGGAAAAGCAAGAGATCTTCATTGCAGTCA
The DNA here is from genome assembly GCA_030770545.1 of Macropodus opercularis. NCBI lineage: Eukaryota > Metazoa > Chordata > Actinopteri > Anabantiformes > Osphronemidae > Macropodus > Macropodus opercularis. The sequence goes on from JAUCMP010000031.1 coordinate 610,293, forward strand.
GCGTTAGTCACTCTTAAGTCAGTGCATAGCAAGAGATCTTCATTGCAGTCAGTGATAGTCATTACAAAGTCAGGGAAAAGCAAGAGATCTCATTGCAGTCAGTGATAGTCATTACAAAGTCAGGGAATAGCAAGAGATCTTCATTGCAGTCAGCGATTGTCATTACAAAGTCAGGGAATAGCGAGAGATCTTCATTGCAGTCAGTGATTGTCATTACAAAGTCAGGGAATAGCAAGAGATCTTCATTGCAGTCAGCGTTAGTCACTCTTAAGTCAGTGCATAGCAAGAGATCTTCATTGCAGTCAGTGATTGTCATTACAAAGTCAGGGAATAGCGAGAGATCTTCATTGCAGTCAGTGATTGTCATTACAAAGTCAGGGAATAGCAAGAGATCTTCATTGCAGTCAGCGTTAGTCACTCTTAAGTCAGTGCATAGCAAGAGATCTTCATTGCAGTCAGCGTTAGTCACTCTTAAGTCAGTGCATAGCAAGAGATCTTCATTGCAGTCAGTGATTGTCATTACAAAGTCAGGGAATAGCAAGAGATCTTCATTGCAGTCAGCGATTGTCATTACAAAGTCAATGCACAGCAAGAGATCTTCATTGCAGTCAGTGATTGTCATTAGAAAGTCAGGGAATAGCAAGAGATCTTCATTGCAGTCAGCGATTGTCATTACAAAGTCAGGGAAAAGCAAGAGATCTTCATTGCAGTCAGTGATTGTCATTACAAAGTCAATGCACAGCAAGAGATCTTCATTGCAGTCAGCGATTGTCATTACAAAGTCAATGCTCAGCAAGAGATCTTCATTGCATTCAGTGATTGTCATTACAAAGTCAGGGAAAAGCAAGAGATCTTCATTTCAGTAAGCGATTGTCATTAGAAATTCAGGGAAAAGCAAGAGATCTTCATTGCAGTCAGTGATAGTCATTACAAAGTCAGGGAAAAGCAAGAGATCTTCATTGCAGTCAGTGATTGTCATTACAAAGTCAATGCACAGCAAGAGATCTTCATTGCATTCAGTGATTGTCATTACAAAGTCAGGGAATAGCAAGAGATCTTCATTTCAGTAAGCGATTGTCATTAGAAATTCAGGGAAAAGCAAGAGATCTCATTGCAGTCAGTGATAGTCATTACAAAGTCAGGGAATAGCAAGAGATCTTCATTGCAGTCAGCGATTGTCATTACAAAGTCAGGGAATAGTAAGAGATCTTCATTGCAGTGAGCGATTGTCATTACAACGTCAGTGCATAGCAAGAGATCTTCATTGCAGTCAGCAATTGTCATTACAACGTCAGTGCATAGCAAGAGATCTTCATTGCAGTCAGTGATAGTCATTACAAAGTCAGGGAATAGCAAGAGATCTTCATTGCAGTCAGTGATAGTCATTACAAAGTCAGGGAATAGCAAGAGATCTTCATTGCAGTCAGCAATTGTCATTACAACGTCAGTGCATAGCAAGAGATCTTCATTGCAGTCAGTGATAGTCATTACAAAGTCAGGGAATAGCAAGAGATCTTCATTGCAGTCAGTGATAGTCATTACAAAGTCAGGGAATAGCAAGAGATCTTCATTGCAGTCAGCAATTGTCATTACAACGTCAGTGCATAGCAAGAGATCTTCATTGCAGTCAGCGATTGTCATTACAACGTCAGTGCATAGCAAGAGATCTCATTGCAGTCAGTGATAGCCATTACAAAGTCAGGGAATAGCAAGAGATCTTCATTGCAGTCAGCGATTGTCATTACAAAGTCAGGGAATAGCAAGAGATCTTCATTGCAGTCAGTGATAGTCATTACAAAGTCATGGAAAAGCAAGAGATCTTCATTGCAGTCAGTGATAGTCATTACAAAGTCAGGGAAAAGCAAGAGATCTTCATTGCAGTCAGCGATTGTCATTACAAAGTCAGGGAATAGCAAGAGATCTTCATTGCAGTCAGTGATAGTCATTACAAAGTCATGGAAAAGCAAGAGATCTTCATTGCAGTCAGTGATAGTCATTACAAAGTCAGGGAAAAGCAAGAGATCTTCATTGCAGTCAGCGATTGTCATTACAAAGTCAGGGAATAGCAAGAGATCTTCATTGCAGTCAGTGATAGTCATTACAAAGTCATGGAAAAGCAAGAGATCTTCATTGCAGTCAGCGATTGTCATTACAATGTCAGGGAAAAGCAAGAGATCTTCATTGCAGTCAGCGTTAGTCATTACAAAGTCAGGGAATAGCAAGAGATCTTCATTGCAGTCAGTGATTATCACTCTTAAGTCAGTGCATAGCAAGAGATCTTCATTGCAGTCAGTGATAGTCATTACAAAGTCAGGGAATAGCAAGAGATCTTCATTGCAGTCAGTGATTATCACTCTTAAGTCAGTGCATAGCGAGAGATCTTCATTGCAGTCAGTGATAGTGATTACAAAGTCAGGGAATAGCAAGAGATCTTCATTGCAGTCAGAGATTTTTATTACAATGTCAGGGAATAGCAGGAGATCTTCATTGCAGTGAGCGATTGTCATTACAACGTCAGTGCATAGCAAGAGATCTTCATTGCAGTCAGCAATTGTCATTACAACGTCAGTGCATAGCAAGAGATCTTCATTGCAGTCAGCAATTGTCATTACAAAGTCAGGGAAAAGCAAGAGATCTTCATTGCAGTCAGTGATAGTCATTACAAAGTCAGGGAATAGCAAGAGATCTTCATTGCAGTCAGCGATAGTCATTACAAAGTCAGGGAATAGCAAGAGATCTTCATTGCAGTCAGCAATTTTCATTACAAAGTCAGGGAATAGCAAGAGACCTCATTGCAGTCAGTGATAGCCATTACAAAGTCAGGGAATAGCAAGAGATCTTCATTGCAGTCAGTGATAGTCATTACAAAGTCAGGGAAAAGCAAGAGATCTTCATTGCAGTCAGTGATTGTCATTACAAAGTCAGGGAAAAGCAAGAGATCTTCATTGCAGTCAGCGTTAGTCACTCTTAAGTCAGTGCATAGCAAGAGATCTTCATTGCAGTCAGTGATAGTCATTACAAAGTCAGGGAAAAGCAAGAGATCTCATTGCAGTCAGTGATAGTCATTACAAAGTCAGGGAATAGCAAGAGATCTTCATTGCAGTCAGCGATTGTCATTACAAAGTCAGGGAATAGCGAGAGATCTTCATTGCAGTCAGTGATTGTCATTACAAAGTCAGGGAATAGCAAGAGATCTTCATTGCAGTCAGCGTTAGTCACTCTTAAGTCAGTGCATAGCAAGAGATCTTCATTGCAGTCAGCGTTAGTCACTCTTAAGTCAGTGCATAGCAAGAGATCTTCATTGCAGTCAGTGATTGTCATTAGAAAGTCAGGGAATAGCAAGAGATCTTCATTGCAGTCAGCGATTGTCATTACAAAGTCAGGGAAAAGCAAGAGATCTTCATTGCAGTCAGTGATTGTCATTACAAAGTCAATGCACAGCAAGAGATCTTCATTGCAGTCAGCGATTGTCATTACAAAGTCAATGCTCAGCAAGAGATCTTCATTGCATTCAGTGATTGTCATTACAAAGTCAGGGAAAAGCAAGAGATCTTCATTTCAGTAAGCGATTGTCATTAGAAATTCAGGGAAAAGCAAGAGATCTTCATTGCAGTCAGTGATAGTCATTACAAAGTCAGGGAAAAGCAAGAGATCTTCATTGCAGTCAGTGATTGTCATTACAAAGTCAGGGAATAGCAAGAGATCTTCATTTCAGTAAGCGATTGTCATTAGAAATTCAGGGAAAAGCAAGAGATCTCATTGCAGTCAGTGATAGTCATTACAAAGTCAGGGAATAGCAAGAGATCTTCATTGCAGTCAGCAATTGTCATTACAAAGTCAGGGAATAGCAAGAGATCTTCATTGCATTCAGTGATTGTCATTACAAAGTCAGGGAATAGCAAGAGATCTTCATTTCAGTAAGCGATTGTCATTAGAAATTCAGGGAAAAGCAAGAGATCTCATTGCAGTCAGTGATAGTCATTACAAAGTCAGGGAATAGCAAGAGATCTTCATTGCAGTCAGCAATTGTCATTACAAAGTCAGGGAATAGCAAGAGATCTTCATTGCAGTCAGCAATTGTCATTACAAAGTCAGGGAATAGCAAGAGATCTTCATTGCAGTCAGTGATAGTCATTACAAAGTCAGGGAATAGCAAGAGATCTTCATTGCAGTCAGCAATTGTCATTACAAAGTCAGGGAATAGCAAGAGATCTTCATTGCAGTCAGCGATTGTCATTACAAAGTCAGGGAAAAGCAAGAGATCTTCATTGCAGTCAGTGATTGTCATTACAAAGTCAGGGAAAAGCAAGAGATCTTCATTGCAGTCAGTGATAGTCATTACAAAGTCAGGGAATAGCAAGAGATCTTCATTGCAGTCAGCGATTGTCATTACAAAGTCAGGGAAAAGCAAGAGATCTTCATTGCAGTCAGTGATAGTCATTACAAAGTCAGGGAAAAGCAAGAGATCTCATTGCAGTCAGTGATAGTCATTACAAAGTCAGGGAATAGCAAGAGATCTTCATTGCAGTCAGCAATTGTCATTACAAAGTCAGGGAATAGCAAGAGATCTTCATTGCAGTCAGTGATAGTCATTACAAAGTCAGGGAATAGCAAGAGATCTTCATTGCAGTCAGTGATAGTCATTACAAAGTCAGGGAATAGCAAGAGATCTTCATTGCAGTCAGCAATTGTCATTACAACGTCAGTGAATAGCAAGAGATCTTCATTGCAGTCAGCGATTGTCATTACAAAGTCAGGGAAAAGCAAGAGATCTCATTGCAGTCAGTGATAGCCATTACAAAGTCAGGGAATAGCAAGAGATCTTCATTGCAGTCAGCAATTTTCATTACAAAGTCAGGGAATAGCAAGAGACCTCATTGCAGTCAGTGATAGCCATTACAAAGTCAGGGGATAGCAAGAGATCTTCATTGCAGTCAGTGATTGTCATTACAAAGTCAGGGAATAGCAAGAGATCTTCATTGCAGTCAGCAATTGTCATTACAAAGTCAGGGAATAGCAAGAGACCTCATTGCAGTGAGCGATTGTCATTACAAAGTCAATGCACAGCAAGAGATCTTCATTGCAGTCAGTGATTGTCATTAGAAAGTCAGGGAATAGCAAGAGATCTTCATTGCAGTCAGCGATTGTCATTACAAAGTCAGGGAATAGCAAGAGATCTTCATTGCAGTCAGCGATTGTCATTACAAAGTCAATGCTCAGCAAGAGATCTTCATTGCATTCAGTGATTGTCATTACAAAGTCAGGGAAAAGCAAGAGATCTTCATTGCAGTCAGTGATAGTCATTACAAAGTCAGGGAAAAGCAAGAGATCTTCATTGCATTCAGTGATTGTCATTACAAAGTCAGGGAAAAGCAAGAGATCTTCATTGCCGTCAGTGATAGTCATTACAAAGTCAGGGAAAAGCAAGAGATCTTCATTGCAGTCAGTGATTGTCATTACAAAGTCAATGCACAGCAAGAGATCTTCATTGCAGTCAGTGATTGTCATTACAAAGTCAATGCACAGCAAGAGATCTTCATTGCAGTCAGTGATTGTCATTACAAAGTCAATGCACAGCAAGAGATCTTCATTGCAGTCAGTGATAGTCATTAAAAAGTCAGGGAAAAGCAAGAGATCTCATTGCAGTCAGTGATAGTCATTACAAAGTCAGGGAATAGCAAGAGATCTTCATTGCAGTCAGTGATAGTCATTACAAAGTCAGGGAATAGCAAGAGATCTTCATTGCAGTCAGCAATTGTCATTACAAAGTCAGGGAATAGCAAGAGATCTTCATTGCAGTCAGCGATTGTCATTACAAAGTCAGGGAATAGTAAGAGACCTCATTGCAGTGAGCGATTGTCATTACAAAGTCAGGGAATAGCAAGAGATCTTCATTGCAGTGAGCGATTGTCATTACAACGTCAGTGCATAGCAAGAGATCTTCATTGCAGTCAGTGATTGTCATTACAAAGTCAGGGAATAGCAAGAGATCTTCATTGCAGTCAGCGATTGTCATTACAAAGTCAGGGAATAGCAAGAGACCTCATTGCAGTGAGCGATTGTCATTACAAAGTCAGGGAATAGCAAGAGATCTTCATTGCAGTCAGCAATTGTCATTACAAAGTCAGGGAATAGCAAGAGATCTTCATTGCAGTCAGCGATTGTCATTACAAAGTCAGGGAATAGTAAGAGATCTTCATTGCAGTGAGCGATTGTCATTACAACGTCAGTGCATAGCAAGAGATCTTCATTGCAGTCAGCAATTGTCATTACAACGTCAGTGCATAGCAAGAGATCTTCATTGCAGTCAGTGATAGTCATTACAAAGTCAGGGAATAGCAAGAGATCTTCATTGCAGTCAGCAATTGTCATTACAACGTCAGTGCATAGCAAGAGATCTTCATTGCAGTCAGTGATAGTCATTACAAAGTCAGGGAATAGCAAGAGATCTTCATTGCAGTCAGTGATAGTCATTACAAAGTCAGGGAATAGCAAGAGATCTTCATTGCAGTCAGCAATTGTCATTACAACGTCAGTGAATAGCAAGAGATCTTCATTGCAGTCAGCGATTGTCATTACAAAGTCAGGGAAAAGCAAGAGATCTCATTGCAGTCAGTGATAGCCATTACAAAGTCAGGGAATAGCAAGAGATCTTCATTGCAGTCAGCAATTTTCATTACAAAGTCAGGGAATAGCAAGAGACCTCATTGCAGTCAGTGATAGCCATTACAAAGTCAGGGAATAGCAAGAGATCTTCATTGCAGTCAGCAATTGTCATTACAAAGTCAGGGAATAGCAAGAGATCTTCATTGCAGTCAGCGATTGTCATTACAAAGTCAATGCTCAGCAAGAGATCTTCATTGCATTCAGTGATTGTCATTACAAAGTCAGGGAAAAGCAAGAGATCTTCATTGCATTCAGTGATTGTCATTACAAAGTCAGGGAAAAGCAAGAGATCTTCATTGCAGTCAGTGATAGTCATTACAAAGTCAGGGAAAAGCAAGAGATCTTCATTGCATTCAGTGATTGTCATTACAAAGTCAGGGAAAAGCAAGAGATCTTCATTGCCGTCAGTGATAGTCATTACAAAGTCAGGGAAAAGCAAGAGATCTTCATTGCAGTCAGTGATTGTCATTACAAAGTCAATGCACAGCAAGAGATCTTCATTGCAGTCAGTGATTGTCATTACAAAGTCAATGCACAGCAAGAGATCTTCATTGCAGTCAGTGATTGTCATTACAAAGTCAATGCACAGCAAGAGATCTTCATTGCAGTCAGTGATAGTCATTAAAAAGTCAGGGAAAAGCAAGAGATCTCATTGCAGTCAGTGATAGTCATTACAAAGTCAGGGAATAGCAAGAGATCTTCATTGCAGTCAGCGATAGTCATTACAAAGTCAGGGAATAGCAAGAGATCTTCATTGCAGTCAGCGATTGTCATTACAAAGTCAGGGAATAGTAAGAGATCTTCATTGCAGTGAGCGATTGTCATTACAAAGTCAGGGAATAGCAAGAGATCTTCATTGCAGTCAGTGATAGTCATTACAAAGTCAGGGAAAAGCAAGAGATCTTCATTGCAGTGAGCGATTGTCATTACAACGTCAGTGCATAGCAAGAGATCTTCATTGCAGTCAGTGATAGTCATTACAAAGTCAGGGAAAAGCAAGAGATCTTCATTGCAGTCAGTGATAGTCATTACAAAGTCAGGGAATAGCAAGAGATCTTCATTGCAGTCAGCGATAGTCATTACAAAGTCAGGGAATAGCAAGAGATCTTCATTGCAGTCAGCAATTGTCATTACAACGTCAGTGCATAGCAAGAGATCTTCATTGCAGTCAGTGATAGTCATTACAAAGTCAGGGAAAAGCAAGAGAACTTCATTGCAGTCAGTGATAGTCATTACAAAGTCAGGGAAAAGCAAGAGATCTTCATTGCAGTCAGCAATTGTCATTACAACGTCAGTGCATAGCAAGAGATCTTCATTGCAGTCAGTGATAGTCATTACAAAGTCAGGGAAAAGCAAGAGAACTTCATTGCAGTCAGTGATAGTCATTACAAAGTCAGGGAATAGCAAGAGATCTTCATTGCAGTCAGTGATAGTCATTACAAAGTCAGGGAATAGCAAGAGATCTTCATTGCAGTCAGTGATTGTCATTACAAAGTCAATGCACAGCAAGAGATCTTCATTGCAGTCAGTGATAGTAATTCCAAAGTCAGGGAATAGCAAGAGATCTTCATTGCAGTCAGAGATTTTTATTACAATGTCAGGGAATAGCAAGAGACCTCATTGCAGTGAGCGATTGTCATTACAAAGTCAGGGAATAGCAAGAGATCTTCATTGCAGTCAGTGATAGTAATTCCAAAGTCAGGGAATAGCAAGAGACCTCATTGCAGTGAGCGATTGTCATTACAAAGTCAGGGAATAGCAAGAGATCTTCATTGCAGTCAGTGATAGTCATTACAAAGTCAGGGAAAAGCTAGAGATCTTCATTGCAGTCAGTGATAGTCATTGCAAAGTCAGGGAATAGCAAGAGATCTTCATTGCAGTCAGTGATTGTCATTACAAAGTCAATGCACAGCAAGAGATCTTCATTGCAGTCAGTGATAGTCATTACAAAGTCAGGGAAAAGCTAGAGATCTTCATTGCAGTCAGTGATAGTCATTGCAAAGTCAGGGAATAGCAAGAGATCTTCATTGCAGTCAGTGATTGTCATTTCAAAGTCAATGCACAGCAAGAGATCTTCATTGAAAGTCAGTGATAGTAATTCCAAAGTCAGGGAATAGCAAGAGATCTTCATTGTAGTCAGTGATTGTCATTACAAAGTCAGGGAATAGCAAGAGACCTCATTGCAGTGAGCGATTGTCATTACAAAGTCAGGGAATAGCAAGAGATCTTCATTGCAGTCAGTGATAGTCATTGCAAAGTCAGGGAATAGCAAGAGATCTTCATTGCAGTCAGTGATTGTCATTACAAAGTCAATGCACAGCAAGAGATCTTCATTGCAGTCAGTGATAGTAATTCCAAAGTCAGGGAAAAGCAAGAGATCTTCATTGCAGTCAGAGATTTTTATTACAATGTCAGGGAATAGCAAGAGATCTTCATTGCAGTCAGCGATTATCACTCTTAAGTCAGTGCATAGCGAGAGATCTTCATTGCAGTCAGTGATAGTCATTACAAAGTCAGGGAAAAGCAAGAGATCTTCATTGCAGTCAGTGATAGTCATTACAAAGTCAGGGAAAAGCAAGAGATCTTCATTGCAGTCAGCGATTGTCATTACAAAGTCAGTGCATAGCAAGAGATCTTCATTGCAGTCAGTGATAGTCATTACAAAGTCAGGGAATAGCAAGAGATCTTCATTGCAGTCAGCGATTGTCATTACAAAGTCAGGGAATAGCAAGAGATCTTCATTGCAGTCAGTGATTGTCATTACAACGTCAGGGAATAGCAAGAGATCTTCATTGCAGTCAGTGATAGTCATTACAAAGTCAGGGAATAGCAAGAGATCTTCATTGCAGTCAGCGATTGTCATTACAAAGTCAGGGAATAGCAAGAGATCTTCATTGCAGTCAGCGATTGTCAATACAAAGTCAGTGCATAGCAAGAGATCTTCATTGCAGTCAGTGATAGTCATTACAAAGTCAGGGAAAAGCAAGAGATCTTCATTGCAGTCAGTGATAGTCATTACAAAGTCAGGGAAAAGCAAGAGATCTTCATTGCAGTCAGTGATAGTCATTACAAAGTCAGGGAAAAGCAAGAGATCTTCATTGCAGTCAGTGATAGTCATTACAAAGTCAGGGAAAAGCAAGAGATCTTCATTGCAGTCAGTGATAGTCATTACAAAGTCAGGGAAAAGCAAGAGATCTTCATTGCAGTCAGTGATTGTCATTACAAAGTCACGGAAAAGCAAGAGATCTTCATTGCAGTCAGTGATAGTCATTACAAAGTCAGGGAAAAGCAAGAGATCTTCATTGCAGTCAGCGATTGTCAATACAAAGTCAGTGCATAGCAAGAGATCTTCATTGCAGTCAGTGATTATCACTCTTAAGTCAGTGCATAGCGAGAGATCTTCATTGCAGTCAGTGATAGTCATTACAAAGTCAGGGAATAGCAAGAGATCTTCATTGCAGTCAGTGATTATCACTCTTAAGTCAGTGCATAGCGAGAGATCTTCATTGCAGTCAGTGATTGTTATTACAAAGTCAGGGAAAAGCAAGAGATCTTCATTGCAGTCAGTGATAGTCATTACAAAGTCAGGGAATAGCAAGAGATCTTCATTGCAGTCAGTGATTGTCATTACAAAGTCAGGGAATAGCAAGAGATCTTCATTGCAGTCAGCGATTGTTATTAGAAAGTCTGGGAATAGCAAGAGACCTTATTGCAGTGAGCGATTGTCATTACAACGTCAGGGAATAGCAAGAGACCTTATTGCAGTGAGCGATTGTCATTACAACGTCAGGGAATAGCAAGAGATCTTCATTGCAGTCAGCGATTGTCATTACAAAGTCAGGGAATAGCAAGAGATCTTCATTGCAGTCAGTGATAGTCATTACAAAGTCAGGGAAAAGCAAGAGATCTTCATTGCAGTGAGCGATTGTCATTACAAAGTCAGGGAATAGCAAGATCTTCATTGCAGTCAGTGATAGTCATTACAAAGTCAGGGAATAGCAAGAGATCTTCATTGCAGTCAGCGATTGTCATTACAAAGTCAGGGAATAGCAAGAGATCTTCATTGCAGTCAGCGATTGTCATTACAAAGTCAATGCACAGCAAGAGATCTTCATTGCAGTCAGTGATAGTCATTACAAAGTCAGGGAATAGCAAGAGATCTTCATTGCAGTCAGCGATTGTCATTACAAAGTCAATGCACAGCAAGAGATCTTCATTGCAGTCAGTGATAGTCATTACAAAGTCAGTGCATAGCGAGAGATCTTCATTGCAGTCAGTGATAGTCATTACAAAGTCAGGGAAAAGCAAGAGATCTTCATTGCAGTCAGTGATAGTAATTCCAAAGTCAGGGAATAGCAAGAGATCTTCATTGTAGTCAGTGATTGTCATTACAAAGTCAGGGAATAGCAAGAGACCTCATTGCAGTGAGCGATTGTCATTACAAAGTCAGGGAATAGCAAGAGATCTTCATTGCAGTCAGTGATAGTCATTACAAAGTCAGGGAAAAGCTAGAGATCTTCATTGCAGTCAGTGATAGTCATTGCAAAGTCAGGGAATAGCAAGAGATCTTCATTGCAGTCAGTGATTGTCATTACAAAGTCAATGCACAGCAAGAGATCTTCATTGCAGTCAGTGATAGTAATTCCAAAGTCAGGGAAAAGCAAGAGATCTTCATTGCAGTCAGAGATTTTTATTACAATGTCAGGGAATAGCAAGAGATCTTCATTGCAGTCAGTGATTATCACTCTTAAGTCAGTGCATAGCGAGAGATCTTCATTGCAGTCAGTGATAGTCATTACAAAGTCAGGGAAAAGCAAGAGATCTTCATTGCAGTCAGTGATTATCACTCTTAAGTCAGTGCATAGCGAGAGATCTTCATTGCAGTCAGTGATAGTCATTACACAGTCAGGGAAAAGCAAGAGATCTTCATTGCAGTCAGTGATAGTCATTACAAAGTCAGGGAAAAGCAAGAGATCTTCATTGCAGTCAGCGATTGTCATTACAAAGTCAGTGCATAGCAAGAGATCTTCATTGCAGTCAGTGATAGTCATTACAAAGTCAGGGAATAGCAAGAGATCTTCATTGCAGTCAGCGATTGTCATTACAAAGTCAGGGAATAGCAAGAGATCTTCATTGCAGTCAGTGATTGTCATTACAACGTCAGGGAATAGCAAGAGATCTTCATTGCAGTCAGTGATAGTCATTACAAAGTCAGGGAATAGCAAGAGATCTTCATTGCAGTCAGCGATTGTCATTACAAAGTCAGGGAATAGCAAGAGATCTTCATTGCAGTCAGCGATTGTCAATACAAAGTCAGTGCATAGCAAGAGATCTTCATTGCAGTCAGTGATAGTCATTACAAAGTCAGGGAAAAGCAAGAGATCTTCATTGCAGTCAGTGATAGTCATTACAAAGTCAGGGAAAAGCAAGAGATCTTCATTGCAGTCAGTGATAGTCATTACAAAGTCAGGGAAAAGCAAGAGATCTTCATTGCAGTCAGTGATAGTCATTACAAAGTCAGGGAAAAGCAAGAGATCTTCATTGCAGTCAGTGATTGTCATTACAAAGTCAGGGAAAAGCAAGAGATCTTCATTGCAGTCAGCGATTGTCAATACAAAGTCAGTGCATAGCAAGAGATCTTCATTGCAGTCAGTGATTATCACTCTTAAGTCAGTGCATAGCGAGAGATCTTCATTGCAGTCAGTGATAGTCATTACAAAGTCAGGGAATAGCAAGAGATCTTCATTGCAGTCAGCGATTGTTATTACAAAGTCAGGGAAAAGCAAGAGATCTTCATTGCAGTCAGTGATAGTCATTACAAAGTCAAGGAAAAGCAAGAGATCTTCATTGCAGTCAGTGATTGTCATTACAAAGTCAGGGAATAGCAAGAGATCTTCATTGCAGTCAGTGATTGTCATTACAAAGTCAGGGAATAGCAAGAGATCTTCATTGCAGTCAGTGATTGTCATTACAAAGTCAATGCACAGCAAGAGATCTTCATTGCAGTCAGTGATTATCACTCTTAAGTCACTGCACAGCGAGAGATCTTCATTGCAGTCAGCGATTGTCATTACAAAGTCAGGGAAAAGCAAGAGATCTTCATTGCAGTCAGTGATAGTCATTACAAAGTCAGGGAAAAGCAAGAGATCTTCATTGCAGTCAGCGTTAGTCACTCTTAAGTCAGTGCATAGCGAGAGATCTTCATTGCAGTCAGTGATTATCACTCTTAAGTCAGTGCATAGCGAGAGATCTTCATTGCAGTCAGTGATAGTCATTACAAAGTCAGGGAATAGCAAGAGATCTTCATTGCAGTCAGTGATAGTAATTCCAAAGTCAGGGAATAGCAAGAGATCTTCATTGCAGTGAGCGATTGTCATTACAAAGTCAGGGAATAGCAAGAGATCTTCATTGCAGTCAGAGATTTTTATTACAATGTCAGGGAATAGCAGGAGATCTTCATTGCAGTCAGAGATTTTTATTACAATGTCAGGGAATAGCAAGAGATCTTCATTGCAGTCAGTGATAGTAATTCCAAAGTCAGGGAATAGCAAGAGATCTTCATTGCAGTGAGCGATTGTCATTACAACGTCAGTGCATAGCAAGAGATCTTCATTGCAGTCAGAGATTTTTATTACAATGTCAGGGAATAGCAGGAGATCTTCATTGCAGTCAGAGATTTTTATTACAATGTCAGGGAATAGCAAGAGATCTTCATTGCAGTCAGTGATAGTCATTGCAAAGTCAGGGAATAGCAAGAGATCTTCATTGCAGTCAGCGATTGTCATTAGAAAGTCAGGGAAAAGCAAGAGATCTTCATTGCAGTCAGCGATTGTCATTAGAAAGTCTGGGAATAGCAAGAGACCTTATTGCAGTGAGCGATTGTCATTACAACGTCAGGGAATAGCAAGAGATCTTCATTGCAGTCAGCGATTGTCATTACAAAGTCAGGGAATAGCAAGAGATCTTCATTGCAGTCAGTGATAGTCATTACAAAGTCAGGGAAAAGCAAGAGATCTTCATTGCAGTGAGCGATTGTCATTACAAAGTCAGGGAATAGCAAGATCTTCATTGCAGTCAGCGATTGTCATTACAAAGTCAGGGAATAGCAAGAGATCTTCATTGCAGTCAGTGATTATCACTCTTAAGTCAGTGCATAGCGAGAGATCTTCATTGCAGTCAGTGATAGTCATTACAAAGTCAGGGTATAGCAAGAGATCTTCATTGCAGTCAGCGATTGTCATTACAAAGTCAGGGAATAGCAAGAGATCTTCATTGCAGTGAGCGATTGTCATTACAACGTCAGTGCATAGCAAGAGATCTTCATTGCAGTCAGCGATTGTCATTACAAAGTCAGGGAAAAGCAAGAGATCTTCATTGCAGTCAGAGATTTTTATTACAATGTCAGGGAAAAGCAGTAGATCTTCATTGCAGTCAGTGATAGTCATTTCAAAGTCAGGGAATAGCAAGAGATCTTCATTGCAGTCAGTGATTGTCATTACAAAGTCAGGGAAAAGCAAGAGATCTTCATTGCAGTCAGTGATTGTCATTACAACGTCAGGGAATAGCAAGAGATCTTCATTGCAGTCAGTGATTGTCATTACAAAGTCAGGGAAAAGCAAGAGATCTTCATTGCAGTCAGTGATTGTCATTACAAAGTCAGGGAATAGCAGGAGATCTTTATTGCAGTCAGCGATTGTCATTACAAAGTCAGGGAATAGCAAGAGATCTTCATTGCAGTCAGTGATTGTCATTACAAAGTCAGGGAAAAGCAAGAGATCTTCATTGCAGTCAGTGATTGTCATTACAAAGTCAGGGAATAGCAAGAGATCTTCATAGCAGTCAGTGATTGTCATTACAAAGTCAGGGAAAAGCAAGAGATCTTCATTGCAGCGAGCGATTATCATTACAAAGTAAATGCACAGCAAGAGATCTTCATTGCAGTCAGCGATTGTCATTACAAAGTCAGGGAATAGCAAGAGATCTTCATTGCAGTCAGTGATAGTCATTACAAAGTCAGGGAAAAGCAAGAGATCTTCTTTTCAGTCAGCGATTGTCATTAGAAAGTCAGGGAATAGCAAGAGATCTTCATTGCAATCAGTGATAGTCATTACAAAGTCAGGGAAAAGCAAGAGATCTTCATTGCAGTCAGTGATTGTCATTACAACGTCAGGGAATAGCAAGAGATCTTCATTGCAGTCAGCGATTGTCATTACAAAGTCAATGCATAGCAAGAGATCTTCATTGCAATCAGTGATAGTCATTACAAAGTCAGGGAATAGCAAGAGATCTTCATTGCAGTCAGTGATTGTCATTACAAAGTCAGGGAATAGCAAGAGATCTTCATTGCAATCAGTGATAGTCATTACAAAGTCAGGGAATAGCAAGAGATCTTCATTGCAGTCAGTGATAGTCATTACAAAGTCAGGGAAAAGCAAGAGATCTTCATTGCAGTCAGTGATAGTCATTACAAAGTCAGGGAAAAGCAAGAGATCTTCATTGCAGTCAGCGATTGTCATTACAAAGTCAGGGAATAGCAAGAGATCTTCATTGCAGTCAGTGATAGTCATTACAAAGTCAGGGAAAAGCAAGAGATCTTCATTGCAGTCACTGATAGTCATTACAAAGTCAGGGAATAGCAAGAGATCTTCATTGCAGTCAGTGATAGTCATTACAAAGTCAGGGAAAAGCAAGAGATCTTCATTGCAGTCAGTGATAGTCATTACAAAGTCAGGGAAAAGCAAGAGATCTTCATTGCAGTCAGCGATTGTCATTACAAAGTCAGGGAATAGCAAGAGATCTTCATTGCAGTCAGTGATAGTCATTACAAAGTCAGGGAATAGCAAGAGATCTTCATTGCAGTCAGTGATTGTCATTACAAAGTCAATGCACAGCAAGAGATCTTCATTGCAGTCAGCGATTGTCATTAGAAAGTCAGGGAAAAGCAAGAGATCTTCATTGCAGTCAGTGATTGTCATTACAACGTCAGGTAATAGCAAGAGATCTTCATTGCAGTCAGCGATTGTCATTACAAAGTCAATGCATAGCAAGAGATCTTCATTGCAATCAGTGATAGTCATTACAAAGTCAGGGAATAGCAAGAGATCTTCATTGCAGTCAGTGATTGTCATTACAAAGTCAGGGAATAGCAAGAGATCTTCATTGCAATCAGTGATAGTCATTACAAAGTCAGGGAATAGCAAGAGATCTTCATTGCAGTCAGTGATAGTCATTACAAAGTCAGGGAAAAGCAAGAGATCTTCATTGCAGTCAGTGATAGTCATTACAAAGTCAGGGAAAAGCAAGAGATCTTCATTGCAGTCAGCGATTGTCATTACAAAGTCAGGGAAAAGCAAGAGATCTTCATTGCAGTCAGTGATAGTCATTACAAAGTCAGGGAATAGCAAGAGATCTTCATTGCAGTCAGTGATTGTCATTACAAAGTCAATGCACAGCAAGAGATCTTCATTGCAGTCAGCGATTGTCATTAGAAAGTCAGGGAAAAGCAAGAGATGTTCATTGCAGTAAGTGATAGTCATTACAAAGTCAGGGAAAAGCAAGAGATCTTCATTGCAGTCAGTGATTGTCATTTCAAAGTCAGGGAATAGCAAGAGATCTTCATTGCAGTCAGCGATTGTCATTACAAAGTCAGGGAATAGCAAGAGATCTTCATTGCAGTCAGTGATTGTCATTACAAAGTCAATGCACAGCAAGAGATCTTCATTGCAGTCAGCGATAATTATTACAATGTCAGGGAATAGCAGGAGATCTTCATTGCAGTCAGTGATAGTCATTACAAAGTCAGGGAATAGCAAGAGATCTTCATTGCAGTCAGTGATAGTAATTCCAAAGTCAGGGAATAGCAAGAGATCTTCATTGCAGTGAGCGATTGTCATTACAAAGTCAGGGAATAGCAAGAGATCTTCATTGCAGTCAGAGATTTTTATTACAATGTCAGGGAATAGCAAGAGATCTTCATTGCAGTCAGTGATAGTAATTCCAAAGTCAGGGAATAGCAAGAGATCTTCATTGCAGTGAGCGATTGTCATTACAACGTCAGTGCATAGCAAGAGATCTTCATTGCAGTCAGAGATTTTTATTACAATGTCAGGGAATAGCAGGAGATCTTCATTGCAGTCAGAGATTTTTATTACAATGTCAGGGAATAGCAAGAGATCTTCATTGCAGTCAGTGATAGTCATTGCAAAGTCAGGGAATAGCAAGAGATCTTCATTGCAGTCAGCGATTGTCATTAGAAAGTCAGGGAAAAGCAAGAGATCTTCATTGCAGTCAGCGATTGTCATTAGAAAGTCTGGGAATAGCAAGAGACCTTATTGCAGTGAGCGATTGTCATTACAACGTCAGGGAATAGCAAGAGATCTTCATTGCAGTCAGCGATTGTCATTACAAAGTCAGGGAATAGCAAGAGATCTTCATTGCAGTCAGTGATAGTCATTACAAAGTCAGGGAAAAGCAAGAGATCTTCATTGCAGTGAGCGATTGTCATTACAAAGTCAGGGAATAGCAAGATCTTCATTGCAGTCAGTGATAGTCATTACAAAGTCAGGGAATAGCAAGAGATCTTCATTGCAGTCAGCGATTGTCATTACAAAGTCAGGGAATAGCAAGAGATCTTCATTGCAGTCAGCGATTGTCATTACAAAGTCAATGCACAGCAAGAGATCTTCATTGCAGTCAGTGATAGTCATTACAAAGTCAGGGAATAGCAAGAGATCTTCATTGCAGTCAGTGATTATCACTCTTAAGTCAGTGCATAGCGAGAGATCTTCATTGCAGTCAGTGATAGTCATTACAAAGTCAGGGTATAGCAAGAGATCTTCATTGCAGTCAGCGATTGTCATTACAAAGTCAGGGAATAGCAAGAGATCTTCATTGCAGTGAGCGATTGTCATTACAACGTCAGTGCATAGCAAGAGATCTTCATTGCAGTCAGCGATTGTCATTACAAAGTCAGGGTATAGCAAGAGATCTTCATTGCAGTCAGCGATTGTCATTACAAAGTCAGGGAATAGCAAGAGATCTTCATTGCAGTGAGCGATTGTCATTACAACGTCAGTGCATAGCAAGAGATCTTCATTGCAGTCAGCGATTGTCATTACAAAGTCAGGGAAAAGCAGGAGATCTTCATTGCAGTCAGCGATTGTCATTACAAAGTCAGGGAATAGCAAGAGATCTTCATTGCAGTCAGTGATTGTCATTACAAAGTCAGGGAAAAGCAAGAGATCTTCATTGCAGTCAGTGATTGTCATTACAAAGTCAGGGAATAGCAAGAGATCTTCATTGCAGTCAGTGATTGTCATTACAAAGTCAGGGAAAAGCAAGAGATCTTCATTGCAGCGAGCGATTATCATTACAAAGTAAATGCACAGCAAGAGATCTTCATTGCAGTCAGCGATTGTCATTACAAAGTCAGGGAATAGCAAGAGATCTTCATTGCAGTCAGTGATAGTCATTACAAAGTCAGGGAAAAGCAAGAGATCTTCTTTTCAGTCAGCGATTGTCATTAGAAAGTCAGGGAATAGCAAGAGATCTTCATTGCAATCAGTGATAGTCATTACAAAGTCAGGGAAAAGCAAGAGATCTTCATTGCAGTCAGTGATTGTCATTACAACGTCAGGGAATAGCAAGAGATCTTCATTGCAGTCAGCGATTGTCATTACAAAGTCAATGAATAGCAAGAGATCTTCATTGCAATCAGTGATAGTCATTACAAAGTCAGGGAATAGCAAGAGATCTTCATTGCAGTCAGTGATTGTCATTACAAAGTCAGGGAATAGCAAGAGATCTTCATTGCAATCAGTGATAGTCATTACAAAGTCAGGGAATAGCAAGAGATCTTCATTGCAGTCAGTGATAGTCATTACAAAGTCAGGGAAAAGCAAGAGATCTTCATTGCAGTCAGTGATAGTCATTACAAAGTCAGGGAAAAGCAAGAGATCTTCATTGCAGTCAGCGATTGTCATTACAAAGTCAGGGAATAGCAAGAGATCTTCATTGCAGTCAGTGATAGTCATTACAAAGTCAGGGAAAAGCAAGAGATCTTCATTGCAGTCAGTGATAGTCATTACAAAGTCAGGGAATAGCAAGAGATCTTCATTGCAGTCAGTGATTGTCATTACAAAGTCAATGCACAGCAAGAGATCTTCATTGCAGTCAGCGATTGTCATTAGAAAGTCAGGGAAAAGCAAGAGATCTTCATTGCAGTCAGTGATTGTCATTACAACGTCAGGGAATAGCAAGAGATCTTCATTGCAGTCAGCGATTGTCATTAGAAAGTCAGGGAATAGCAAGAGATCTTCATTGCAATCAGTGATAGTCATTACAAAGTCAGGGAAAAGCAAGAGATCTTCATTGCAGTCAGCGATTGTCATTACAAAGTCAATGCATAGCAAGAGATCTTCATTGCAATCAGTGATAGTCATTACAAAGTCAGGGAATAGCAAGAGATCTTCATTGCAGTCAGTGATTGTCATTACAAAGTCAGGGAATAGCAAGAGATCTTCATTGCAGTCAGTGATAGTCATTACAAAGTCAGGGAAAAGCAAGAGATCTTCATTGCAGTCAGTGATAGTCATTACAAAGTCAGGGAAAAGCAAGAGATCTTCATTGCAGTCAGCGATTGTCATTACAAAGTCAGGGAATAGCAAGAGATCTTCATTGCAGTCAGTGATAGTCATTACAAAGTCAGGGAAAAGCAAGAGATCTTCATTGCAGTCAGTGATAGTCATTACAAAGTCAGGGAATAGCAAGAGATCTCATTGCAGTCAGTGATAGTCATTACAAAGTCAGGGAAAAGCAAGAGATCTTCATTGCAGTCAGTGATAGTCATTACAAAGTCAGGGAAAAGCAAGAGATCTTCATTGCAGTCAGTGATTGTCATTACAAAGTCAGGGAAAAGCAAGAGATCTTCATTGCAGTCAGCGATTGTCAATACAAAGTCAGTGCATAGCAAGAGATCTTCAATGCAGTCAGTGATTATCACTCTTAAGTCAGTGCATAGCGAGAGATCTTCATTGCAGTCAGTGATAGTCATTACAAAGTCAGGGAATAGCAAGAGATCTTCATTGCAGTCAGCGATTGTTATTACAAAGTCAGGGAAAAGCAAGAGATCTTCATTGCAGTCAGTGATAGTCATTACAAAGTCAAGGAAAAGCAAGAGATCTTCATTGCAGTCAGTGATTGTCATTACAAAGTCAGGGAATAGCAAGAGATCTTCATTGCAGTCAGTGATTGTCATTACAAAGTCAGGGAATAGCAAGAGATCTTCATTGCAGTCAGTGATTGTCATTACAAAGTCAATGCACAGCAAGAGATCTTCATTGCAGTCAGTGATTATCACTCTTAAGTCACTGCACAGCGAGAGATCTTCATTGCAGTCAGCGATTGTCATTACAAAGTCAGGGAAAAGCAAGAGATCTTCATTGCAGTCAGTGATAGTCATTACAAAGTCAGGGAAAAGCAAGAGATCTTCATTGCAGTCAGCGTTAGTCACTCTTAAGTCAGTGCATAGCGAGAGATCTTCATTGCAGTCAGTGATTATCACTCTTAAGTCAGTGCATAGCGAGAGATCTTCATTGCAGTCAGTGATAGTCATTACAAAGTCAGGGAATAGCAAGAGATCTTCATTGCAGTCAGTGATAGTAATTCCAAAGTCAGGGAATAGCAAGAGATCTTCATTGCAGTGAGCGATTGTCATTACAAAGTCAGGGAATAGCAAGAGATCTTCGTTGCAGTCAGAGATTTTTATTACAATGTCAGGGAATAGCAGGAGATCTTCATTGCAGTCAGAGATTTTTATTACAATGTCAGGGAATAGCAAGAGATCTTCATTGCAGTCAGTGATAGTAATTCCAAAGTCAGGGAATAGCAAGAGATCTTCATTGCAGTGAGCGATTGTCATTACAACGTCAGTGCATAGCAAGAGATCTTCATTGCAGTCAGAGATTTTTATTACAATGTCAGGGAATAGCAGGAGATCTTCATTGCAGTCAGAGATTTTTATTACAATGTCAGGGAATAGCAAGAGATCTTCATTGCAGTCAGTGATAGTCATTGCAAAGTCAGGGAATAGCAAGAGATCTTCATTGCAGTCAGCGATTGTCATTAGAAAGTCAGGGAAAAGCAAGAGATCTTCATTGCAGTCAGCGATTGTCATTAGAAAGTCTGGGAATAGCAAGAGACCTTATTGCAGTGAGCGATTGTCATTACAACGTCAGGGAATAGCAAGAGATCTTCATTGCAGTCAGCGATTGTCATTACAAAGTCAGGGAATAGCAAGAGATCTTCATTGCAGTCAGTGATAGTCATTACAAAGTCAGGGAAAAGCAAGAGATCTTCATTGCAGTGAGCGATTGTCATTACAAAGTCAGGGAATAGCAAGATCTTCATTGCAGTCAGCGATTGTCATTACAAAGTCAATGCACAGCAAGAGATCTTCATTGCAGTCAGTGATAGTCATTACAAAGTCAGGGAATAGCAAGAGATCTTCATTGCAGTCAGTGATTATCACTCTTAAGTCAGTGCATAGCGAGAGATCTTCATTGCAGTCAGTGATAGTCATTACAAAGTCAGGGTATAGCAAGAGATCTTCATTGCAGTCAGCGATTGTCATTACAAAGTCAGGGAATAGCAAGAGATCTTCATTGCAGTGAGCGATTGTCATTACAACGTCAGTGCATAGCAAGAGATCTTCATTGCAGTCAGCGATTGTCATTACAAAGTCAGGGAAAAGCAAGAGATCTTCATTGCAGTCAGAGATTTTTATTACAATGTCAGGGAAAAGCAGTAGATCTTCATTGCAGTCAGTGATAGTCATTTCAAAGTCAGGGAATAGCAAGAGATCTTCATTGCAGTCAGTGATTGTCATTACAAAGTCAGGGAAAAGCAAGAGATCTTCATTGCAGTCAGTGATTGTCATTACAACGTCAGGGAATAGCAAGAGATCTTCATTGCAGTCAGTGATTGTCATTACAAAGTCAGGGAAAAGCAAGAGATCTTCATTGCAGTCAGTGATTGTCATTACAAAGTCAGGGAATAGCAGGAGATCTTTATTGCAGTCAGCGATTGTCATTAGAAAGTCAGGGAAAAGCAAGAGATCTTCATTGCAGTCAGTGATTGTCATTACAAAGTCAGGGAAAAGCAAGAGATCTTCATTGCAGTCAGTGATTGTCATTACAAAGTCAGGGAATAGCAAGAGATCTTCATAGCAGTCAGTGATTGTCATTACAAAGTCAGGGAAAAGCAAGAGATCTTCATTGCAGCGAGCGATTATCATTACAAAGTAAATGCACAGCAAGAGATCTTCATTGCAGTCAGCGATTGTCATTACAAAGTCAGGGAATAGCAAGAGATCTTCATTGCAGTCAGTGATAGTCATTACAAAGTCAGGGAAAAGCAAGAGATCTTCTTTTCAGTCAGCGATTGTCATTAGAAAGTCAGGGAATAGCAAGAGATCTTCATTGCAATCAGTGATAGTCATTACAAAGTCAGGGAAAAGCAAGAGATCTTCATTGCAGTCAGTGATTGTCATTACAACATCAGGGAATAGCAAGAGATCTTCATTGCAGTCAGCGATTGTCATTACAAAGTCAATGCATAGCAAGAGATCTTCATTGCAATCAGTGATAGTCATTACAAAGTCAGGGAATAGCAAGAGATCTTCATTGCAGTCAGTGATTGTCATTACAAAGTCAGGGAATAGCAAGAGATCTTCATTGCAATCAGTGATAGTCATTACAAAGTCAGGAAATAGCAAGAGATCTTCATTGCAGTCAGTGATAGTCATTACAAAGTCAGGGAAAAGCAAGAGATCTTCATTGCAGTCAGTGATAGTCATTACAAAGTCAGGGAAAAGCAAGAGATCTTCATTGCAGTCAGTGATTGTCATTACAAAGTCAATGCACAGCAAGAGATCTTCATTGCAGTCAGCGATTGTCATTAGAAAGTCAGGGAAAAGCAAGAGATCTTCATTGCAGTCAGTGATTGTCATTACAACGTCAGGTAATAGCAAGAGATCTTCATTGCAGTCAGCGATTGTCATTACAAAGTCAATGCATAGCAAGAGATCTTCATTGCAATCAGTGATAGTCATTACAAAGTCAGGGAATAGCAAGAGATCTTCATTGCAGTCAGTGATTGTCATTACAAAGTCAGGGAATAGCAAGAGATCTTCATTGCAATCAGTGATAGTCATTACAAAGTCAGGGAATAGCAAGAGATCTTCATTGCAGTCAGTGATAGTCATTACAAAGTCAGGGAAAAGCAAGAGATCTTCATTGCAGTCAGCGATTGTCATTACAAAGTCAGGGAATAGCAAGAGATCTTCATTGCAGTCAGTGATAGTCATTACAAAGTCAGGGAAAAGCAAGAGATCTTCATTGCAGTCACTGATAGTCATTACAAAGTCAGGGAATAGCAAGAGATCTTCATTGCAGTCAGCGATTGTCATTACAAAGTCAATGCATAGCAAGAGATCTTCATTGCAATCAGTGATAGTCATTACAAAGTCAGGGAAAAGCAAGAGATCTTCATTGCAGTCAGTTATTGTCATTACAACGTCAGGGAATAGCAAGAGATCTTCATTGCAGTCAGTGATTGTCATTACAATGTCAGGTAATAGCAAGAGATCTTCATTGCAGTCAGCGATTGTCATTACAAAGTCAATGCATAGCAAGAGATCTTCATTGCAATCAGTGATAGTCATTACAAAGTCAGGGAAAAGCAAGAGATCTTCATTGCAGTCAGTTATTGTCATTACAACGTCAGGGAATAGCAAGAGATCTTCATTGCAGTCAGCGATTGTCATTACAAAGTCAATGCATAGCAAGAGATCTTCATTGCAATCAGTGATAGTCATTACAAAGTCAGGGAATAGCAAGAGATCTTCATTGCAGTCAGTGATTGTCATTACAAAGTCAGGGAATAGCAAGAGATCTTCATTGCAATCAGTGATAGTCATTACAAAGTCAGGGAATAGCAAGAGATCTTCATTGCAGTCAGTGATAGTCATTACAAAGTCAGGGAAAAGCAAGAGATCTTCATTGCAGTCAGTGATAGTCATTACAAAGTCAGGGAAAAGCAAGAGATCTTCATTGCAGTCAGCGATTGTCATTAGAAAGTCAGGGAAAAGCAAGAGATCTTCATTGCAGTCAGTGATTGTCATTACAATGTCAGGTAATAGCAAGAGATCTTCATTGCAGTCAGCGATTGTCATTACAAAGTCAATGCATAGCAAGAGATCTTCATTGCAATCAGTGATAGTCATTACAAAGTCAGGGAAAAGCAAGAGATCTTCATTGCAGTCAGTTATTGTCATTACAACGTCAGGGAATAGCAAGAGATCTTCATTGCAGTCAGCGATTGTCATTACAAAGTCAATGCATAGCAAGAGATCTTCATTGCAATCAGTGATAGTCATTACAAAGTCAGGGAATAGCAAGAGATCTTCATTGCAGTCAGTGATTGTCATTACAAAGTCAGGGAATAGCAAGAGATCTTCATTGCAATCAGTGATAGTCATTACAAAGTCAGGGAATAGCAAGAGATCTTCATTGCAGTCAGTGATAGTCATTACAAAGTCAGGGAAAAGCAAGAGATCTTCATTGCAGTCAGTGATAGTCATTACAAAGTCAGGGAAAAGCAAGAGATCTTCATTGCAGTCAGCGATTGTCATTACAAAGTCAGGGAAAAGCAAGAGATCTTCATTGCAGTCAGTGATAGTCATTACAAAGTCAGGGAATAGCAAGAGATCTTCATTGCAGTCAGTGATTGTCATTACAAAGTCAATGCACAGCAAGAGATCTTCATTGCAGTCAGCGATTGTCATTAGAAAGTCAGGGAAAAGCAAGAGATGTTCATTGCAGTAAGTGATAGTCATTACAAAGTCAGGGAAAAGCAAGAGATCTTCATTGCAGTCAGTGATTGTCATTTCAAAGTCAGGGAATAGCAAGAGATCTTCATTGCAGTCAGCGATTGTCATTACAAAGTCAGGGAATAGCAAGAGATCTTCATTGCAGTCAGTGATTGTCATTACAAAGTCAATGCACAGCAAGAGATCTTCATTGCAGTCAGCGATAATTATTACAATGTCAGGGAATAGCAGGAGATCTTCATTGCAGTCAGTGATAGTCATTACAAAGTCAGGGAATAGCAAGAGATCTTCATTGCAGTCAGTGATAGTAATTCCAAAGTCAGGGAATAGCAAGAGATCTTCATTGCAGTCACTGATAGTCATTACAAAGTCAGGGAATAGCAAGAGATCTTCATTGCAGTCAGTGATTGTCATTACAAAGTCAATGCACAGCAAGAGATCTTCATTGCAGTCAGCGATTGTCATTAGAAAGTCAGGGAAAAGCAAGAGATCTTCATTGCAGTCAGTGATTGTCATTACAATGTCAGGTAATAGCAAGAGATCTTCATTGCAGTCAGCGATTGTCATTACAAAGTCAATGCATAGCAAGAGATCTTCATTGCAATCAGTGATAGTCATTACAAAGTCAGGGAATAGCAAGAGATCTTCATTGCAGTCAGTGATTGTCATTACAAAGTCAGGGAATAGCAAGAGATCTTCATTGCAATCAGTGATAGTCATTACAAAGTCAGGGAATAGCAAGAGATCTTCATTGCAGTCAGTGATAGTCATTACAAAGTCAGGGAAAAGCAAGAGATCTTCATTGCAGTCAGTGATAGTCATTACAAAGTCAGGGAAAAGCAAGAGATCTTCATTGCAGTCAGCGATTGTCATTACAAAGTCAGGGAAAAGCAAGAGATCTTCATTGCAGTCAGTGATAGTCATTACAAAGTCAGGGAATAGCAAGAGATCTTCATTGCAGTCAGTGATTGTCATTACAAAGTCAATGCACAGCAAGAGATCTTCATTGCAGTCAGCGATTGTCATTAGAAAGTCAGGGAAAAGCAAGAGATGTTCATTGCAGTAAGTGATAGTCATTACAAAGTCAGGGAAAAGCAAGAGATCTTCATTGCAGTCAGTGATTGTCATTTCAAAGTCAGGGAATAGCAAGAGATCTTCATTGCAGTCAGCGATTGTCATTACAAAGTCAGGGAATAGCAAGAGATCTTCATTGCAGTCAGTGATTGTCATTACAAAGTCAATGCACAGCAAGAGATCTTCATTGCAGTCAGCGATAATTATTACAATGTCAGGGAATAGCAGGAGATCTTCATTGCAGTCAGTGATAGTCATTACAAAGTCAGGGAATAGCAAGAGATCTTCATTGCAGTCAGTGATAGTAATTCCAAAGTCAGGGAATAGCAAGAGATCTTCATTGCAGTCACTGATAGTCATTACAAAGTCAGGGAATAGCAAGAGATCTTCATTGCAGTCAGTGATTGTCATTACAAAGTCAATGCACAGCAAGAGATCTTCATTGCAGTCAGCGATTGTCATTAGAAAGTCAGGGAAAAGCAAGAGATCTTCATTGCAGTCAGTGATTGTCATTACAATGTCAGGTAATAGCAAGAGATCTTCATTGCAGTCAGCGATTGTCATTACAAAGTCAATGCATAGCAAGAGATCTTCATTGCAATCAGTGATAGTCATTACAAAGTCAGGGAAAAGCAAGAGATCTTCATTGCAGTCAGTTATTGTCATTACAACGTCAGGGAATAGCAAGAGATCTTCATTGCAGTCAGCGATTGTCATTACAAAGTCAATGCATAGCAAGAGATCTTCATTGCAATCAGTGATAGTCATTACAAAGTCAGGGAATAGCAAGAGATCTTCATTGCAGTCAGTGATTGTCATTACAAAGTCAGGGAATAGCAAGAGATCTTCATTGCAATCAGTGATAGTCATTACAAAGTCAGGGAATAGCAAGAGATCTTCATTGCAGTCAGTGATAGTCATTACAAAGTCAGGGAAAAGCAAGAGATCTTCATTGCAGTCAGTGATAGTCATTACAAAGTCAGGGAAAAGCAAGAGATCTTCATTGCAGTCAGCGATTGTCATTACAAAGTCAGGGAAAAGCAAGAGATCTTCATTGCAGTCAGTGATAGTCATTACAAAGTCAGGGAATAGCAAGAGATCTTCATTGCAGTCAGTGATTGTCATTACAAAGTCAATGCACAGCAAGAGATCTTCATTGCAGTCAGCGATTGTCATTAGAAAGTCAGGGAAAAGCAAGAGATGTTCATTGCAGTAAGTGATAGTCATTACAAAGTCAGGGAAAAGCAAGAGATCTTCATTGCAGTCAGTGATTGTCATTTCAAAGTCAGGGAATAGCAAGAGATCTTCATTGCAGTCAGCGATTGTCATTACAAAGTCAGGGAATAGCAAGAGATCTTCATTGCAGTCAGTGATTGTCATTACAAAGTCAATGCACAGCAAGAGATCTTCATTGCAGTCAGCGATAATTATTACAATGTCAGGGAATAGCAGGAGATCTTCATTGCAGTCAGTGATAGTCATTACAAAGTCAGGGAATAGCAAGAGATCTTCATTGCAGTCAGTGATAGTAATTCCAAAGTCAGGGAATAGCAAGAGATCTTCATTGCAGTGAGCGATTGTCATTACAAAGTCAGGGAATAGCAAGAGATCTTCATTGCAGTCAGAGATTTTTATTACAATGTCAGGGAATAGCAAGAGATCTTCATTGCAGTCAGTGATAGTAATTCCAAAGTCAGGGAATAGCAAGAGATCTTCATTGCAGTGAGCGATTGTCATTACAACGTCAGTGCATAGCAAGAGATCTTCATTGCAGTCAGAGATTTTTATTACAATGTCAGGGAATAGCAGGAGATCTTCATTGCAGTCAGAGATTTTTATTACAATGTCAGGGAATAGCAAGAGATCTTCATTGCAGTCAGTGATAGTCATTGCAAAGTCAGGGAATAGCAAGAGATCTTCATTGCAGTCAGCGATTGTCATTAGAAAGTCAGGGAAAAGCAAGAGATCTTCATTGCAGTCAGCGATTGTCATTAGAAAGTCTGGGAATAGCAAGAGACCTTATTGCAGTGAGCGATTGTCATTACAACGTCAGGGAATAGCAAGAGATCTTCATTGCAGTCAGCGATTGTCATTACAAAGTCAGGGAATAGCAAGAGATCTTCATTGCAGTCAGTGATAGTCATTACAAAGTCAGGGAAAAGCAAGAGATCTTCATTGCAGTGAGCGATTGTCATTACAAAGTCAGGGAATAGCAAGATCTTCATTGCAGTCAGTGATAGTCATTACAAAGTCAGGGAATAGCAAGAGATCTTCATTGCAGTCAGCGATTGTCATTACAAAGTCAGGGAATAGCAAGAGATCTTCATTGCAGTCAGCGATTGTCATTACAAAGTCAATGCACAGCAAGAGATCTTCATTGCAGTCAGTGATAGTCATTACAAAGTCAGGGTATAGCAAGAGATCTTCATTGCAGTCAGCGATTGTCATTACAAAGTCAGGGAATAGCAAGAGATCTTCATTGCAGTGAGCGATTGTCATTACAACGTCAGTGCATAGCAAGAGATCTTCATTGCAGTCAGCGATTGTCATTACAAAGTCAGGGTATAGCAAGAGATCTTCATTGCAGTCAGCGATTGTCATTACAAAGTCAGGGAATAGCAAGAGATCTTCATTGCAGTGAGCGATTGTCATTACAACGTCAGTGCATAGCAAGAGATCTTCATTGCAGTCAGCGATTGTCATTACAAAGTCAGGGAAAAGCAGGAGATCTTCATTGCAGTCAGCGATTGTCATTACAAAGTCAGGGAATAGCAAGAGATCTTCATTGCAGTCAGTGATTGTCATTACAAAGTCAGGGAAAAGCAAGAGATCTTCATTGCAGTCAGTGATTGTCATTACAAAGTCAGGGAATAGCAAGAGATCTTCATTGCAGTCAGTGATTGTCATTACAAAGTCAGGGAAAAGCAAGAGATCTTCATTGCAGCGAGCGATTATCATTACAAAGTAAATGCACAGCAAGAGATCTTCATTGCAGTCAGCGATTGTCATTACAAAGTCAGGGAATAGCAAGAGATCTTCATTGCAGTCAGTGATAGTCATTACAAAGTCAGGGAAAAGCAAGAGATCTTCTTTTCAGTCAGCGATTGTCATTAGAAAGTCAGGGAATAGCAAGAGATCTTCATTGCAATCAGTGATAGTCATTACAAAGTCAGGGAAAAGCAAGAGATCTTCATTGCAGTCAGTGATTGTCATTACAACGTCAGGGAATAGCAAGAGATCTTCATTGCAGTCAGCGATTGTCATTACAAAGTCAATGAATAGCAAGAGATCTTCATTGCAATCAGTGATAGTCATTACAAAGTCAGGGAATAGCAAGAGATCTTCATTGCAGTCAGTGATTGTCATTACAAAGTCAGGGAATAGCAAGAGATCTTCATTGCAGTCAGTGATAGTCATTACAAAGTCAGTGCATATCAAGAGATCTTCATTGCAGTCAACGATTGTCATTACAAAGTCAGGGAAAAGCAAGAGATCTTCATTGCAGTCAGCGATTGTCATTACAAAGTCAGTGCATAGCAAGAGATTTTCAATGCAGTCAGTGATAGTCATTACAAAGTCAGAGAAAAGCAAGAGATCTTCATTGCAGTCAGCGATTGTCATTACAATGTCAGTGCATAGCAAGAGATTTTCAATGCAGTCAGTGATAGTCATTACAAAGTCAGGGAATAGCAAGGGATCTCATTGCACTCAGCGATAGTCATTACAAAGTCAGGGAATAGCAAGAGATCTTCATTGCAGTCAGCGATTGTCATTACAAAGTCAGGGAATAGCAAGAGATCTTCATTGCAGTCAGTGATATTCATTACAAAGTCAGTGCATAGCAAGAGATTTTCATTGCAGTCAACGATTGTCATTACAAAGTCAATGCACAGCAAGAGATTTTCATTGCAGTCAGTGATAGTAATTACAAAGTCAGGGAGAGGCAAGAGATCTTCATTGCAGTCAGCGATTGTCAAGAGATCTTCATTGCAGTGAGTGATAGTCATTACAAAGTCAGGGAATAGCAAGAGATCTTCATTGCAGTGAGCGATTATCATTACAAAGTCAGGGAATAGCAAGAGATCTTCATTGCAGTGAGCGATTATCATTACAAAGTCAGGGAATAGCAAGACATCTTCATTGCAGTCAGTGATTGTCATTACAAAGCCAGGGAAAAGCAAGACATCTTCATTGCAGTCAGTGATAGTCATTACTAGTCAGGGAAAAGCAAAAGATCTTCATTGCAGTCAGTGATTGTCATTACAAAGTCAGGGAATAGCAAGAGACCTCATTGCAGTGAGCGATTGTCATTACAAAGTCAGGGAACAGCAAGAGATCTTCATCGCAGTCAGCGATTGTCATTACAAAGTCAGGCATCAGCAAGAGATCTCATTGCAGTCAGCGATTGTCATTACAAAGTCAGGGAATAGCAAGAGATCTTCATCGCAGTCAGCGATTGTCATTACAACGTCAGTGCATAGCAAGAGATTTTCAATGCAGTCAGTGATAGTCATTACAAAGTCAGGGAAAAGCAAGAGATCTCATTGCACTCAGCGATAGTCATTACAAAGTCAGGGAATAGCAAGAGATCTTCATTGCAGTCAGTGATAGTCATTACAAAGTCAGGGAATAGCAAGGGATCTCATTGCACTCAGCGATAGTCATTACAAAGTCAGGGAATAGCAAGAGATCTTCATTGCAGTCAGTGATAGTCATTACAAAGTCTGGGAATAGCAAGAGATCTTCATTGCAGTCAGCGATTGTCATTACAAAGTCAGGGAATAGCAAGAGATCTTCATTGCCGTCAGCGATTGTCATTACAAAGTCAGGGAATAGCAAGAGATATTCATTTCAGTCAGCGATTGTCATTACAAAGTCAGTGCATAGCAAGAGATCTTCATTGGAGTCAGTGATAGTCATTACAAAGTCAGGGAATAGCAAGAGATCTTCATTGCCGTCAGCGATTGTCATTACAAAGTCAGGGAAAGGCAAGAGATCTTCATTGCAGTCAACGATTGTCATTACAAAGTCAATGCACAGCAAGAGATCTTCATTGCAGTCAGTGATAGTCATTACAAAGTCAGTGCATATCAAGAGATCTTCATTGCAGTCAACGATTGTCATTACAAAGTCAGGGAAAAGCAAGAGATCTTCATTGCAGTCAGCGATTGTCATTACAAAGTCAGGGAAAAGCAAGAGATCTTCATTGCAGTCAGCGATTGTCATTACAAAGTCAGTGCATAGCAAGAGATTTTCAATGCAGTCAGTGATAGTCATTACAAAGTCAGAGAAAAGCAAGAGATCTTCATTGCAGTCAGCGATTGTCATTACAAAGTCAGGGAATAGCAAGAGATTTTCAATGCAGTCAGTGATAGTCATTACAAAGTCAGGGAAAAGCAAGAGATCTTCATTGCAGTCAGCGATTGTCATTACAACGTCAGTGCATAGCAAGAGATTTTCAATGCAGTCAGTGATAGTCATTACAAAGTCAGGGAAAAGCAAGAGATCTCATTGCACTCAGCGATAGTCATTACAAAGTCAGGGAATAGCAAGAGATCTTCATTGCAGTCAGTGATAGTCATTACAAAGTCAGGGAATAGCAAGGGATCTCATTGCACTCAGCGATAGTCATTACAAAGTCAGGGAATAGCAAGAGATCTTCATTGCAGTCAGTGATAGTCATTACAAAGTCTGGGAATAGCAAGAGATCTTCATTGCAGTCAGCGATTGTCATTACAAAGTCAGGGAATAGCAAGAGATCTTCATTGCCGTCAGCGATTGTCATTACAAAGTCAGGGAATAGCAAGAGATCTTCATTTCAGTCAGCAATTGTCATTACAAAGTCAGTGTATAGCAAGAGATCTTCATTGCAGTCAGTGATAGTCATTACAAAGTCAGTGCATATCAAGAGATCTTCATTGCAGTCAACCATTGTCATTACAAAGTCAGGGAAAAGCAAGAGATCTTCATTGCAGTCAGCGATTGTCATTACAAAGTCAATGCACAGCAAGAGATTCTCATTGCAGTCAGCGATTGTCATTACAAAGTCAGGGAATAGCAAGAGATCTTCATTGCAGTCAGTGATATTCATTACAAAGTCAGTGCATAGCAAGAGATTTTCATTGCAGTCAACGATTGTCATTACAAAGTCAATGCACAGCAAGAGATTTTCATTGCAGTCAGTGATAGTAATTACAAAGATAGGGAGAGGCAAGAGATCTTCATTGCAGTCAGCGATTGTCAAGAGATCTTCATTGCAGTGAGTGATAGTCATTACAAAGTCAGGGAAAAGCAAGAGATCTTCATTGCAGTCAGTGATAGTCATTACAAAGTCAGGGAATAGCAAGAGATCTTCATTGCAGTCAGTGATAGTCATTACAAAGTCAATGCACAGCAAGAGATCTTCATTGCAGTCAGCGATTGTCATTGGAAAGTCAGGGAATAGCAAGAGATCTTCATTGCAATCAGTGATAGTCATTACAAAGTCAGGGAAAAGCAAGAGATCTTCATTGCAGTCAGTGATTGTCATTACAACGTCAGGGAATAGCAAGAGATCTTCATTGCAGTCAGCGATTGTCATTACAAAGTCAATGCATAGCAAGAGATCTTCATTGCAATCAGTGATAGTCATTACAAAGTCAGGGAATAGCAAGAGATCTTCATTGCAGTCAGTGATTGTCATTACAAAGTCAGGGAATAGCAAGAGATCTTCATTGCAGTCAGTGATAGTCATTACAAAGTCAGGGAAAAGCAAGAGATCTTCATTGCAGTCAGTGATAGTCATTACAAAGTCAGGGAAAAGCAAGAGATCTTCATTGCAGTCAGCGATTGTCATTACAAAGTCAGGGAATAGCAAGAGATCTTCATTGCAGTCAGTGATAGTCATTACAAAGTCAGGGAAAAGCAAGAGATCTTCATTGCAGTCAGTGATAGTCATTACAAAGTCAGGGAATAGCAAGAGATCTTCATTGCAGTCAGTGATAGTCATTACAAAGTCAGGGAAAAGCAAGAGATCTTCATTGCAGTCAGTGATTGTCATTACAAAGTCAGGGAATAGCAAGAGATCTTCATTGCAGTCAGCAATTATCATTACAAAGTCAGGGAATAGCAAGAGATCTTCATTGCAATCAGTGATAGTCATTTCAAAGTCAGGGAATAGCAAGAGATCTCATTGCAGTCAGTGATTGTCATTAGAAAGTCAGGGAAAAGCAAGAGATCTTCATTGCAGTCAGTGATAGTCATTACAAAGTCAGGGAAAAGCAAGAGATCTTCATTGCAGTCAGTGATTGTCATTACAAAGTCAATGCACAGCAAGAGATCTTCATTGCAGTCAGCGATTGTCATTACAAAGTCAGGGAATAGCAAGAGATCTCATTGCAGTCAGTGATAGTCATTACAAAGTCAGGGAATAGCAAGAGATCTTCATTGCAGTCAGCGATTGTCATTACAAAGTCAGGGAATAGCAAGAGATCTTCATTGCAGTCAGCGATTGTCATTACAAAGTCAGGGAATAGCAAAAGATCTTCATTGCAGTCAGCAATTGTCATTACAAAGTCAGGAAATAGCAAGAGATCTTCATTGCAGTTAGCGATTGTCATTACAAAGTCAGGGAATAGCAAGAGATCTTCATTGCAGTCAGTGATAGTCATTACAAAGTCAGGGAATAGCAAGAGATCTTCATTGCAGTCAGTGATTGTCATTACAACGTCAGGGAATAGCAAGAAATCTTCATTGCAGTCAGCGATTGTCAGTACAAAGTCAATGCATAGCAAGAGATCTTCATTGCAATCAGCGATTGTCATTACAAAGTCAGGGAATAGCAAGAGATCTCATTGCAGTCAGTGATAGTCATTACAAAGTCAGGGAAAAGCAAGAGATCTTCATTGCAGTCAGTGATAGTCATTACAAAGTCAGGGAAAAGCAAGAGATCTTCATTGCAGTCAGTGATAGTCATTACAAAGTCAGGGAAAAGCAAGAGATCTTCATTGCAGTCAGCGATTGTCATTACAAAGTCAGGGAATAGCAAGAGATCTTCATTGCAGTCAGCGATTGTCATTACAAAGTCAATGCATAGCAAGAGATCTTCATTGCAATCAGTGATAGTCATTACAAAGTCAGGGAATAGCAAGAGATCTTCATTGCAGTCAGTGATAGTCATTACAAAGTCAGGGAATAGCAAGAGATCTTCATTGCAGCCAGTGATAGTCATTACAAAGTCAGGGAATAGCAAGAGATCTTCATTGCAGCCAGTGATAGTCATTACAAAGTCAGGGAATAGCAAGAGATCTTCATTGCAGTCAGTGATTGTCATTACAAAGTCAGGGAATAGCAAGAGCTCTTCATTGCGGTCAGTGATAGTCATTACAAAGTCAGGGAAAAGCAAGAGATCTTCATTGCAGTCAGCGATTGTCATTACAAAGTCAGGGAATAGCAAGAGATCTTCATTGCAGTCAGTGATTGTCATTACAAAGTCAGGGAATAGCAAGAGATCTTCATTGCAGTCAGTGATTGTCATTACAAAGTCAATGCACAGCAACAGATTCTCATTGCAGTCAATTATAGTCATTACAAAGTCAGGGAAAAGCAAGAGATCTTCATTGTAGTTAGCGATTGTCATTACAAAGTCAGGGAATAGCAAGAGATCTTCATTGCAGTCAGTGATTGTCATTACAAAGTCAGGGAATAGCAGGAGATCTTCATTGCAGTCAGCAATTGTCATTACAAAGTCAGGGAATAGCAAGAGATCTTCATTGCAGCCAGTGATTGTCATTACAAAGTCAATGCACAGCAAGAGATCGTCATTGTAGTCAGTGATTGTCATTACAAAGTCAGGGAATAGCAAGAGATCTTCATTGCAGTCAGCGATTGTCATTACAAAGTCAGGGAATAGCAAGAGATCTTCATTGCAGTCAGTGATTGTCATTACAAAGTCAATGCACAGCAAGAGATTCTCATTGCAGTCAGCGATTGTCATTACAAAGTCAGGGAATAGCAAGAGATCTTCATTGCAGTCAGTGATAGTCATTACAAAGTCAGGGAATAGCAAGAGGTCTTCATTGCAGTCAGTGATTGTCATTACAACGTCAGGGAATAGCAAGAAATCTTCATTGCAGTCAGCGATTGTCAGTACAAAGTCAATGCATAGCAAGAGATCTTCATTGCAATCAGCGATTGTCATTACAAAGTCAGGGAATAGCAAGAGATCTCATTGCAGTCAATGATAGTCATTACAAAGTCAGGGAAAAGCAAGAGATCTTCATTGCAGTCAGTGATAGTCATTACAAAGTCAGGGAAAAGCAAGAGATCTTCATTGCAGTCAGTGATAGTCATTACAAAGTCAGGGAAAAGCAAGAGATCTTCATTGCAGTCAGCGATTGTCATTACAAAGTCAGGGAATAGCAAGAGATCTTCATTGCAGTCAGCGATTGTCATTACAAAGTCAATGCATAGCAAGAGATCTTCATTGCAATCAGTGATAGTCATTACAAAGTCAGGGAATAGCAAGAGATCTTCATTGCAGTCAGTGATAGTCATTACAAAGTCAGGGAATAGCAAGAGATCTTCATTGCAGTCAGTGATAGTCATTACAAAGTCAGGGAATAGCAAGAGATCTTCATTGCAGTCAGTGATAGTCATTACAAAGTCAGGGAAAAGCAAGAGATCTTCATTGCAGTCAGCAATTGTCATTACAAAGTCAGGGAATAGCAAGAGATCTTCATTGCAGCCAGTGATTGTCATTACAAAGTCAATGCACAGCAAGAGATCGTCATTGTAGTCAGTGATTGTCATTACAAAGTCAGGGAATAGCAAGAGATCTTCATTGCAGTCAGTGATTGTCATTACAAAGTCAATGCACAGCAAGAGATTCTCATTGCAGTCAGCGATTGTCATTACAAAGTCAGGGAATAGCAAGAGATCTTCATTGCAGTCAGCGATTGTCATTACAAAGTCAGGGAATAGCAAAAGATCTTCATTGCAGTCAGCAATTGTCATTACAAAGTCAGGAAATAGCAAGAGATCTTCATTGCAGTTAGCGATTGTCATTACAAAGTCAGGGAATAGCAAGAGATCTTCATTGCAGTCAGTGATAGTCATTACAAAGTCAGGGAATAGCAAGAGATCTTCATTGCAGTCAGTGATTGTCATTACAACGTCAGGGAATAGCAAGAAATCTTCATTGCAGTCAGCGATTGTCAGTACAAAGTCAATGCATAGCAAGAGATCTTCATTGCAATCAGTGATTGTCATTACAAAGTCAGGGAATAGCAAGAGATCTCATTGCAGTCAGTGATAGTCATTACAAAGTCAGGGAAAAGCAAGAGATCTTCATTGCAGTCAGTGATAGTCATTACAAAGTCAGGGAAAAGCAAGAGATCTTCATTGCAGTCAGCGATTGTCATTACAAAGTCAGGGAATAGCAAGAGATCTTCATTGCAGTCAGCGATTGTCATTACAAAGTCAATGCATAGCAAGAGATCTTCATTGCAATCAGTGATAGTCATTACAAAGTCAGGGAATAGCAAGAGATCTTCATTGCAGTCAGTGATAGTCATTACAAAGTCAGGGAATAGCAAGAGATCTTCATTGCAGTCAGTGATAGTCATTACAAAGTCAGGGAAAAGCAAGAGATCTTCATTGCAGTCAGCGATTGTCATTACAAAGTCAGGGAATAGCAAGAGATCTTAATTGCAGTCAGCGATTGTCATTACAAAGTCAATGCATAGCAAGAGATCTTCATTGCAGTCAGTGATAGTCATTACAAAGTCAGGGAAAAGCAAGAGATCTTCATTGCAGTCAGTGATAGTCATTACAAAGTCAGGGAAAAGCAAGAGATCTTCATTGCAGTCAGCGATTGTCATTACAAAGTCAGGGAAAAGCAAGAGATCTTCATTGCAATCAGCGATTGTCATTACAAAGTCAGGGAATAGCAAGAGATCTCATTGCAGTCAGTGATAGTCATTACAAAGTCAGGGAAAAGCAAGAGATCTTCATTGCAGTCAGTGATAGTCATTACAAAGTCAGGGAAAAGCAAGAGATCTTCATTGCAGTCAGTGATAGTCATTACAAAGTCAGGGAAAAGCAAGAGATCTTCATTGCAGTCAGCGATTGTCATTACAAAGTCAGGGAATAGCAAGAGATCTTCATTGCAGTCAGCGATTGTCATTACAAAGTCAATGCATAGCAAGAGATCTTCATTGCAATCAGTGATAGTCATTACAAAGTCAGGGAATAGCAAAAAATCTTCATTGCAGTCAGTGATAGTCATTACAAAGTCAGGGAATAGCAAGAGATCTTCATTGCAGTCAGTGATTGTCATTACAACGTCAGGGAATAGCAAGAGATCTTCATTGCAGTCAGCGATTGTCATTACAAAGTCAGGGAATAGCAAGAGATCTTCATTGCAGTCAGTGATAGTCATTACAAAGTCAGGGAATAGCAAGAGATCTTCATTGCAGCCAGTGATAGTCATTACAAAGTCAGGGAATAGCAAGAGATCTTCATTGCAGTCAGCGATTGTCATTACAAAGTCAGGGAATAGCAAGAGATCTTCATTGCAGTCAGTGATAGTCATTACAAAGTCAGGGAATAGCAAGAGATCTTCATTGCAGTCAGTGATTGTCATTACAACGTCAGGGAATAGCAAGAGATCTTCATTGCAGTCAGCGATTGTCATTACAAAGTCAATGCATAGCAAGAGATCTTCATTGCAGCCAGTGATAGTCATTACAAAGTCAGGGAATAGCAAGAGATCTTCATTGCAGTCACCGATTGTCATTACAAAGTCAGGGAATAGCAAGAGATCTCATTGCAGTCAGTGATAGTCATTACAAAGTCAGGGAATAGCAAGAGATCTTCATTGCAGTCAGTGATTGTCATTACAAAGTCAATGCACAGCAAGAGATCTTCATTGCAGTCAGCAATTGTCATTACAAAGTCAGGAAATAGCAAGAGATCTTCATTGCAGTTAGCGATTGTCATTACAAAGTCAGGGAATAGCAAGAGATCTTCATTGCAGTCAGTGATAGTCATTACAAAGTCAGGGAATAGCAAGAGATCTTCATTGCAGTCAGTGATTGTCATTACAACGTCAGGGAATAGCAAGAAATCTTCATTGCAGTCAGCGATTGTCAGTACAAAGTCAATGCATAGCAAGAGATCTTCATTGCAATCAGCGATTGTCATTACAAAGTCAGGGAATAGCAAGAGATCTCATTGCAGTCAGTGATAGTCATTACAAAGTCAGGGAAAAGCAAGAGATCTTCATTGCAGTCAGTGATAGTCATTACAAAGTCAGGGAAAAGCAAGAGATCTTCATTGCAGTCAGCGATTGTCATTACAAAGTCAGGGAATAGCAAGAGATCTTCATTGCAGTCAGCGATTGTCATTACAAAGTCAATGCATAGCAAGAGATCTTCATTGCAATCAGTGATAGTCATTACAAAGTCAGGGAATAGCAAGAGATCTTCATTGCAGTCAGCGATTGTCATTACAAAGTCAATGCATAGCAAGAGATCTTCATTGCAATCAGTGATAGTCATTACAAAGTCAGGGAAAAGCAAGAGATCTTCATTGCAGTCAGTGATAGTCATTACAAAGTCAGGGAAAAGCAAGAGATCTTCATTGCAGTCAGCGATTGTCATTACAAAGTCAGGGAATAGCAAGAGATCTTCATTGCAGTCAGCGATTGTCATTACAAAGTCAATGCATAGCAAGAGATCTTCATTGCAATCAGTGATAGTCATTACAAAGTCAGGGAATAGCAAGAGATCTTCATTGCAGTCAGCGATTGTCATTACAAAGTCAATGCATAGCAAGAGATCTTCATTGCAATCAGTGATAGTCATTACAAAGTCAGGGAATAGCAAAAAATCTTCATTGCAGTCAGTGATAGTCATTACAAAGTCAGGGAATAGCAAGAGATCTTCATTGCAGTCAGTGATTGTCATTACAACGTCAGGGAATAGCAAGAGATCTTCATTGCAGTCAGCGATTGTCATTACAAAGTCAGGGAATAGCAAGAGATCTTCATTGCAGTCAGTGATAGTCATTACAAAGTCAGGGAATAGCAAGAGATCTTCATTGCAGCCAGTGATAGTCATTACAAAGTCAGGGAATAGCAAGAGATCTTCATTGCAGTCAGCGATTGTCATTACAAAGTCAGGGAATAGCAAGAGATCTTCATTGCAGTCAGTGATAGTCATTACAAAGTCAGGGAATAGCAAGAGATCTTCATTGCAGTCAGTGATTGTCATTACAACGTCAGGGAATAGCAAGAGATCTTCATTGCAGTCAGCGATTGTCATTACAAAGTCAATGCATAGCAAGAGATCTTCATTGCAGCCAGTGATAGTCATTACAAAGTCAGGGAATAGCAAGAGATCTTCATTGCAGCCAGTGATAGTCATTACAAAGTCAGGGAATAGCAAGAGATCTTCATTGCAGTCAGTGATTGTCATTACAAAGTCAGGGAATAGCAAGAGCTCTTCATTGCGGTCAGTGATAGTCATTACAAAGTCAGGGAAAAGCAAGAGATCTTCATTGCAGTCAGCGATTGTCATTACAAAGTCAGGGAATAGCAAGAGATCTTCATTGCAGCCAGTGATTGTCATTACAAAGTCAATGCACAGCAAGAGATCTTCATTGCAGTCAGTGATTGTCATTACAAAGTCAATGCACAGCAACAGATTCTCATTGCAGTCAGTGATAGTCATTACAAAGTCAGGGAAAAGCAAGAGATCTTCATTGCAGTCAG
Organism: Macropodus opercularis; assembly: GCA_030770545.1. Taxonomy (NCBI): domain Eukaryota; kingdom Metazoa; phylum Chordata; class Actinopteri; order Anabantiformes; family Osphronemidae; genus Macropodus; species Macropodus opercularis. The sequence goes on from JAUCMP010000031.1 coordinate 649,673, forward strand.
CGATTGTCATTACAAAGTCAGGGAATAGCAAGAGATCTCATTGCAGTCAGTGATAGTCATTACAAAGTCAGGGAATAGCAAGAGATCTTCATTGCAGTCAGCAATTGTCATTACAAAGTCAGGGAATAGCAAGAGATCTTCATTGCAGTCAGCGATAATTATTACAATGTCAGGGAATAGCAGGAGATCTTCATTGCAGTGAGCGATTATCATTACAAAGTCAGGGAATAGCAAGAGATCTTCTTTTCAGTCAGCGATTGTCATTAGAAAGTCAGGGAATAGCAAGAGATCTTCATTGCAGTCAGCAATTATCATTACAAAGTCAGGGAATAGCAAGAGATCTCATTGCAGTCAGTGATAGTCATTACAAAGTCAGGGAATAGCAAGAGATCTTCATTGCAGTCAGCAATTGTCATTACAAAGTCAGGGAATAGCAAGAGATCTTCATTGCAGTCAGTGATAGTCATTACTAGTCAGGGAAAAGCAAGAGATCTTCATTGCAGTGAGCGATTGTCATTACAAAGTCAGGGAAAAGCAAGAGATCTTCATGCAGTGAGCGATTACCATTACAACGTCAGTGCATAGCAAAAGATCTTCATTGCAGTCAGTGATAGTAATTCCAAAGTCAGGGAATAGCAAGAGATCTTCATTGCAGTGAGCGATTGTCATTACAAAGTCAGGGAAAAGCAAGAGATCTTCATTGCAGTCAGTGATTGTCATTACAAAGTCAGGGAATAGCAAGAGATCTTCATTGCAGTGAGCGATTGTCATTACAAAGTCAGGGAAAAGCAAGAGATCTTCATTGCAGTCAGTGATTGTCATTACAAAGTCAGGGAATAGGAAGAGATCTTCATTGCAGTCAGTGATAGTCATTACTAGTCAGGGAAAAGCAAGAGATCTTCATTGCAGTCAGTGATTGTCATTACAAAGTCAATGCACAGCAAGAGATTCTCATTGCAGTCAGCGATTGTCATTACAAAGTCAATGCACAGCAAGAGATCGTCATTGTAGTCAGTGATTGTCATTACAAAGTCAGGGAATAGCAAGAGATCTTCATTGCAGTCAGTGATTGTCATTACAACGTCAGGGAATAGCAAGAGATCTTCATTGCAGTCAGCGATTGTCATTACAAAGTCAATGCATAGCAAGAGATCTTCATTGCAGTCAGTGATTGTCATTACAAAGTCAGGGAATAGCAAGAGATCTTCATTGCAGTGAGCGATTGTCATTACAAAGTCAGGGAAAAGCAAGAGATCTTCATTGCAGTCAGTGATTGTCATTACAAAGTCAGGGAATAGGAAGAGATCTTCATTGCAGTCAGTGATAGTCATTACTAGTCAGGGAAAAGCAAGAGATCTTCATTGCAGTGAGCGATTGTCATTACAAAGTCAGGAAATAGCAAGAGATCTTCATTGCAGTGAGCGATTGTCATTACAACGTCAGTGCATAGCAAAAGAGCTTCATTGCAGTGAGCGATTGTCATTACAACGTCAGTGCATAGCAAGAGATCTTCATTGCAGTGAGCGATTGTCATTACAACGTCAGTGCATAGCAAGAGATCTTCATTGCGGTCAGCGATTGTCATTACAAAGTCAGGAAATAGCAAGAGATCTTCATTGCAGTGAGCGATTATCATTACAAAGTCAGGGAATAGCAAGAGATCTTCATTGCAGTCAGCAATAGTCATTACAAAGTCAGCGAAAAGCAAGAGATCTTCATCGCAGTGAGCGATTATCATTAGAATGTCAGGGAATAGCAAGAGATCTTCTTTTCAGTCAGCGATTGTCATTACAAAGTCAGGGAAAAGCAAGAGATCTTCATTGCAGTCAGCAATTATTATTACAATGTCAGGGAATAGCAAGAGATCTTCATTGCAGTCAGCGATTGTCATTACAAAGTCAGGGAAAAGCAAGAGATCTTCATTGCAGTCAGTGATTGTCATTATAAAGTCAGGGAATGACAAGAGATCTTCATTGCAGTGAGCGATTATCATTACAACGTCAGGGAATAGCAAGAGATCTTCTTTTCAGTCAGCGATTGTCATTACAAAGTCAGGGAATGACAAGAGATCTTCATTGCAGTGAGCGATTATCATTACAACGTCAGGGAATAGCAAGAGATCTTCTTTTCAGTCAGCGATTGTCATTACAAAGTCAGGGAATAGCAAGAGATCTTCATTGCAGTCAGCGATTGTCATTACAAAGTCAGGGAATAGCAAGAGACCTCATTGCAGTCAGCGATTGTCATTACAAAGTCAGGGAATAGCAAGAGATCTTCATTGCAGTCAGCGATTGTCATTACAAAGTCAGGGAATAGCAAGAGATCTTCATTGCAGTCAGTGATTGTCATTACAAAGTCAATGCACAGCAAGAGATTCTCATTGCAGTCAGCGATTGTCATTACAAAGTCAGGGAATAGCAAGAGATCTTCATTGCAGTCAGCGATTGTCATTACAAAGTCAGGGAATAGCAAAAGATCTTCATTGCAGTCAGCAATTGTCATTACAAAGTCAGGAAATAGCAAGAGATCTTCATTGCAGTTAGCGATTGTCATTACAAAGTCAGGGAATAGCAAGAGATCTTCATTGCAGTCAGTGATAGTCATTACAAAGTCAGGGAATAGCAAGAGATCTTCATTGCAGTCAGTGATTGTCATTACAACGTCAGGGAATAGCAAGAAATCTTCATTGCAGTCAGCGATTGTCAGTACAAAGTCAATGCATAGCAAGAGATCTTCATTGCAATCAGCGATTGTCATTACAAAGTCAGGGAATAGCAAGAGATCTCATTGCAGTCAGTGATAGTCATTACAAAGTCAGGGAAAAGCAAGAGATCTTCATTGCAGTCAGTGATAGTCATTACAAAGTCAGGGAAAAGCAAGAGATCTTCATTGCAGTCAGCGATTGTCATTACAAAGTCAGGGAATAGCAAGAGATCTTCATTGCAGTCAGCGATTGTCATTACAAAGTCAATGCATAGCAAGAGATCTTCATTGCAATCAGTGATAGTCATTACAAAGTCAGGGAATAGCAAGAGATCTTCATTGCAGTCAGTGATAGTCATTACAAAGTCAGGGAATAGCAAGAGATCTTCATTGCAGTCAGTGATAGTCATTACAAAGTCAGGGAAAAGCAAGAGATCTTCATTGCATTCAGTGATTGTCATTACAAAGTCAGGGAAAAGCAAGAGATCTTCATTGCCGTCAGTGATAGTCATTACAAAGTCAGGGAAAAGCAAGAGATCTTCATTGCAGTCAGTGATTGTCATTACAAAGTCAATGCACAGCAAGAGATCTTCATTGCAGTCAGTGATTGTCATTACAAAGTCAATGCACAGCAAGAGATCTTCATTGCAGTCAGTGATTGTCATTACAAAGTCAATGCACAGCAAGAGATCTTCATTGCAGTCAGTGATAGTCATTAAAAAGTCAGGGAAAAGCAAGAGATCTCATTGCAGTCAGTGATAGTCATTACAAAGTCAGGGAATAGCAAGAGATCTTCATTGCAGTCAGTGATAGTCATTACAAAGTCAGGGAATAGCAAGAGATCTTCATTGCAGTCAGCAATTGTCATTACAAAGTCAGGGAATAGCAAGAGATCTTCATTGCAGTCAGCGATTGTCATTACAAAGTCAGGGAATAGTAAGAGACCTCATTGCAGTGAGCGATTGTCATTACAAAGTCAGGGAATAGCAAGAGATCTTCATTGCAGTGAGCGATTGTCATTACAACGTCAGTGCATAGCAAGAGATCTTCATTGCAGTCAGTGATTGTCATTACAAAGTCAGGGAATAGCAAGAGATCTTCATTGCAGTCAGCGATTGTCATTACAAAGTCAGGGAATAGCAAGAGACCTCATTGCAGTGAGCGATTGTCATTACAAAGTCAGGGAATAGCAAGAGATCTTCATTGCAGTCAGCAATTGTCATTACAAAGTCAGGGAATAGCAAGAGATCTTCATTGCAGTCAGCGATTGTCATTACAAAGTCAGGGAATAGTAAGAGATCTTCATTGCAGTGAGCGATTGTCATTACAACGTCAGTGCATAGCAAGAGATCTTCATTGCAGTCAGCAATTGTCATTACAACGTCAGTGCATAGCAAGAGATCTTCATTGCAGTCAGTGATAGTCATTACAAAGTCAGGGAATAGCAAGAGATCTTCATTGCAGTCAGCAATTGTCATTACAACGTCAGTGCATAGCAAGAGATCTTCATTGCAGTCAGTGATAGTCATTACAAAGTCAGGGAATAGCAAGAGATCTTCATTGCAGTCAGTGATAGTCATTACAAAGTCAGGGAATAGCAAGAGATCTTCATTGCAGTCAGCAATTGTCATTACAACGTCAGTGAATAGCAAGAGATCTTCATTGCAGTCAGCGATTGTCATTACAAAGTCAGGGAAAAGCAAGAGATCTCATTGCAGTCAGTGATAGCCATTACAAAGTCAGGGAATAGCAAGAGATCTTCATTGCAGTCAGCAATTTTCATTACAAAGTCAGGGAATAGCAAGAGACCTCATTGCAGTCAGTGATAGCCATTACAAAGTCAGGGAATAGCAAGAGATCTTCATTGCAGTCAGCAATTGTCATTACAAAGTCAGGGAATAGCAAGAGATCTTCATTGCAGTCAGCGATTGTCATTACAAAGTCAATGCTCAGCAAGAGATCTTCATTGCATTCAGTGATTGTCATTACAAAGTCAGGGAAAAGCAAGAGATCTTCATTGCATTCAGTGATTGTCATTACAAAGTCAGGGAAAAGCAAGAGATCTTCATTGCAGTCAGTGATAGTCATTACAAAGTCAGGGAAAAGCAAGAGATCTTCATTGCATTCAGTGATTGTCATTACAAAGTCAGGGAAAAGCAAGAGATCTTCATTGCCGTCAGTGATAGTCATTACAAAGTCAGGGAAAAGCAAGAGATCTTCATTGCAGTCAGTGATTGTCATTACAAAGTCAATGCACAGCAAGAGATCTTCATTGCAGTCAGTGATTGTCATTACAAAGTCAATGCACAGCAAGAGATCTTCATTGCAGTCAGTGATTGTCATTACAAAGTCAATGCACAGCAAGAGATCTTCATTGCAGTCAGTGATAGTCATTAAAAAGTCAGGGAAAAGCAAGAGATCTCATTGCAGTCAGTGATAGTCATTACAAAGTCAGGGAATAGCAAGAGATCTTCATTGCAGTCAGCGATAGTCATTACAAAGTCAGGGAATAGCAAGAGATCTTCATTGCAGTCAGCGATTGTCATTACAAAGTCAGGGAATAGTAAGAGATCTTCATTGCAGTGAGCGATTGTCATTACAAAGTCAGGGAATAGCAAGAGATCTTCATTGCAGTCAGTGATAGTCATTACAAAGTCAGGGAAAAGCAAGAGATCTTCATTGCAGTGAGCGATTGTCATTACAACGTCAGTGCATAGCAAGAGATCTTCATTGCAGTCAGTGATAGTCATTACAAAGTCAGGGAAAAGCAAGAGATCTTCATTGCAGTCAGTGATAGTCATTACAAAGTCAGGGAATAGCAAGAGATCTTCATTGCAGTCAGCGATAGTCATTACAAAGTCAGGGAATAGCAAGAGATCTTCATTGCAGTCAGCAATTGTCATTACAACGTCAGTGCATAGCAAGAGATCTTCATTGCAGTCAGTGATAGTCATTACAAAGTCAGGGAAAAGCAAGAGAACTTCATTGCAGTCAGTGATAGTCATTACAAAGTCAGGGAAAAGCAAGAGATCTTCATTGCAGTCAGCAATTGTCATTACAACGTCAGTGCATAGCAAGAGATCTTCATTGCAGTCAGTGATAGTCATTACAAAGTCAGGGAAAAGCAAGAGAACTTCATTGCAGTCAGTGATAGTCATTACAAAGTCAGGGAATAGCAAGAGATCTTCATTGCAGTCAGTGATAGTCATTACAAAGTCAGGGAATAGCAAGAGATCTTCATTGCAGTCAGTGATTGTCATTACAAAGTCAATGCACAGCAAGAGATCTTCATTGCAGTCAGTGATAGTAATTCCAAAGTCAGGGAATAGCAAGAGATCTTCATTGCAGTCAGAGATTTTTATTACAATGTCAGGGAATAGCAAGAGACCTCATTGCAGTGAGCGATTGTCATTACAAAGTCAGGGAATAGCAAGAGATCTTCATTGCAGTCAGTGATAGTAATTCCAAAGTCAGGGAATAGCAAGAGACCTCATTGCAGTGAGCGATTGTCATTACAAAGTCAGGGAATAGCAAGAGATCTTCATTGCAGTCAGTGATAGTCATTACAAAGTCAGGGAAAAGCTAGAGATCTTCATTGCAGTCAGTGATAGTCATTGCAAAGTCAGGGAATAGCAAGAGATCTTCATTGCAGTCAGTGATTGTCATTACAAAGTCAATGCACAGCAAGAGATCTTCATTGCAGTCAGTGATAGTCATTACAAAGTCAGGGAAAAGCTAGAGATCTTCATTGCAGTCAGTGATAGTCATTGCAAAGTCAGGGAATAGCAAGAGATCTTCATTGCAGTCAGTGATTGTCATTTCAAAGTCAATGCACAGCAAGAGATCTTCATTGAAAGTCAGTGATAGTAATTCCAAAGTCAGGGAATAGCAAGAGATCTTCATTGTAGTCAGTGATTGTCATTACAAAGTCAGGGAATAGCAAGAGACCTCATTGCAGTGAGCGATTGTCATTACAAAGTCAGGGAATAGCAAGAGATCTTCATTGCAGTCAGTGATAGTCATTGCAAAGTCAGGGAATAGCAAGAGATCTTCATTGCAGTCAGTGATTGTCATTACAAAGTCAATGCACAGCAAGAGATCTTCATTGCAGTCAGTGATAGTAATTCCAAAGTCAGGGAAAAGCAAGAGATCTTCATTGCAGTCAGAGATTTTTATTACAATGTCAGGGAATAGCAAGAGATCTTCATTGCAGTCAGCGATTATCACTCTTAAGTCAGTGCATAGCGAGAGATCTTCATTGCAGTCAGTGATAGTCATTACAAAGTCAGGGAAAAGCAAGAGATCTTCATTGCAGTCAGTGATAGTCATTACAAAGTCAGGGAAAAGCAAGAGATCTTCATTGCAGTCAGCGATTGTCATTACAAAGTCAGTGCATAGCAAGAGATCTTCATTGCAGTCAGTGATAGTCATTACAAAGTCAGGGAATAGCAAGAGATCTTCATTGCAGTCAGCGATTGTCATTACAAAGTCAGGGAATAGCAAGAGATCTTCATTGCAGTCAGTGATTGTCATTACAACGTCAGGGAATAGCAAGAGATCTTCATTGCAGTCAGTGATAGTCATTACAAAGTCAGGGAATAGCAAGAGATCTTCATTGCAGTCAGCGATTGTCATTACAAAGTCAGGGAATAGCAAGAGATCTTCATTGCAGTCAGCGATTGTCAATACAAAGTCAGTGCATAGCAAGAGATCTTCATTGCAGTCAGTGATAGTCATTACAAAGTCAGGGAAAAGCAAGAGATCTTCATTGCAGTCAGTGATAGTCATTACAAAGTCAGGGAAAAGCAAGAGATCTTCATTGCAGTCAGTGATAGTCATTACAAAGTCAGGGAAAAGCAAGAGATCTTCATTGCAGTCAGTGATAGTCATTACAAAGTCAGGGAAAAGCAAGAGATCTTCATTGCAGTCAGTGATAGTCATTACAAAGTCAGGGAAAAGCAAGAGATCTTCATTGCAGTCAGTGATTGTCATTACAAAGTCACGGAAAAGCAAGAGATCTTCATTGCAGTCAGTGATAGTCATTACAAAGTCAGGGAAAAGCAAGAGATCTTCATTGCAGTCAGCGATTGTCAATACAAAGTCAGTGCATAGCAAGAGATCTTCATTGCAGTCAGTGATTATCACTCTTAAGTCAGTGCATAGCGAGAGATCTTCATTGCAGTCAGTGATAGTCATTACAAAGTCAGGGAATAGCAAGAGATCTTCATTGCAGTCAGTGATTATCACTCTTAAGTCAGTGCATAGCGAGAGATCTTCATTGCAGTCAGTGATTGTTATTACAAAGTCAGGGAAAAGCAAGAGATCTTCATTGCAGTCAGTGATAGTCATTACAAAGTCAGGGAATAGCAAGAGATCTTCATTGCAGTCAGTGATTGTCATTACAAAGTCAGGGAATAGCAAGAGATCTTCATTGCAGTCAGCGATTGTTATTAGAAAGTCTGGGAATAGCAAGAGACCTTATTGCAGTGAGCGATTGTCATTACAACGTCAGGGAATAGCAAGAGACCTTATTGCAGTGAGCGATTGTCATTACAACGTCAGGGAATAGCAAGAGATCTTCATTGCAGTCAGCGATTGTCATTACAAAGTCAGGGAATAGCAAGAGATCTTCATTGCAGTCAGTGATAGTCATTACAAAGTCAGGGAAAAGCAAGAGATCTTCATTGCAGTGAGCGATTGTCATTACAAAGTCAGGGAATAGCAAGATCTTCATTGCAGTCAGTGATAGTCATTACAAAGTCAGGGAATAGCAAGAGATCTTCATTGCAGTCAGCGATTGTCATTACAAAGTCAGGGAATAGCAAGAGATCTTCATTGCAGTCAGCGATTGTCATTACAAAGTCAATGCACAGCAAGAGATCTTCATTGCAGTCAGTGATAGTCATTACAAAGTCAGGGAATAGCAAGAGATCTTCATTGCAGTCAGCGATTGTCATTACAAAGTCAATGCACAGCAAGAGATCTTCATTGCAGTCAGTGATAGTCATTACAAAGTCAGTGCATAGCGAGAGATCTTCATTGCAGTCAGTGATAGTCATTACAAAGTCAGGGAAAAGCAAGAGATCTTCATTGCAGTCAGTGATAGTAATTCCAAAGTCAGGGAATAGCAAGAGATCTTCATTGTAGTCAGTGATTGTCATTACAAAGTCAGGGAATAGCAAGAGACCTCATTGCAGTGAGCGATTGTCATTACAAAGTCAGGGAATAGCAAGAGATCTTCATTGCAGTCAGTGATAGTCATTACAAAGTCAGGGAAAAGCTAGAGATCTTCATTGCAGTCAGTGATAGTCATTGCAAAGTCAGGGAATAGCAAGAGATCTTCATTGCAGTCAGTGATTGTCATTACAAAGTCAATGCACAGCAAGAGATCTTCATTGCAGTCAGTGATAGTAATTCCAAAGTCAGGGAAAAGCAAGAGATCTTCATTGCAGTCAGAGATTTTTATTACAATGTCAGGGAATAGCAAGAGATCTTCATTGCAGTCAGTGATTATCACTCTTAAGTCAGTGCATAGCGAGAGATCTTCATTGCAGTCAGTGATAGTCATTACAAAGTCAGGGAAAAGCAAGAGATCTTCATTGCAGTCAGTGATTATCACTCTTAAGTCAGTGCATAGCGAGAGATCTTCATTGCAGTCAGTGATAGTCATTACACAGTCAGGGAAAAGCAAGAGATCTTCATTGCAGTCAGTGATAGTCATTACAAAGTCAGGGAAAAGCAAGAGATCTTCATTGCAGTCAGCGATTGTCATTACAAAGTCAGTGCATAGCAAGAGATCTTCATTGCAGTCAGTGATAGTCATTACAAAGTCAGGGAATAGCAAGAGATCTTCATTGCAGTCAGCGATTGTCATTACAAAGTCAGGGAATAGCAAGAGATCTTCATTGCAGTCAGTGATTGTCATTACAACGTCAGGGAATAGCAAGAGATCTTCATTGCAGTCAGTGATAGTCATTACAAAGTCAGGGAATAGCAAGAGATCTTCATTGCAGTCAGCGATTGTCATTACAAAGTCAGGGAATAGCAAGAGATCTTCATTGCAGTCAGCGATTGTCAATACAAAGTCAGTGCATAGCAAGAGATCTTCATTGCAGTCAGTGATAGTCATTACAAAGTCAGGGAAAAGCAAGAGATCTTCATTGCAGTCAGTGATAGTCATTACAAAGTCAGGGAAAAGCAAGAGATCTTCATTGCAGTCAGTGATAGTCATTACAAAGTCAGGGAAAAGCAAGAGATCTTCATTGCAGTCAGTGATAGTCATTACAAAGTCAGGGAAAAGCAAGAGATCTTCATTGCAGTCAGTGATTGTCATTACAAAGTCAGGGAAAAGCAAGAGATCTTCATTGCAGTCAGCGATTGTCAATACAAAGTCAGTGCATAGCAAGAGATCTTCATTGCAGTCAGTGATTATCACTCTTAAGTCAGTGCATAGCGAGAGATCTTCATTGCAGTCAGTGATAGTCATTACAAAGTCAGGGAATAGCAAGAGATCTTCATTGCAGTCAGCGATTGTTATTACAAAGTCAGGGAAAAGCAAGAGATCTTCATTGCAGTCAGTGATAGTCATTACAAAGTCAAGGAAAAGCAAGAGATCTTCATTGCAGTCAGTGATTGTCATTACAAAGTCAGGGAATAGCAAGAGATCTTCATTGCAGTCAGTGATTGTCATTACAAAGTCAGGGAATAGCAAGAGATCTTCATTGCAGTCAGTGATTGTCATTACAAAGTCAATGCACAGCAAGAGATCTTCATTGCAGTCAGTGATTATCACTCTTAAGTCACTGCACAGCGAGAGATCTTCATTGCAGTCAGCGATTGTCATTACAAAGTCAGGGAAAAGCAAGAGATCTTCATTGCAGTCAGTGATAGTCATTACAAAGTCAGGGAAAAGCAAGAGATCTTCATTGCAGTCAGCGTTAGTCACTCTTAAGTCAGTGCATAGCGAGAGATCTTCATTGCAGTCAGTGATTATCACTCTTAAGTCAGTGCATAGCGAGAGATCTTCATTGCAGTCAGTGATAGTCATTACAAAGTCAGGGAATAGCAAGAGATCTTCATTGCAGTCAGTGATAGTAATTCCAAAGTCAGGGAATAGCAAGAGATCTTCATTGCAGTGAGCGATTGTCATTACAAAGTCAGGGAATAGCAAGAGATCTTCATTGCAGTCAGAGATTTTTATTACAATGTCAGGGAATAGCAGGAGATCTTCATTGCAGTCAGAGATTTTTATTACAATGTCAGGGAATAGCAAGAGATCTTCATTGCAGTCAGTGATAGTAATTCCAAAGTCAGGGAATAGCAAGAGATCTTCATTGCAGTGAGCGATTGTCATTACAACGTCAGTGCATAGCAAGAGATCTTCATTGCAGTCAGAGATTTTTATTACAATGTCAGGGAATAGCAGGAGATCTTCATTGCAGTCAGAGATTTTTATTACAATGTCAGGGAATAGCAAGAGATCTTCATTGCAGTCAGTGATAGTCATTGCAAAGTCAGGGAATAGCAAGAGATCTTCATTGCAGTCAGCGATTGTCATTAGAAAGTCAGGGAAAAGCAAGAGATCTTCATTGCAGTCAGCGATTGTCATTAGAAAGTCTGGGAATAGCAAGAGACCTTATTGCAGTGAGCGATTGTCATTACAACGTCAGGGAATAGCAAGAGATCTTCATTGCAGTCAGCGATTGTCATTACAAAGTCAGGGAATAGCAAGAGATCTTCATTGCAGTCAGTGATAGTCATTACAAAGTCAGGGAAAAGCAAGAGATCTTCATTGCAGTGAGCGATTGTCATTACAAAGTCAGGGAATAGCAAGATCTTCATTGCAGTCAGCGATTGTCATTACAAAGTCAGGGAATAGCAAGAGATCTTCATTGCAGTCAGTGATTATCACTCTTAAGTCAGTGCATAGCGAGAGATCTTCATTGCAGTCAGTGATAGTCATTACAAAGTCAGGGTATAGCAAGAGATCTTCATTGCAGTCAGCGATTGTCATTACAAAGTCAGGGAATAGCAAGAGATCTTCATTGCAGTGAGCGATTGTCATTACAACGTCAGTGCATAGCAAGAGATCTTCATTGCAGTCAGCGATTGTCATTACAAAGTCAGGGAAAAGCAAGAGATCTTCATTGCAGTCAGAGATTTTTATTACAATGTCAGGGAAAAGCAGTAGATCTTCATTGCAGTCAGTGATAGTCATTTCAAAGTCAGGGAATAGCAAGAGATCTTCATTGCAGTCAGTGATTGTCATTACAAAGTCAGGGAAAAGCAAGAGATCTTCATTGCAGTCAGTGATTGTCATTACAACGTCAGGGAATAGCAAGAGATCTTCATTGCAGTCAGTGATTGTCATTACAAAGTCAGGGAAAAGCAAGAGATCTTCATTGCAGTCAGTGATTGTCATTACAAAGTCAGGGAATAGCAGGAGATCTTTATTGCAGTCAGCGATTGTCATTACAAAGTCAGGGAATAGCAAGAGATCTTCATTGCAGTCAGTGATTGTCATTACAAAGTCAGGGAAAAGCAAGAGATCTTCATTGCAGTCAGTGATTGTCATTACAAAGTCAGGGAATAGCAAGAGATCTTCATAGCAGTCAGTGATTGTCATTACAAAGTCAGGGAAAAGCAAGAGATCTTCATTGCAGCGAGCGATTATCATTACAAAGTAAATGCACAGCAAGAGATCTTCATTGCAGTCAGCGATTGTCATTACAAAGTCAGGGAATAGCAAGAGATCTTCATTGCAGTCAGTGATAGTCATTACAAAGTCAGGGAAAAGCAAGAGATCTTCTTTTCAGTCAGCGATTGTCATTAGAAAGTCAGGGAATAGCAAGAGATCTTCATTGCAATCAGTGATAGTCATTACAAAGTCAGGGAAAAGCAAGAGATCTTCATTGCAGTCAGTGATTGTCATTACAACGTCAGGGAATAGCAAGAGATCTTCATTGCAGTCAGCGATTGTCATTACAAAGTCAATGCATAGCAAGAGATCTTCATTGCAATCAGTGATAGTCATTACAAAGTCAGGGAATAGCAAGAGATCTTCATTGCAGTCAGTGATTGTCATTACAAAGTCAGGGAATAGCAAGAGATCTTCATTGCAATCAGTGATAGTCATTACAAAGTCAGGGAATAGCAAGAGATCTTCATTGCAGTCAGTGATAGTCATTACAAAGTCAGGGAAAAGCAAGAGATCTTCATTGCAGTCAGTGATAGTCATTACAAAGTCAGGGAAAAGCAAGAGATCTTCATTGCAGTCAGCGATTGTCATTACAAAGTCAGGGAATAGCAAGAGATCTTCATTGCAGTCAGTGATAGTCATTACAAAGTCAGGGAAAAGCAAGAGATCTTCATTGCAGTCACTGATAGTCATTACAAAGTCAGGGAATAGCAAGAGATCTTCATTGCAGTCAGTGATAGTCATTACAAAGTCAGGGAAAAGCAAGAGATCTTCATTGCAGTCAGTGATAGTCATTACAAAGTCAGGGAAAAGCAAGAGATCTTCATTGCAGTCAGCGATTGTCATTACAAAGTCAGGGAATAGCAAGAGATCTTCATTGCAGTCAGTGATAGTCATTACAAAGTCAGGGAATAGCAAGAGATCTTCATTGCAGTCAGTGATTGTCATTACAAAGTCAATGCACAGCAAGAGATCTTCATTGCAGTCAGCGATTGTCATTAGAAAGTCAGGGAAAAGCAAGAGATCTTCATTGCAGTCAGTGATTGTCATTACAACGTCAGGTAATAGCAAGAGATCTTCATTGCAGTCAGCGATTGTCATTACAAAGTCAATGCATAGCAAGAGATCTTCATTGCAATCAGTGATAGTCATTACAAAGTCAGGGAATAGCAAGAGATCTTCATTGCAGTCAGTGATTGTCATTACAAAGTCAGGGAATAGCAAGAGATCTTCATTGCAATCAGTGATAGTCATTACAAAGTCAGGGAATAGCAAGAGATCTTCATTGCAGTCAGTGATAGTCATTACAAAGTCAGGGAAAAGCAAGAGATCTTCATTGCAGTCAGTGATAGTCATTACAAAGTCAGGGAAAAGCAAGAGATCTTCATTGCAGTCAGCGATTGTCATTACAAAGTCAGGGAAAAGCAAGAGATCTTCATTGCAGTCAGTGATAGTCATTACAAAGTCAGGGAATAGCAAGAGATCTTCATTGCAGTCAGTGATTGTCATTACAAAGTCAATGCACAGCAAGAGATCTTCATTGCAGTCAGCGATTGTCATTAGAAAGTCAGGGAAAAGCAAGAGATGTTCATTGCAGTAAGTGATAGTCATTACAAAGTCAGGGAAAAGCAAGAGATCTTCATTGCAGTCAGTGATTGTCATTTCAAAGTCAGGGAATAGCAAGAGATCTTCATTGCAGTCAGCGATTGTCATTACAAAGTCAGGGAATAGCAAGAGATCTTCATTGCAGTCAGTGATTGTCATTACAAAGTCAATGCACAGCAAGAGATCTTCATTGCAGTCAGCGATAATTATTACAATGTCAGGGAATAGCAGGAGATCTTCATTGCAGTCAGTGATAGTCATTACAAAGTCAGGGAATAGCAAGAGATCTTCATTGCAGTCAGTGATAGTAATTCCAAAGTCAGGGAATAGCAAGAGATCTTCATTGCAGTGAGCGATTGTCATTACAAAGTCAGGGAATAGCAAGAGATCTTCATTGCAGTCAGAGATTTTTATTACAATGTCAGGGAATAGCAAGAGATCTTCATTGCAGTCAGTGATAGTAATTCCAAAGTCAGGGAATAGCAAGAGATCTTCATTGCAGTGAGCGATTGTCATTACAACGTCAGTGCATAGCAAGAGATCTTCATTGCAGTCAGAGATTTTTATTACAATGTCAGGGAATAGCAGGAGATCTTCATTGCAGTCAGAGATTTTTATTACAATGTCAGGGAATAGCAAGAGATCTTCATTGCAGTCAGTGATAGTCATTGCAAAGTCAGGGAATAGCAAGAGATCTTCATTGCAGTCAGCGATTGTCATTAGAAAGTCAGGGAAAAGCAAGAGATCTTCATTGCAGTCAGCGATTGTCATTAGAAAGTCTGGGAATAGCAAGAGACCTTATTGCAGTGAGCGATTGTCATTACAACGTCAGGGAATAGCAAGAGATCTTCATTGCAGTCAGCGATTGTCATTACAAAGTCAGGGAATAGCAAGAGATCTTCATTGCAGTCAGTGATAGTCATTACAAAGTCAGGGAAAAGCAAGAGATCTTCATTGCAGTGAGCGATTGTCATTACAAAGTCAGGGAATAGCAAGATCTTCATTGCAGTCAGTGATAGTCATTACAAAGTCAGGGAATAGCAAGAGATCTTCATTGCAGTCAGCGATTGTCATTACAAAGTCAGGGAATAGCAAGAGATCTTCATTGCAGTCAGCGATTGTCATTACAAAGTCAATGCACAGCAAGAGATCTTCATTGCAGTCAGTGATAGTCATTACAAAGTCAGGGAATAGCAAGAGATCTTCATTGCAGTCAGTGATTATCACTCTTAAGTCAGTGCATAGCGAGAGATCTTCATTGCAGTCAGTGATAGTCATTACAAAGTCAGGGTATAGCAAGAGATCTTCATTGCAGTCAGCGATTGTCATTACAAAGTCAGGGAATAGCAAGAGATCTTCATTGCAGTGAGCGATTGTCATTACAACGTCAGTGCATAGCAAGAGATCTTCATTGCAGTCAGCGATTGTCATTACAAAGTCAGGGTATAGCAAGAGATCTTCATTGCAGTCAGCGATTGTCATTACAAAGTCAGGGAATAGCAAGAGATCTTCATTGCAGTGAGCGATTGTCATTACAACGTCAGTGCATAGCAAGAGATCTTCATTGCAGTCAGCGATTGTCATTACAAAGTCAGGGAAAAGCAGGAGATCTTCATTGCAGTCAGCGATTGTCATTACAAAGTCAGGGAATAGCAAGAGATCTTCATTGCAGTCAGTGATTGTCATTACAAAGTCAGGGAAAAGCAAGAGATCTTCATTGCAGTCAGTGATTGTCATTACAAAGTCAGGGAATAGCAAGAGATCTTCATTGCAGTCAGTGATTGTCATTACAAAGTCAGGGAAAAGCAAGAGATCTTCATTGCAGCGAGCGATTATCATTACAAAGTAAATGCACAGCAAGAGATCTTCATTGCAGTCAGCGATTGTCATTACAAAGTCAGGGAATAGCAAGAGATCTTCATTGCAGTCAGTGATAGTCATTACAAAGTCAGGGAAAAGCAAGAGATCTTCTTTTCAGTCAGCGATTGTCATTAGAAAGTCAGGGAATAGCAAGAGATCTTCATTGCAATCAGTGATAGTCATTACAAAGTCAGGGAAAAGCAAGAGATCTTCATTGCAGTCAGTGATTGTCATTACAACGTCAGGGAATAGCAAGAGATCTTCATTGCAGTCAGCGATTGTCATTACAAAGTCAATGAATAGCAAGAGATCTTCATTGCAATCAGTGATAGTCATTACAAAGTCAGGGAATAGCAAGAGATCTTCATTGCAGTCAGTGATTGTCATTACAAAGTCAGGGAATAGCAAGAGATCTTCATTGCAATCAGTGATAGTCATTACAAAGTCAGGGAATAGCAAGAGATCTTCATTGCAGTCAGTGATAGTCATTACAAAGTCAGGGAAAAGCAAGAGATCTTCATTGCAGTCAGTGATAGTCATTACAAAGTCAGGGAAAAGCAAGAGATCTTCATTGCAGTCAGCGATTGTCATTACAAAGTCAGGGAATAGCAAGAGATCTTCATTGCAGTCAGTGATAGTCATTACAAAGTCAGGGAAAAGCAAGAGATCTTCATTGCAGTCAGTGATAGTCATTACAAAGTCAGGGAATAGCAAGAGATCTTCATTGCAGTCAGTGATTGTCATTACAAAGTCAATGCACAGCAAGAGATCTTCATTGCAGTCAGCGATTGTCATTAGAAAGTCAGGGAAAAGCAAGAGATCTTCATTGCAGTCAGTGATTGTCATTACAACGTCAGGGAATAGCAAGAGATCTTCATTGCAGTCAGCGATTGTCATTAGAAAGTCAGGGAATAGCAAGAGATCTTCATTGCAATCAGTGATAGTCATTACAAAGTCAGGGAAAAGCAAGAGATCTTCATTGCAGTCAGCGATTGTCATTACAAAGTCAATGCATAGCAAGAGATCTTCATTGCAATCAGTGATAGTCATTACAAAGTCAGGGAATAGCAAGAGATCTTCATTGCAGTCAGTGATTGTCATTACAAAGTCAGGGAATAGCAAGAGATCTTCATTGCAGTCAGTGATAGTCATTACAAAGTCAGGGAAAAGCAAGAGATCTTCATTGCAGTCAGTGATAGTCATTACAAAGTCAGGGAAAAGCAAGAGATCTTCATTGCAGTCAGCGATTGTCATTACAAAGTCAGGGAATAGCAAGAGATCTTCATTGCAGTCAGTGATAGTCATTACAAAGTCAGGGAAAAGCAAGAGATCTTCATTGCAGTCAGTGATAGTCATTACAAAGTCAGGGAATAGCAAGAGATCTCATTGCAGTCAGTGATAGTCATTACAAAGTCAGGGAAAAGCAAGAGATCTTCATTGCAGTCAGTGATAGTCATTACAAAGTCAGGGAAAAGCAAGAGATCTTCATTGCAGTCAGTGATTGTCATTACAAAGTCAGGGAAAAGCAAGAGATCTTCATTGCAGTCAGCGATTGTCAATACAAAGTCAGTGCATAGCAAGAGATCTTCAATGCAGTCAGTGATTATCACTCTTAAGTCAGTGCATAGCGAGAGATCTTCATTGCAGTCAGTGATAGTCATTACAAAGTCAGGGAATAGCAAGAGATCTTCATTGCAGTCAGCGATTGTTATTACAAAGTCAGGGAAAAGCAAGAGATCTTCATTGCAGTCAGTGATAGTCATTACAAAGTCAAGGAAAAGCAAGAGATCTTCATTGCAGTCAGTGATTGTCATTACAAAGTCAGGGAATAGCAAGAGATCTTCATTGCAGTCAGTGATTGTCATTACAAAGTCAGGGAATAGCAAGAGATCTTCATTGCAGTCAGTGATTGTCATTACAAAGTCAATGCACAGCAAGAGATCTTCATTGCAGTCAGTGATTATCACTCTTAAGTCACTGCACAGCGAGAGATCTTCATTGCAGTCAGCGATTGTCATTACAAAGTCAGGGAAAAGCAAGAGATCTTCATTGCAGTCAGTGATAGTCATTACAAAGTCAGGGAAAAGCAAGAGATCTTCATTGCAGTCAGCGTTAGTCACTCTTAAGTCAGTGCATAGCGAGAGATCTTCATTGCAGTCAGTGATTATCACTCTTAAGTCAGTGCATAGCGAGAGATCTTCATTGCAGTCAGTGATAGTCATTACAAAGTCAGGGAATAGCAAGAGATCTTCATTGCAGTCAGTGATAGTAATTCCAAAGTCAGGGAATAGCAAGAGATCTTCATTGCAGTGAGCGATTGTCATTACAAAGTCAGGGAATAGCAAGAGATCTTCGTTGCAGTCAGAGATTTTTATTACAATGTCAGGGAATAGCAGGAGATCTTCATTGCAGTCAGAGATTTTTATTACAATGTCAGGGAATAGCAAGAGATCTTCATTGCAGTCAGTGATAGTAATTCCAAAGTCAGGGAATAGCAAGAGATCTTCATTGCAGTGAGCGATTGTCATTACAACGTCAGTGCATAGCAAGAGATCTTCATTGCAGTCAGAGATTTTTATTACAATGTCAGGGAATAGCAGGAGATCTTCATTGCAGTCAGAGATTTTTATTACAATGTCAGGGAATAGCAAGAGATCTTCATTGCAGTCAGTGATAGTCATTGCAAAGTCAGGGAATAGCAAGAGATCTTCATTGCAGTCAGCGATTGTCATTAGAAAGTCAGGGAAAAGCAAGAGATCTTCATTGCAGTCAGCGATTGTCATTAGAAAGTCTGGGAATAGCAAGAGACCTTATTGCAGTGAGCGATTGTCATTACAACGTCAGGGAATAGCAAGAGATCTTCATTGCAGTCAGCGATTGTCATTACAAAGTCAGGGAATAGCAAGAGATCTTCATTGCAGTCAGTGATAGTCATTACAAAGTCAGGGAAAAGCAAGAGATCTTCATTGCAGTGAGCGATTGTCATTACAAAGTCAGGGAATAGCAAGATCTTCATTGCAGTCAGCGATTGTCATTACAAAGTCAATGCACAGCAAGAGATCTTCATTGCAGTCAGTGATAGTCATTACAAAGTCAGGGAATAGCAAGAGATCTTCATTGCAGTCAGTGATTATCACTCTTAAGTCAGTGCATAGCGAGAGATCTTCATTGCAGTCAGTGATAGTCATTACAAAGTCAGGGTATAGCAAGAGATCTTCATTGCAGTCAGCGATTGTCATTACAAAGTCAGGGAATAGCAAGAGATCTTCATTGCAGTGAGCGATTGTCATTACAACGTCAGTGCATAGCAAGAGATCTTCATTGCAGTCAGCGATTGTCATTACAAAGTCAGGGAAAAGCAAGAGATCTTCATTGCAGTCAGAGATTTTTATTACAATGTCAGGGAAAAGCAGTAGATCTTCATTGCAGTCAGTGATAGTCATTTCAAAGTCAGGGAATAGCAAGAGATCTTCATTGCAGTCAGTGATTGTCATTACAAAGTCAGGGAAAAGCAAGAGATCTTCATTGCAGTCAGTGATTGTCATTACAACGTCAGGGAATAGCAAGAGATCTTCATTGCAGTCAGTGATTGTCATTACAAAGTCAGGGAAAAGCAAGAGATCTTCATTGCAGTCAGTGATTGTCATTACAAAGTCAGGGAATAGCAGGAGATCTTTATTGCAGTCAGCGATTGTCATTAGAAAGTCAGGGAAAAGCAAGAGATCTTCATTGCAGTCAGTGATTGTCATTACAAAGTCAGGGAAAAGCAAGAGATCTTCATTGCAGTCAGTGATTGTCATTACAAAGTCAGGGAATAGCAAGAGATCTTCATAGCAGTCAGTGATTGTCATTACAAAGTCAGGGAAAAGCAAGAGATCTTCATTGCAGCGAGCGATTATCATTACAAAGTAAATGCACAGCAAGAGATCTTCATTGCAGTCAGCGATTGTCATTACAAAGTCAGGGAATAGCAAGAGATCTTCATTGCAGTCAGTGATAGTCATTACAAAGTCAGGGAAAAGCAAGAGATCTTCTTTTCAGTCAGCGATTGTCATTAGAAAGTCAGGGAATAGCAAGAGATCTTCATTGCAATCAGTGATAGTCATTACAAAGTCAGGGAAAAGCAAGAGATCTTCATTGCAGTCAGTGATTGTCATTACAACATCAGGGAATAGCAAGAGATCTTCATTGCAGTCAGCGATTGTCATTACAAAGTCAATGCATAGCAAGAGATCTTCATTGCAATCAGTGATAGTCATTACAAAGTCAGGGAATAGCAAGAGATCTTCATTGCAGTCAGTGATTGTCATTACAAAGTCAGGGAATAGCAAGAGATCTTCATTGCAATCAGTGATAGTCATTACAAAGTCAGGAAATAGCAAGAGATCTTCATTGCAGTCAGTGATAGTCATTACAAAGTCAGGGAAAAGCAAGAGATCTTCATTGCAGTCAGTGATAGTCATTACAAAGTCAGGGAAAAGCAAGAGATCTTCATTGCAGTCAGTGATTGTCATTACAAAGTCAATGCACAGCAAGAGATCTTCATTGCAGTCAGCGATTGTCATTAGAAAGTCAGGGAAAAGCAAGAGATCTTCATTGCAGTCAGTGATTGTCATTACAACGTCAGGTAATAGCAAGAGATCTTCATTGCAGTCAGCGATTGTCATTACAAAGTCAATGCATAGCAAGAGATCTTCATTGCAATCAGTGATAGTCATTACAAAGTCAGGGAATAGCAAGAGATCTTCATTGCAGTCAGTGATTGTCATTACAAAGTCAGGGAATAGCAAGAGATCTTCATTGCAATCAGTGATAGTCATTACAAAGTCAGGGAATAGCAAGAGATCTTCATTGCAGTCAGTGATAGTCATTACAAAGTCAGGGAAAAGCAAGAGATCTTCATTGCAGTCAGCGATTGTCATTACAAAGTCAGGGAATAGCAAGAGATCTTCATTGCAGTCAGTGATAGTCATTACAAAGTCAGGGAAAAGCAAGAGATCTTCATTGCAGTCACTGATAGTCATTACAAAGTCAGGGAATAGCAAGAGATCTTCATTGCAGTCAGCGATTGTCATTACAAAGTCAATGCATAGCAAGAGATCTTCATTGCAATCAGTGATAGTCATTACAAAGTCAGGGAAAAGCAAGAGATCTTCATTGCAGTCAGTTATTGTCATTACAACGTCAGGGAATAGCAAGAGATCTTCATTGCAGTCAGTGATTGTCATTACAATGTCAGGTAATAGCAAGAGATCTTCATTGCAGTCAGCGATTGTCATTACAAAGTCAATGCATAGCAAGAGATCTTCATTGCAATCAGTGATAGTCATTACAAAGTCAGGGAAAAGCAAGAGATCTTCATTGCAGTCAGTTATTGTCATTACAACGTCAGGGAATAGCAAGAGATCTTCATTGCAGTCAGCGATTGTCATTACAAAGTCAATGCATAGCAAGAGATCTTCATTGCAATCAGTGATAGTCATTACAAAGTCAGGGAATAGCAAGAGATCTTCATTGCAGTCAGTGATTGTCATTACAAAGTCAGGGAATAGCAAGAGATCTTCATTGCAATCAGTGATAGTCATTACAAAGTCAGGGAATAGCAAGAGATCTTCATTGCAGTCAGTGATAGTCATTACAAAGTCAGGGAAAAGCAAGAGATCTTCATTGCAGTCAGTGATAGTCATTACAAAGTCAGGGAAAAGCAAGAGATCTTCATTGCAGTCAGCGATTGTCATTAGAAAGTCAGGGAAAAGCAAGAGATCTTCATTGCAGTCAGTGATTGTCATTACAATGTCAGGTAATAGCAAGAGATCTTCATTGCAGTCAGCGATTGTCATTACAAAGTCAATGCATAGCAAGAGATCTTCATTGCAATCAGTGATAGTCATTACAAAGTCAGGGAAAAGCAAGAGATCTTCATTGCAGTCAGTTATTGTCATTACAACGTCAGGGAATAGCAAGAGATCTTCATTGCAGTCAGCGATTGTCATTACAAAGTCAATGCATAGCAAGAGATCTTCATTGCAATCAGTGATAGTCATTACAAAGTCAGGGAATAGCAAGAGATCTTCATTGCAGTCAGTGATTGTCATTACAAAGTCAGGGAATAGCAAGAGATCTTCATTGCAATCAGTGATAGTCATTACAAAGTCAGGGAATAGCAAGAGATCTTCATTGCAGTCAGTGATAGTCATTACAAAGTCAGGGAAAAGCAAGAGATCTTCATTGCAGTCAGTGATAGTCATTACAAAGTCAGGGAAAAGCAAGAGATCTTCATTGCAGTCAGCGATTGTCATTACAAAGTCAGGGAAAAGCAAGAGATCTTCATTGCAGTCAGTGATAGTCATTACAAAGTCAGGGAATAGCAAGAGATCTTCATTGCAGTCAGTGATTGTCATTACAAAGTCAATGCACAGCAAGAGATCTTCATTGCAGTCAGCGATTGTCATTAGAAAGTCAGGGAAAAGCAAGAGATGTTCATTGCAGTAAGTGATAGTCATTACAAAGTCAGGGAAAAGCAAGAGATCTTCATTGCAGTCAGTGATTGTCATTTCAAAGTCAGGGAATAGCAAGAGATCTTCATTGCAGTCAGCGATTGTCATTACAAAGTCAGGGAATAGCAAGAGATCTTCATTGCAGTCAGTGATTGTCATTACAAAGTCAATGCACAGCAAGAGATCTTCATTGCAGTCAGCGATAATTATTACAATGTCAGGGAATAGCAGGAGATCTTCATTGCAGTCAGTGATAGTCATTACAAAGTCAGGGAATAGCAAGAGATCTTCATTGCAGTCAGTGATAGTAATTCCAAAGTCAGGGAATAGCAAGAGATCTTCATTGCAGTCACTGATAGTCATTACAAAGTCAGGGAATAGCAAGAGATCTTCATTGCAGTCAGTGATTGTCATTACAAAGTCAATGCACAGCAAGAGATCTTCATTGCAGTCAGCGATTGTCATTAGAAAGTCAGGGAAAAGCAAGAGATCTTCATTGCAGTCAGTGATTGTCATTACAATGTCAGGTAATAGCAAGAGATCTTCATTGCAGTCAGCGATTGTCATTACAAAGTCAATGCATAGCAAGAGATCTTCATTGCAATCAGTGATAGTCATTACAAAGTCAGGGAATAGCAAGAGATCTTCATTGCAGTCAGTGATTGTCATTACAAAGTCAGGGAATAGCAAGAGATCTTCATTGCAATCAGTGATAGTCATTACAAAGTCAGGGAATAGCAAGAGATCTTCATTGCAGTCAGTGATAGTCATTACAAAGTCAGGGAAAAGCAAGAGATCTTCATTGCAGTCAGTGATAGTCATTACAAAGTCAGGGAAAAGCAAGAGATCTTCATTGCAGTCAGCGATTGTCATTACAAAGTCAGGGAAAAGCAAGAGATCTTCATTGCAGTCAGTGATAGTCATTACAAAGTCAGGGAATAGCAAGAGATCTTCATTGCAGTCAGTGATTGTCATTACAAAGTCAATGCACAGCAAGAGATCTTCATTGCAGTCAGCGATTGTCATTAGAAAGTCAGGGAAAAGCAAGAGATGTTCATTGCAGTAAGTGATAGTCATTACAAAGTCAGGGAAAAGCAAGAGATCTTCATTGCAGTCAGTGATTGTCATTTCAAAGTCAGGGAATAGCAAGAGATCTTCATTGCAGTCAGCGATTGTCATTACAAAGTCAGGGAATAGCAAGAGATCTTCATTGCAGTCAGTGATTGTCATTACAAAGTCAATGCACAGCAAGAGATCTTCATTGCAGTCAGCGATAATTATTACAATGTCAGGGAATAGCAGGAGATCTTCATTGCAGTCAGTGATAGTCATTACAAAGTCAGGGAATAGCAAGAGATCTTCATTGCAGTCAGTGATAGTAATTCCAAAGTCAGGGAATAGCAAGAGATCTTCATTGCAGTCACTGATAGTCATTACAAAGTCAGGGAATAGCAAGAGATCTTCATTGCAGTCAGTGATTGTCATTACAAAGTCAATGCACAGCAAGAGATCTTCATTGCAGTCAGCGATTGTCATTAGAAAGTCAGGGAAAAGCAAGAGATCTTCATTGCAGTCAGTGATTGTCATTACAATGTCAGGTAATAGCAAGAGATCTTCATTGCAGTCAGCGATTGTCATTACAAAGTCAATGCATAGCAAGAGATCTTCATTGCAATCAGTGATAGTCATTACAAAGTCAGGGAAAAGCAAGAGATCTTCATTGCAGTCAGTTATTGTCATTACAACGTCAGGGAATAGCAAGAGATCTTCATTGCAGTCAGCGATTGTCATTACAAAGTCAATGCATAGCAAGAGATCTTCATTGCAATCAGTGATAGTCATTACAAAGTCAGGGAATAGCAAGAGATCTTCATTGCAGTCAGTGATTGTCATTACAAAGTCAGGGAATAGCAAGAGATCTTCATTGCAATCAGTGATAGTCATTACAAAGTCAGGGAATAGCAAGAGATCTTCATTGCAGTCAGTGATAGTCATTACAAAGTCAGGGAAAAGCAAGAGATCTTCATTGCAGTCAGTGATAGTCATTACAAAGTCAGGGAAAAGCAAGAGATCTTCATTGCAGTCAGCGATTGTCATTACAAAGTCAGGGAAAAGCAAGAGATCTTCATTGCAGTCAGTGATAGTCATTACAAAGTCAGGGAATAGCAAGAGATCTTCATTGCAGTCAGTGATTGTCATTACAAAGTCAATGCACAGCAAGAGATCTTCATTGCAGTCAGCGATTGTCATTAGAAAGTCAGGGAAAAGCAAGAGATGTTCATTGCAGTAAGTGATAGTCATTACAAAGTCAGGGAAAAGCAAGAGATCTTCATTGCAGTCAGTGATTGTCATTTCAAAGTCAGGGAATAGCAAGAGATCTTCATTGCAGTCAGCGATTGTCATTACAAAGTCAGGGAATAGCAAGAGATCTTCATTGCAGTCAGTGATTGTCATTACAAAGTCAATGCACAGCAAGAGATCTTCATTGCAGTCAGCGATAATTATTACAATGTCAGGGAATAGCAGGAGATCTTCATTGCAGTCAGTGATAGTCATTACAAAGTCAGGGAATAGCAAGAGATCTTCATTGCAGTCAGTGATAGTAATTCCAAAGTCAGGGAATAGCAAGAGATCTTCATTGCAGTGAGCGATTGTCATTACAAAGTCAGGGAATAGCAAGAGATCTTCATTGCAGTCAGAGATTTTTATTACAATGTCAGGGAATAGCAAGAGATCTTCATTGCAGTCAGTGATAGTAATTCCAAAGTCAGGGAATAGCAAGAGATCTTCATTGCAGTGAGCGATTGTCATTACAACGTCAGTGCATAGCAAGAGATCTTCATTGCAGTCAGAGATTTTTATTACAATGTCAGGGAATAGCAGGAGATCTTCATTGCAGTCAGAGATTTTTATTACAATGTCAGGGAATAGCAAGAGATCTTCATTGCAGTCAGTGATAGTCATTGCAAAGTCAGGGAATAGCAAGAGATCTTCATTGCAGTCAGCGATTGTCATTAGAAAGTCAGGGAAAAGCAAGAGATCTTCATTGCAGTCAGCGATTGTCATTAGAAAGTCTGGGAATAGCAAGAGACCTTATTGCAGTGAGCGATTGTCATTACAACGTCAGGGAATAGCAAGAGATCTTCATTGCAGTCAGCGATTGTCATTACAAAGTCAGGGAATAGCAAGAGATCTTCATTGCAGTCAGTGATAGTCATTACAAAGTCAGGGAAAAGCAAGAGATCTTCATTGCAGTGAGCGATTGTCATTACAAAGTCAGGGAATAGCAAGATCTTCATTGCAGTCAGTGATAGTCATTACAAAGTCAGGGAATAGCAAGAGATCTTCATTGCAGTCAGCGATTGTCATTACAAAGTCAGGGAATAGCAAGAGATCTTCATTGCAGTCAGCGATTGTCATTACAAAGTCAATGCACAGCAAGAGATCTTCATTGCAGTCAGTGATAGTCATTACAAAGTCAGGGTATAGCAAGAGATCTTCATTGCAGTCAGCGATTGTCATTACAAAGTCAGGGAATAGCAAGAGATCTTCATTGCAGTGAGCGATTGTCATTACAACGTCAGTGCATAGCAAGAGATCTTCATTGCAGTCAGCGATTGTCATTACAAAGTCAGGGTATAGCAAGAGATCTTCATTGCAGTCAGCGATTGTCATTACAAAGTCAGGGAATAGCAAGAGATCTTCATTGCAGTGAGCGATTGTCATTACAACGTCAGTGCATAGCAAGAGATCTTCATTGCAGTCAGCGATTGTCATTACAAAGTCAGGGAAAAGCAGGAGATCTTCATTGCAGTCAGCGATTGTCATTACAAAGTCAGGGAATAGCAAGAGATCTTCATTGCAGTCAGTGATTGTCATTACAAAGTCAGGGAAAAGCAAGAGATCTTCATTGCAGTCAGTGATTGTCATTACAAAGTCAGGGAATAGCAAGAGATCTTCATTGCAGTCAGTGATTGTCATTACAAAGTCAGGGAAAAGCAAGAGATCTTCATTGCAGCGAGCGATTATCATTACAAAGTAAATGCACAGCAAGAGATCTTCATTGCAGTCAGCGATTGTCATTACAAAGTCAGGGAATAGCAAGAGATCTTCATTGCAGTCAGTGATAGTCATTACAAAGTCAGGGAAAAGCAAGAGATCTTCTTTTCAGTCAGCGATTGTCATTAGAAAGTCAGGGAATAGCAAGAGATCTTCATTGCAATCAGTGATAGTCATTACAAAGTCAGGGAAAAGCAAGAGATCTTCATTGCAGTCAGTGATTGTCATTACAACGTCAGGGAATAGCAAGAGATCTTCATTGCAGTCAGCGATTGTCATTACAAAGTCAATGAATAGCAAGAGATCTTCATTGCAATCAGTGATAGTCATTACAAAGTCAGGGAATAGCAAGAGATCTTCATTGCAGTCAGTGATTGTCATTACAAAGTCAGGGAATAGCAAGAGATCTTCATTGCAGTCAGTGATAGTCATTACAAAGTCAGTGCATATCAAGAGATCTTCATTGCAGTCAACGATTGTCATTACAAAGTCAGGGAAAAGCAAGAGATCTTCATTGCAGTCAGCGATTGTCATTACAAAGTCAGTGCATAGCAAGAGATTTTCAATGCAGTCAGTGATAGTCATTACAAAGTCAGAGAAAAGCAAGAGATCTTCATTGCAGTCAGCGATTGTCATTACAATGTCAGTGCATAGCAAGAGATTTTCAATGCAGTCAGTGATAGTCATTACAAAGTCAGGGAATAGCAAGGGATCTCATTGCACTCAGCGATAGTCATTACAAAGTCAGGGAATAGCAAGAGATCTTCATTGCAGTCAGCGATTGTCATTACAAAGTCAGGGAATAGCAAGAGATCTTCATTGCAGTCAGTGATATTCATTACAAAGTCAGTGCATAGCAAGAGATTTTCATTGCAGTCAACGATTGTCATTACAAAGTCA
Organism: Macropodus opercularis; assembly: GCA_030770545.1. Classification (NCBI taxonomy): domain Eukaryota; kingdom Metazoa; phylum Chordata; class Actinopteri; order Anabantiformes; family Osphronemidae; genus Macropodus; species Macropodus opercularis. The sequence goes on from JAUCMP010000031.1 coordinate 676,994, forward strand.
ATGCACAGCAAGAGATTTTCATTGCAGTCAGTGATAGTAATTACAAAGTCAGGGAGAGGCAAGAGATCTTCATTGCAGTCAGCGATTGTCAAGAGATCTTCATTGCAGTGAGTGATAGTCATTACAAAGTCAGGGAATAGCAAGAGATCTTCATTGCAGTGAGCGATTATCATTACAAAGTCAGGGAATAGCAAGAGATCTTCATTGCAGTGAGCGATTATCATTACAAAGTCAGGGAATAGCAAGACATCTTCATTGCAGTCAGTGATTGTCATTACAAAGCCAGGGAAAAGCAAGACATCTTCATTGCAGTCAGTGATAGTCATTACTAGTCAGGGAAAAGCAAAAGATCTTCATTGCAGTCAGTGATTGTCATTACAAAGTCAGGGAATAGCAAGAGACCTCATTGCAGTGAGCGATTGTCATTACAAAGTCAGGGAACAGCAAGAGATCTTCATCGCAGTCAGCGATTGTCATTACAAAGTCAGGCATCAGCAAGAGATCTCATTGCAGTCAGCGATTGTCATTACAAAGTCAGGGAATAGCAAGAGATCTTCATCGCAGTCAGCGATTGTCATTACAACGTCAGTGCATAGCAAGAGATTTTCAATGCAGTCAGTGATAGTCATTACAAAGTCAGGGAAAAGCAAGAGATCTCATTGCACTCAGCGATAGTCATTACAAAGTCAGGGAATAGCAAGAGATCTTCATTGCAGTCAGTGATAGTCATTACAAAGTCAGGGAATAGCAAGGGATCTCATTGCACTCAGCGATAGTCATTACAAAGTCAGGGAATAGCAAGAGATCTTCATTGCAGTCAGTGATAGTCATTACAAAGTCTGGGAATAGCAAGAGATCTTCATTGCAGTCAGCGATTGTCATTACAAAGTCAGGGAATAGCAAGAGATCTTCATTGCCGTCAGCGATTGTCATTACAAAGTCAGGGAATAGCAAGAGATATTCATTTCAGTCAGCGATTGTCATTACAAAGTCAGTGCATAGCAAGAGATCTTCATTGGAGTCAGTGATAGTCATTACAAAGTCAGGGAATAGCAAGAGATCTTCATTGCCGTCAGCGATTGTCATTACAAAGTCAGGGAAAGGCAAGAGATCTTCATTGCAGTCAACGATTGTCATTACAAAGTCAATGCACAGCAAGAGATCTTCATTGCAGTCAGTGATAGTCATTACAAAGTCAGTGCATATCAAGAGATCTTCATTGCAGTCAACGATTGTCATTACAAAGTCAGGGAAAAGCAAGAGATCTTCATTGCAGTCAGCGATTGTCATTACAAAGTCAGGGAAAAGCAAGAGATCTTCATTGCAGTCAGCGATTGTCATTACAAAGTCAGTGCATAGCAAGAGATTTTCAATGCAGTCAGTGATAGTCATTACAAAGTCAGAGAAAAGCAAGAGATCTTCATTGCAGTCAGCGATTGTCATTACAAAGTCAGGGAATAGCAAGAGATTTTCAATGCAGTCAGTGATAGTCATTACAAAGTCAGGGAAAAGCAAGAGATCTTCATTGCAGTCAGCGATTGTCATTACAACGTCAGTGCATAGCAAGAGATTTTCAATGCAGTCAGTGATAGTCATTACAAAGTCAGGGAAAAGCAAGAGATCTCATTGCACTCAGCGATAGTCATTACAAAGTCAGGGAATAGCAAGAGATCTTCATTGCAGTCAGTGATAGTCATTACAAAGTCAGGGAATAGCAAGGGATCTCATTGCACTCAGCGATAGTCATTACAAAGTCAGGGAATAGCAAGAGATCTTCATTGCAGTCAGTGATAGTCATTACAAAGTCTGGGAATAGCAAGAGATCTTCATTGCAGTCAGCGATTGTCATTACAAAGTCAGGGAATAGCAAGAGATCTTCATTGCCGTCAGCGATTGTCATTACAAAGTCAGGGAATAGCAAGAGATCTTCATTTCAGTCAGCAATTGTCATTACAAAGTCAGTGTATAGCAAGAGATCTTCATTGCAGTCAGTGATAGTCATTACAAAGTCAGTGCATATCAAGAGATCTTCATTGCAGTCAACCATTGTCATTACAAAGTCAGGGAAAAGCAAGAGATCTTCATTGCAGTCAGCGATTGTCATTACAAAGTCAATGCACAGCAAGAGATTCTCATTGCAGTCAGCGATTGTCATTACAAAGTCAGGGAATAGCAAGAGATCTTCATTGCAGTCAGTGATATTCATTACAAAGTCAGTGCATAGCAAGAGATTTTCATTGCAGTCAACGATTGTCATTACAAAGTCAATGCACAGCAAGAGATTTTCATTGCAGTCAGTGATAGTAATTACAAAGATAGGGAGAGGCAAGAGATCTTCATTGCAGTCAGCGATTGTCAAGAGATCTTCATTGCAGTGAGTGATAGTCATTACAAAGTCAGGGAAAAGCAAGAGATCTTCATTGCAGTCAGTGATAGTCATTACAAAGTCAGGGAATAGCAAGAGATCTTCATTGCAGTCAGTGATAGTCATTACAAAGTCAATGCACAGCAAGAGATCTTCATTGCAGTCAGCGATTGTCATTGGAAAGTCAGGGAATAGCAAGAGATCTTCATTGCAATCAGTGATAGTCATTACAAAGTCAGGGAAAAGCAAGAGATCTTCATTGCAGTCAGTGATTGTCATTACAACGTCAGGGAATAGCAAGAGATCTTCATTGCAGTCAGCGATTGTCATTACAAAGTCAATGCATAGCAAGAGATCTTCATTGCAATCAGTGATAGTCATTACAAAGTCAGGGAATAGCAAGAGATCTTCATTGCAGTCAGTGATTGTCATTACAAAGTCAGGGAATAGCAAGAGATCTTCATTGCAGTCAGTGATAGTCATTACAAAGTCAGGGAAAAGCAAGAGATCTTCATTGCAGTCAGTGATAGTCATTACAAAGTCAGGGAAAAGCAAGAGATCTTCATTGCAGTCAGCGATTGTCATTACAAAGTCAGGGAATAGCAAGAGATCTTCATTGCAGTCAGTGATAGTCATTACAAAGTCAGGGAAAAGCAAGAGATCTTCATTGCAGTCAGTGATAGTCATTACAAAGTCAGGGAATAGCAAGAGATCTTCATTGCAGTCAGTGATAGTCATTACAAAGTCAGGGAAAAGCAAGAGATCTTCATTGCAGTCAGTGATTGTCATTACAAAGTCAGGGAATAGCAAGAGATCTTCATTGCAGTCAGCAATTATCATTACAAAGTCAGGGAATAGCAAGAGATCTTCATTGCAATCAGTGATAGTCATTTCAAAGTCAGGGAATAGCAAGAGATCTCATTGCAGTCAGTGATTGTCATTAGAAAGTCAGGGAAAAGCAAGAGATCTTCATTGCAGTCAGTGATAGTCATTACAAAGTCAGGGAAAAGCAAGAGATCTTCATTGCAGTCAGTGATTGTCATTACAAAGTCAATGCACAGCAAGAGATCTTCATTGCAGTCAGCGATTGTCATTACAAAGTCAGGGAATAGCAAGAGATCTCATTGCAGTCAGTGATAGTCATTACAAAGTCAGGGAATAGCAAGAGATCTTCATTGCAGTCAGCGATTGTCATTACAAAGTCAGGGAATAGCAAGAGATCTTCATTGCAGTCAGCGATTGTCATTACAAAGTCAGGGAATAGCAAAAGATCTTCATTGCAGTCAGCAATTGTCATTACAAAGTCAGGAAATAGCAAGAGATCTTCATTGCAGTTAGCGATTGTCATTACAAAGTCAGGGAATAGCAAGAGATCTTCATTGCAGTCAGTGATAGTCATTACAAAGTCAGGGAATAGCAAGAGATCTTCATTGCAGTCAGTGATTGTCATTACAACGTCAGGGAATAGCAAGAAATCTTCATTGCAGTCAGCGATTGTCAGTACAAAGTCAATGCATAGCAAGAGATCTTCATTGCAATCAGCGATTGTCATTACAAAGTCAGGGAATAGCAAGAGATCTCATTGCAGTCAGTGATAGTCATTACAAAGTCAGGGAAAAGCAAGAGATCTTCATTGCAGTCAGTGATAGTCATTACAAAGTCAGGGAAAAGCAAGAGATCTTCATTGCAGTCAGTGATAGTCATTACAAAGTCAGGGAAAAGCAAGAGATCTTCATTGCAGTCAGCGATTGTCATTACAAAGTCAGGGAATAGCAAGAGATCTTCATTGCAGTCAGCGATTGTCATTACAAAGTCAATGCATAGCAAGAGATCTTCATTGCAATCAGTGATAGTCATTACAAAGTCAGGGAATAGCAAGAGATCTTCATTGCAGTCAGTGATAGTCATTACAAAGTCAGGGAATAGCAAGAGATCTTCATTGCAGCCAGTGATAGTCATTACAAAGTCAGGGAATAGCAAGAGATCTTCATTGCAGCCAGTGATAGTCATTACAAAGTCAGGGAATAGCAAGAGATCTTCATTGCAGTCAGTGATTGTCATTACAAAGTCAGGGAATAGCAAGAGCTCTTCATTGCGGTCAGTGATAGTCATTACAAAGTCAGGGAAAAGCAAGAGATCTTCATTGCAGTCAGCGATTGTCATTACAAAGTCAGGGAATAGCAAGAGATCTTCATTGCAGTCAGTGATTGTCATTACAAAGTCAGGGAATAGCAAGAGATCTTCATTGCAGTCAGTGATTGTCATTACAAAGTCAATGCACAGCAACAGATTCTCATTGCAGTCAATTATAGTCATTACAAAGTCAGGGAAAAGCAAGAGATCTTCATTGTAGTTAGCGATTGTCATTACAAAGTCAGGGAATAGCAAGAGATCTTCATTGCAGTCAGTGATTGTCATTACAAAGTCAGGGAATAGCAGGAGATCTTCATTGCAGTCAGCAATTGTCATTACAAAGTCAGGGAATAGCAAGAGATCTTCATTGCAGCCAGTGATTGTCATTACAAAGTCAATGCACAGCAAGAGATCGTCATTGTAGTCAGTGATTGTCATTACAAAGTCAGGGAATAGCAAGAGATCTTCATTGCAGTCAGCGATTGTCATTACAAAGTCAGGGAATAGCAAGAGATCTTCATTGCAGTCAGTGATTGTCATTACAAAGTCAATGCACAGCAAGAGATTCTCATTGCAGTCAGCGATTGTCATTACAAAGTCAGGGAATAGCAAGAGATCTTCATTGCAGTCAGTGATAGTCATTACAAAGTCAGGGAATAGCAAGAGGTCTTCATTGCAGTCAGTGATTGTCATTACAACGTCAGGGAATAGCAAGAAATCTTCATTGCAGTCAGCGATTGTCAGTACAAAGTCAATGCATAGCAAGAGATCTTCATTGCAATCAGCGATTGTCATTACAAAGTCAGGGAATAGCAAGAGATCTCATTGCAGTCAATGATAGTCATTACAAAGTCAGGGAAAAGCAAGAGATCTTCATTGCAGTCAGTGATAGTCATTACAAAGTCAGGGAAAAGCAAGAGATCTTCATTGCAGTCAGTGATAGTCATTACAAAGTCAGGGAAAAGCAAGAGATCTTCATTGCAGTCAGCGATTGTCATTACAAAGTCAGGGAATAGCAAGAGATCTTCATTGCAGTCAGCGATTGTCATTACAAAGTCAATGCATAGCAAGAGATCTTCATTGCAATCAGTGATAGTCATTACAAAGTCAGGGAATAGCAAGAGATCTTCATTGCAGTCAGTGATAGTCATTACAAAGTCAGGGAATAGCAAGAGATCTTCATTGCAGTCAGTGATAGTCATTACAAAGTCAGGGAATAGCAAGAGATCTTCATTGCAGTCAGTGATAGTCATTACAAAGTCAGGGAAAAGCAAGAGATCTTCATTGCAGTCAGCAATTGTCATTACAAAGTCAGGGAATAGCAAGAGATCTTCATTGCAGCCAGTGATTGTCATTACAAAGTCAATGCACAGCAAGAGATCGTCATTGTAGTCAGTGATTGTCATTACAAAGTCAGGGAATAGCAAGAGATCTTCATTGCAGTCAGTGATTGTCATTACAAAGTCAATGCACAGCAAGAGATTCTCATTGCAGTCAGCGATTGTCATTACAAAGTCAGGGAATAGCAAGAGATCTTCATTGCAGTCAGCGATTGTCATTACAAAGTCAGGGAATAGCAAAAGATCTTCATTGCAGTCAGCAATTGTCATTACAAAGTCAGGAAATAGCAAGAGATCTTCATTGCAGTTAGCGATTGTCATTACAAAGTCAGGGAATAGCAAGAGATCTTCATTGCAGTCAGTGATAGTCATTACAAAGTCAGGGAATAGCAAGAGATCTTCATTGCAGTCAGTGATTGTCATTACAACGTCAGGGAATAGCAAGAAATCTTCATTGCAGTCAGCGATTGTCAGTACAAAGTCAATGCATAGCAAGAGATCTTCATTGCAATCAGTGATTGTCATTACAAAGTCAGGGAATAGCAAGAGATCTCATTGCAGTCAGTGATAGTCATTACAAAGTCAGGGAAAAGCAAGAGATCTTCATTGCAGTCAGTGATAGTCATTACAAAGTCAGGGAAAAGCAAGAGATCTTCATTGCAGTCAGCGATTGTCATTACAAAGTCAGGGAATAGCAAGAGATCTTCATTGCAGTCAGCGATTGTCATTACAAAGTCAATGCATAGCAAGAGATCTTCATTGCAATCAGTGATAGTCATTACAAAGTCAGGGAATAGCAAGAGATCTTCATTGCAGTCAGTGATAGTCATTACAAAGTCAGGGAATAGCAAGAGATCTTCATTGCAGTCAGTGATAGTCATTACAAAGTCAGGGAAAAGCAAGAGATCTTCATTGCAGTCAGCGATTGTCATTACAAAGTCAGGGAATAGCAAGAGATCTTAATTGCAGTCAGCGATTGTCATTACAAAGTCAATGCATAGCAAGAGATCTTCATTGCAGTCAGTGATAGTCATTACAAAGTCAGGGAAAAGCAAGAGATCTTCATTGCAGTCAGTGATAGTCATTACAAAGTCAGGGAAAAGCAAGAGATCTTCATTGCAGTCAGCGATTGTCATTACAAAGTCAGGGAAAAGCAAGAGATCTTCATTGCAATCAGCGATTGTCATTACAAAGTCAGGGAATAGCAAGAGATCTCATTGCAGTCAGTGATAGTCATTACAAAGTCAGGGAAAAGCAAGAGATCTTCATTGCAGTCAGTGATAGTCATTACAAAGTCAGGGAAAAGCAAGAGATCTTCATTGCAGTCAGTGATAGTCATTACAAAGTCAGGGAAAAGCAAGAGATCTTCATTGCAGTCAGCGATTGTCATTACAAAGTCAGGGAATAGCAAGAGATCTTCATTGCAGTCAGCGATTGTCATTACAAAGTCAGGGAATAGCAAGAGATCTTCATTGCAGTCAGTGATAGTCATTACAAAGTCAGGGAATAGCAAGAGATCTTCATTGCAGTCAGTGATTGTCATTACAACGTCAGGGAATAGCAAGAGATCTTCATTGCAGTCAGCGATTGTCATTACAAAGTCAATGCATAGCAAGAGATCTTCATTGCAGCCAGTGATAGTCATTACAAAGTCAGGGAATAGCAAGAGATCTTCATTGCAGCCAGTGATAGTCATTACAAAGTCAGGGAATAGCAAGAGATCTTCATTGCAGTCAGTGATTGTCATTACAAAGTCAGGGAATAGCAAGAGCTCTTCATTGCGGTCAGTGATAGTCATTACAAAGTCAGGGAAAAGCAAGAGATCTTCATTGCAGTCAGCGATTGTCATTACAAAGTCAGGGAATAGCAAGAGATCTTCATTGCAGCCAGTGATTGTCATTACAAAGTCAATGCACAGCAAGAGATCTTCATTGCAGTCAGTGATTGTCATTACAAAGTCAATGCACAGCAACAGATTCTCATTGCAGTCAGTGATAGTCATTACAAAGTCAGGGAAAAGCAAGAGATCTTCATTGCAGTCAGCGATTGTCATTACAAAGTCAGGGAATAGCAAGAGATCTCATTGCAGTCAGTGATAGTCATTACAAAGTCAGGGAATAGCAAGAGATCTTCATTGCAGTCAGCAATTGTCATTACAAAGTCAGGGAATAGCAAGAGATCTTCATTGCAGTCAGCGATAATTATTACAATGTCAGGGAATAGCAGGAGATCTTCATTGCAGTGAGCGATTATCATTACAAAGTCAGGGAATAGCAAGAGATCTTCATTGCAGTCAGCAATTATCATTACAAAGTCAGGGAATAGCAAGAGATCTCATTGCAGTCAGCGATTGTCATTACAAAGTCAGGGAATAGCAAGAGATCTTCATTGCAGTCAGTGATTGTCATTACAAAGTCAATGCACAGCAAGAGATTCTCATTGCAGTCAGCGATTGTCATTACAAAGTCAGGGAATAGCAAGAGATCTTCATTGTAGTTAGCGATTGTCATTACAAAGTCAGGGAATAGCAAGAGATCTTCATTGCAGTCAGTGATTGTCATTACAAAGTCAGGGAATAGCAGGAGATCTTCATTGCAGTCAGCGATTGTCATTACAAAGTCAGGGAATAGCAAGAGATCTTCATTGCAGTCAGTGATTGTCATTACAAAGTCAATGCACAGCAAGAGATTCTCATTGCAGTCAGCGATTGTCATTACAAAGTCAGGGAATAGCAAGAGATCTTCATTGCAGTCAGTGATAGTCATTACAAAGTCAGGGAATAGCAAGAGATCTTCATTGCAGTCAGTGATAGTCATTACAAAGTCAGGGAATAGCAAGAGATCTTCATTGCAGTCAGTGATTGTCATTACAACGTCAGGGAATAGCAAGAAATCTTCATTGCAGTCAGCGATTGTCAGTACAAAGTCAATGCATAGCAAGAGATCTTCATTGCAATCAGCGATTGTCATTACAAAGTCAGGGAATAGCAAGAGATCTCATTGCAGTCAGTGATAGTCATTACAAAGTCAGGGAATAGCAAGAGATCTTCATTGCAATCAGCGATTGTCATTACAAAGTCAGGGAATAGCAAGAGATCTTCATTGCAGCCAGTGATAGTCATTACAAAGTCAGGGAATAGCAAGAGATCTTCATTGCAGCCAGTGATAGTCATTACAAAGTCAGGGAAAAGCAAGAGATCTTCATTGCAGTCAGCGATTGTCAGTACAAAGTCAATGCATAGCAAGAGATCTTCATTGCAATCAGCGATTGTCATTACAAAGTCAGGGAATAGCAAGAGATCTTCATTGCAGTCAGCGATTGTCATTACAAAGTCAATGCATAGCAAGAGATCTTCATTGCAATCAGTGATAGTCATTACAAAGTCAGGGAATAGCAAGAGATCTTCATTGCAGTCAGTGATAGTCATTACAAAGTCAGGGAATAGCAAGAGATCTTCATTGCAGTCAGTGATTGTCATTACAACGTCAGGGAATAGCAAGAGATCTTCATTGCAGTCAGCGATTGTCATTACAAAGTCAATGCATAGCAAGAGATCTTCATTGCAGCCAGTGATAGTCATTACAAAGTCAGGGAATAGCAAGAGATCTTCATTGCAGCCAGTGATAGTCATTACAAAGTCAGGGAATAGCAAGAGATCTTCATTGCAGTCAGTGATTGTCATTACAAAGTCAGGGAATAGCAAGAGCTCTTCATTGCGGTCAGTGATAGTCATTACAAAGTCAGGGAAAAGCAAGAGATCTTCATTGCAGTCAGCGATTGTCATTACAAAGTCAGGGAATAGCAAGAGATCTTCATTGCAGCCAGTTATTGTCATTACAAAGTCAATGCACAGCAACAGATTCTCATTGCAGTCAGTGATAGTCATTACAAAGTCAGGGAAAAGCAAGAGATCTTCATTGCAGTCAGCGATTGTCATTACAAAGTCAGGGAATAGCAAGAGATCTTCATTGCAGTCAGCAATTGTCATTACAAAGTCAGGGAATAGCAAGAGATCTTCATTGCAGTCAGCGATAATTATTACAATGTCAGGGAATAGCAGGAGATCTTCATTGCAGTGAGCGATTATCATTACAAAGTCAGGGAATAGCAAGAGATCTTCTTTTCAGTCAGCGATTGTCATTAGAAAGTCAGGGAATAGCAAGAGATCTTCATTGCAGTCAGCGATTGTCATTACAAAGTCAGGGAATAGCAAGAGATCTTCATTGCAGTCAGCAATTATCATTACAAAGTCAGGGAATAGCAAGAGATCTCATTGCAGTCAGCGATTGTCATTACAAAGTCAGGGAATAGCAAGAGATCTTCATTGCAGTCAGCGATTGTCATTACAAAGTCAGGGAATAGCAAGAGATCTTCATTGCAGTCAGTGATTGTCATTACAAAGTCAATGCACAGCAAGAGATTCTCATTGCAGTCAGCGATTGTCATTACAAAGTCAGGGAATAGCAAGAGATCTTCATTGTAGTTAGCGATTGTCATTACAAAGTCAGGGAATAGCAAGAGATCTTCATTGCAGTCAGTGATTGTCATTACAAAGTCAGGGAATAGCAGGAGATCTTCATTGCAGTCAGCGATTGTCATTACAAAGTCAGGGAATAGCAAGAGATCTTCATTGCAGTCAGTGATTGTCATTACAAAGTCAATGCACAGCAAGAGATTCTCATTGCAGTCAGCGATTGTCATTACAAAGTCAGGGAATAGCAAGAGATCTTCATTGCACTCAGCGATTGTCATTACAAAGTCAGGGAATAGCAAAAGATCTTCATTGCAGTCAGCAATTGTCATTACAAAGTCAGGAAATAGCAAGAGATCTTCATTGCAGTTAGCGATTGTCATTACAAAGTCAGGGAATAGCAAGAGATCTTCATTGCAGTCAGTGATAGTCATTACAAAGTCAGGGAATAGCAAGAGATCTTCATTGCAGTCAGTGATTGTCATTACAACGTCAGGGAATAGCAAGAAATCTTCATTGCAGTCAGCGATTGTCAGTACAAAGTCAATGCATAGCAAGAGATCTTCATTGCAATCAGCGATTGTCATTACAAAGTCAGGGAATAGCAAGAGATCTCATTGCAGTCAGTGATAGTCATTACAAAGTCAGGGAATAGCAAGAGATCTTCATTGCAGTCAGTGATTGTCATTACAACGTCAGGGAATAGCAAGAGATCTTCATTGCAGTCAGCGATTGTCATTACAAAGTCAATGCATAGCAAGAGATCTTCATTGCAATCAGTGATAGTCATTACAAAGTCAGGGAATAGCAAGAGATCTTCATTGCAGTCAGTGATAGTCATTACAAAGTCAGGGAATAGCAAGAGATCTTCATTGCAGCCAGTGATAGTCATTACAAAGTCAGGGAATAGCAAGAGATCTTCATTGCAGCCAGTGATAGTCATTACAAAGTCAGGGAATAGCAAGAGATCTTCATTGCAGTCAGTGATTGTCATTACAAAGTCAGGGAATAGCAAGAGATCTTCATTGCAGCCAGTGATAGTCATTACAAAGTCAGGGAATAGCAAGAGATCTTCATTGCGGTCAGTGATAGTCATTACAAAGTCAGGGAAAAGCAAGAGATCTTCATTGCAGTCAGTGATTGTCATTACAAAGTCAGGGAATAGCAAGAGATCTTCATTGCAGTCAGTGATTGTCATTACAAAGTCAATGCACAGCAACAGATTCTCATTGCAGTCAGTGATAGTCATTACAAAGTCAGGGAATAGCAAGAGATCTCATTGCAGTCAGTGATAGTCATTACAAAGTCAGGGAATAGCAAGAGATCTTCATTGCAGTCAGTGATTGTCATTACAAAGTCAATGCACAGCAAGAGATCTTCATTGCAGTCAGCAATTGTCATTACAAAGTCAGGAAATAGCAAGAGATCTTCATTGCAGTTAGCGATTGTCATTACAAAGTCAGGGAATAGCAAGAGATCTTCATTGCAGTCAGTGATAGTCATTACAAAGTCAGGGAATAGCAAGAGATCTTCATTGCAGTCAGTGATTGTCATTACAACGTCAGGGAATAGCAAGAAATCTTCATTGCAGTCAGCGATTGTCAGTACAAAGTCAATGCATAGCAAGAGATCTTCATTGCAATCAGCGATTGTCATTACAAAGTCAGGGAATAGCAAGAGATCTCATTGCAGTCAGTGATAGTCATTACAAAGTCAGGGAAAAGCAAGAGATCTTCATTGCAGTCAGTGATAGTCATTACAAAGTCAGGGAAAAGCAAGAGATCTTCATTGCAGTCAGCGATTGTCATTACAAAGTCAGGGAATAGCAAGAGATCTTCATTGCAGTCAGCGATTGTCATTACAAAGTCAATGCATAGCAAGAGATCTTCATTGCAATCAGTGATAGTCATTACAAAGTCAGGGAATAGCAAGAGATCTTCATTGCAGTCAGCGATTGTCATTACAAAGTCAATGCATAGCAAGAGATCTTCATTGCAATCAGTGATAGTCATTACAAAGTCAGGGAAAAGCAAGAGATCTTCATTGCAGTCAGTGATAGTCATTACAAAGTCAGGGAAAAGCAAGAGATCTTCATTGCAGTCAGCGATTGTCATTACAAAGTCAGGGAATAGCAAGAGATCTTCATTGCAGTCAGCGATTGTCATTACAAAGTCAATGCATAGCAAGAGATCTTCATTGCAATCAGTGATAGTCATTACAAAGTCAGGGAATAGCAAGAGATCTTCATTGCAGTCAGCGATTGTCATTACAAAGTCAATGCATAGCAAGAGATCTTCATTGCAATCAGTGATAGTCATTACAAAGTCAGGGAATAGCAAAAAATCTTCATTGCAGTCAGTGATAGTCATTACAAAGTCAGGGAATAGCAAGAGATCTTCATTGCAGTCAGTGATTGTCATTACAACGTCAGGGAATAGCAAGAGATCTTCATTGCAGTCAGCGATTGTCATTACAAAGTCAGGGAATAGCAAGAGATCTTCATTGCAGTCAGTGATAGTCATTACAAAGTCAGGGAATAGCAAGAGATCTTCATTGCAGCCAGTGATAGTCATTACAAAGTCAGGGAATAGCAAGAGATCTTCATTGCAGTCAGCGATTGTCATTACAAAGTCAGGGAATAGCAAGAGATCTTCATTGCAGTCAGTGATAGTCATTACAAAGTCAGGGAATAGCAAGAGATCTTCATTGCAGCCAGTGATAGTCATTACAAAGTCAGGGAATAGCAAGAGATCTTCATTGCAGTCAGCGATTGTCATTACAAAGTCAATGCATAGCAAGAGATCTTCATTGCAGCCAGTGATAGTCATTACAAAGTCAGGGAATAGCAAGAGATCTTCATTGCAGCCAGTGATAGTCATTACAAAGTCAGGGAATAGCAAGAGATCTTCATTGCAGTCAGTGATTGTCATTACAAAGTCAGGGAATAGCAAGAGCTCTTCATTGCGGTCAGTGATAGTCATTACAAAGTCAGGGAAAAGCAAGAGATCTTCATTGCAGTCAGCGATTGTCATTACAAAGTCAGGGAATAGCAAGAGATCTTCATTGCAGCCAGTGATTGTCATTACAAAGTCAATGCACAGCAAGAGATCTTCATTGCAGTCAGTGATTGTCATTACAAAGTCAATGCACAGCAACAGATTCTCATTGCAGTCAGTGATAGTCATTACAAAGTCAGGGAAAAGCAAGAGATCTTCATTGCAGTCAGCGATTGTCATTACAAAGTCAGGGAATAGCAAGAGATCTCATTGCAGTCAGTGATAGTCATTACAAAGTCAGGGAATAGCAAGAGATCTTCATTGCAGTCAGCAATTGTCATTACAAAGTCAGGGAATAGCAAGAGATCTTCATTGCAGTCAGCGATAATTATTACAATGTCAGGGAATAGCAGGAGATCTTCATTGCAGTGAGCGATTATCATTACAAAGTCAGGGAATAGCAAGAGATCTTCATTGCAGTCAGTGATTGTCATTACAAAGTCAATGCACAGCAAGAGATTCTCATTGCAGTCAGCGATTGTCATTACAAAGTCAGGGAATAGCAAGAGATCTTCATTGCACTCAGCGATTGTCATTACAAAGTCAGGGAATAGCAAAAGATCTTCATTGCAGTCAGCAATTGTCATTACAAAGTCAGGAAATAGCAAGAGATCTTCATTGCAGTTAGCGATTGTCATTACAAAGTCAGGGAATAGCAAGAGATCTTCATTGCAGTCAGTGATAGTCATTACAAAGTCAGGGAATAGCAAGAGATCTTCATTGCAGTCAGTGATTGTCATTACAACGTCAGGGAATAGCAAGAAATCTTCATTGCAGTCAGCGATTGTCAGTACAAAGTCAATGCATAGCAAGAGATCTTCATTGCAATCAGCGATTGTCATTACAAAGTCAGGGAATAGCAAGAGATCTCATTGCAGTCAGTGATAGTCATTACAAAGTCAGGGAATAGCAAGAGATCTTCATTGCAGTCAGTGATTGTCATTACAACGTCAGGGAATAGCAAGAGATCTTCATTGCAGTCAGCGATTGTCATTACAAAGTCAATGCATAGCAAGAGATCTTCATTGCAATCAGTGATAGTCATTACAAAGTCAGGGAATAGCAAGAGATCTTCATTGCAGTCAGTGATAGTCATTACAAAGTCAGGGAATAGCAAGAGATCTTCATTGCAGCCAGTGATAGTCATTACAAAGTCAGGGAATAGCAAGAGATCTTCATTGCAGCCAGTGATAGTCATTACAAAGTCAGGGAATAGCAAGAGATCTTCATTGCAGTCAGTGATTGTCATTACAAAGTCAGGGAATAGCAAGAGATCTTCATTGCAGCCAGTGATAGTCATTACAAAGTCAGGGAATAGCAAGAGATCTTCATTGCGGTCAGTGATAGTCATTACAAAGTCAGGGAAAAGCAAGAGATCTTCATTGCAGTCAGTGATTGTCATTACAAAGTCAGGGAATAGCAAGAGATCTTCATTGCAGTCAGTGATTGTCATTACAAAGTCAATGCACAGCAACAGATTCTCATTGCAGTCAGTGATAGTCATTACAAAGTCAGGGAATAGCAAGAGATCTCATTGCAGTCAGTGATAGTCATTACAAAGTCAGGGAATAGCAAGAGATCTTCATTGCAGTCAGTGATTGTCATTACAAAGTCAATGCACAGCAAGAGATCTTCATTGCAGTCAGCAATTGTCATTACAAAGTCAGGAAATAGCAAGAGATCTTCATTGCAGTTAGCGATTGTCATTACAAAGTCAGGGAATAGCAAGAGATCTTCATTGCAGTCAGTGATAGTCATTACAAAGTCAGGGAATAGCAAGAGATCTTCATTGCAGTCAGTGATTGTCATTACAACGTCAGGGAATAGCAAGAAATCTTCATTGCAGTCAGCGATTGTCAGTACAAAGTCAATGCATAGCAAGAGATCTTCATTGCAATCAGCGATTGTCATTACAAAGTCAGGGAATAGCAAGAGATCTCATTGCAGTCAGTGATAGTCATTACAAAGTCAGGGAAAAGCAAGAGATCTTCATTGCAGTCAGTGATAGTCATTACAAAGTCAGGGAAAAGCAAGAGATCTTCATTGCAGTCAGCGATTGTCATTACAAAGTCAGGGAATAGCAAGAGATCTTCATTGCAGTCAGCGATTGTCATTACAAAGTCAATGCATAGCAAGAGATCTTCATTGCAATCAGTGATAGTCATTACAAAGTCAGGGAATAGCAAGAGATCTTCATTGCAGTCAGCGATTGTCATTACAAAGTCAATGCATAGCAAGAGATCTTCATTGCAATCAGTGATAGTCATTACAAAGTCAGGGAAAAGCAAGAGATCTTCATTGCAGTCAGTGATAGTCATTACAAAGTCAGGGAAAAGCAAGAGATCTTCATTGCAGTCAGCGATTGTCATTACAAAGTCAGGGAATAGCAAGAGATCTTCATTGCAGTCAGCGATTGTCATTACAAAGTCAATGCATAGCAAGAGATCTTCATTGCAATCAGTGATAGTCATTACAAAGTCAGGGAATAGCAAGAGATCTTCATTGCAGTCAGCGATTGTCATTACAAAGTCAATGCATAGCAAGAGATCTTCATTGCAATCAGTGATAGTCATTACAAAGTCAGGGAATAGCAAAAAATCTTCATTGCAGTCAGTGATAGTCATTACAAAGTCAGGGAATAGCAAGAGATCTTCATTGCAGTCAGTGATTGTCATTACAACGTCAGGGAATAGCAAGAGATCTTCATTGCAGTCAGCGATTGTCATTACAAAGTCAGGGAATAGCAAGAGATCTTCATTGCAGTCAGTGATAGTCATTACAAAGTCAGGGAATAGCAAGAGATCTTCATTGCAGCCAGTGATAGTCATTACAAAGTCAGGGAATAGCAAGAGATCTTCATTGCAGTCAGCGATTGTCATTACAAAGTCAGGGAATAGCAAGAGATCTTCATTGCAGTCAGTGATAGTCATTACAAAGTCAGGGAATAGCAAGAGATCTTCATTGCAGTCAGTGATTGTCATTACAACGTCAGGGAATAGCAAGAGATCTTCATTGCAGTCAGCGATTGTCATTACAAAGTCAATGCATAGCAAGAGATCTTCATTGCAGCCAGTGATAGTCATTACAAAGTCAGGGAATAGCAAGAGATCTTCATTGCAGTCACCGATTGTCATTACAAAGTCAGGGAATAGCAAGAGATCTCATTGCAGTCAGTGATAGTCATTACAAAGTCAGGGAATAGCAAGAGATCTTCATTGCAGTCAGTGATTGTCATTACAAAGTCAATGCACAGCAAGAGATCTTCATTGCAGTCAGCAATTGTCATTACAAAGTCAGGAAATAGCAAGAGATCTTCATTGCAGTTAGCGATTGTCATTACAAAGTCAGGGAATAGCAAGAGATCTTCATTGCAGTCAGTGATAGTCATTACAAAGTCAGGGAATAGCAAGAGATCTTCATTGCAGTCAGTGATTGTCATTACAACGTCAGGGAATAGCAAGAAATCTTCATTGCAGTCAGCGATTGTCAGTACAAAGTCAATGCATAGCAAGAGATCTTCATTGCAATCAGCGATTGTCATTACAAAGTCAGGGAATAGCAAGAGATCTCATTGCAGTCAGTGATAGTCATTACAAAGTCAGGGAAAAGCAAGAGATCTTCATTGCAGTCAGTGATAGTCATTACAAAGTCAGGGAAAAGCAAGAGATCTTCATTGCAGTCAGCGATTGTCATTACAAAGTCAGGGAATAGCAAGAGATCTTCATTGCAGTCAGCGATTGTCATTACAAAGTCAATGCATAGCAAGAGATCTTCATTGCAATCAGTGATAGTCATTACAAAGTCAGGGAATAGCAA
This sequence comes from Macropodus opercularis, assembly GCA_030770545.1. Lineage (NCBI taxonomy): Eukaryota > Metazoa > Chordata > Actinopteri > Anabantiformes > Osphronemidae > Macropodus > Macropodus opercularis. The sequence goes on from JAUCMP010000031.1 coordinate 694,175, forward strand.
GAGATCTTCATTGCAGTCAGCGATTGTCATTACAAAGTCAATGCATAGCAAGAGATCTTCATTGCAATCAGTGATAGTCATTACAAAGTCAGGGAAAAGCAAGAGATCTTCATTGCAGTCAGTGATAGTCATTACAAAGTCAGGGAAAAGCAAGAGATCTTCATTGCAGTCAGCGATTGTCATTACAAAGTCAGGGAATAGCAAGAGATCTTCATTGCAGTCAGCGATTGTCATTACAAAGTCAATGCATAGCAAGAGATCTTCATTGCAATCAGTGATAGTCATTACAAAGTCAGGGAATAGCAAGAGATCTTCATTGCAGTCAGCGATTGTCATTACAAAGTCAATGCATAGCAAGAGATCTTCATTGCAATCAGTGATAGTCATTACAAAGTCAGGGAATAGCAAAAAATCTTCATTGCAGTCAGTGATAGTCATTACAAAGTCAGGGAATAGCAAGAGATCTTCATTGCAGTCAGTGATTGTCATTACAACGTCAGGGAATAGCAAGAGATCTTCATTGCAGTCAGCGATTGTCATTACAAAGTCAGGGAATAGCAAGAGATCTTCATTGCAGTCAGTGATAGTCATTACAAAGTCAGGGAATAGCAAGAGATCTTCATTGCAGCCAGTGATAGTCATTACAAAGTCAGGGAATAGCAAGAGATCTTCATTGCAGTCAGCGATTGTCATTACAAAGTCAGGGAATAGCAAGAGATCTTCATTGCAGTCAGTGATAGTCATTACAAAGTCAGGGAATAGCAAGAGATCTTCATTGCAGTCAGTGATTGTCATTACAACGTCAGGGAATAGCAAGAGATCTTCATTGCAGTCAGCGATTGTCATTACAAAGTCAATGCATAGCAAGAGATCTTCATTGCAGCCAGTGATAGTCATTACAAAGTCAGGGAATAGCAAGAGATCTTCATTGCAGCCAGTGATAGTCATTACAAAGTCAGGGAATAGCAAGAGATCTTCATTGCAGTCAGTGATTGTCATTACAAAGTCAGGGAATAGCAAGAGCTCTTCATTGCGGTCAGTGATAGTCATTACAAAGTCAGGGAAAAGCAAGAGATCTTCATTGCAGTCAGCGATTGTCATTACAAAGTCAGGGAATAGCAAGAGATCTTCATTGCAGCCAGTGATTGTCATTACAAAGTCAATGCACAGCAAGAGATCTTCATTGCAGTCAGTGATTGTCATTACAAAGTCAATGCACAGCAACAGATTCTCATTGCAGTCAGTGATAGTCATTACAAAGTCAGGGAAAAGCAAGAGATCTTCATTGCAGTCAGCGATTGTCATTACAAAGTCAGGGAATAGCAAGAGATCTCATTGCAGTCAGTGATAGTCATTACAAAGTCAGGGAATAGCAAGAGATCTTCATTGCAGTCAGCAATTGTCATTACAAAGTCAGGGAATAGCAAGAGATCTTCATTGCAGTCAGCGATAATTATTACAATGTCAGGGAATAGCAGGAGATCTTCATTGCAGTGAGCGATTATCATTACAAAGTCAGGGAATAGCAAGAGATCTTCTTTTCAGTCAGCGATTGTCATTAGAAAGTCAGGGAATAGCAAGAGATCTTCATTGCAGTCAGCAATTATCATTACAAAGTCAGGGAATAGCAAGAGATCTCATTGCAGTCAGTGATAGTCATTACAAAGTCAGGGAATAGCAAGAGATCTTCATTGCAGTCAGCAATTGTCATTACAAAGTCAGGGAATAGCAAGAGATCTTCATTGCAGTCAGTGATAGTCATTACTAGTCAGGGAAAAGCAAGAGATCTTCATTGCAGTGAGCGATTGTCATTACAAAGTCAGGGAAAAGCAAGAGATCTTCATGCAGTGAGCGATTACCATTACAACGTCAGTGCATAGCAAAAGATCTTCATTGCAGTCAGTGATAGTAATTCCAAAGTCAGGGAATAGCAAGAGATCTTCATTGCAGTGAGCGATTGTCATTACAAAGTCAGGGAAAAGCAAGAGATCTTCATTGCAGTCAGTGATTGTCATTACAAAGTCAGGGAATAGCAAGAGATCTTCATTGCAGTGAGCGATTGTCATTACAAAGTCAGGGAAAAGCAAGAGATCTTCATTGCAGTCAGTGATTGTCATTACAAAGTCAGGGAATAGGAAGAGATCTTCATTGCAGTCAGTGATAGTCATTACTAGTCAGGGAAAAGCAAGAGATCTTCATTGCAGTCAGTGATTGTCATTACAAAGTCAATGCACAGCAAGAGATTCTCATTGCAGTCAGCGATTGTCATTACAAAGTCAATGCACAGCAAGAGATCGTCATTGTAGTCAGTGATTGTCATTACAAAGTCAGGGAATAGCAAGAGATCTTCATTGCAGTCAGTGATTGTCATTACAACGTCAGGGAATAGCAAGAGATCTTCATTGCAGTCAGCGATTGTCATTACAAAGTCAATGCATAGCAAGAGATCTTCATTGCAGTCAGTGATTGTCATTACAAAGTCAGGGAATAGCAAGAGATCTTCATTGCAGTGAGCGATTGTCATTACAAAGTCAGGGAAAAGCAAGAGATCTTCATTGCAGTCAGTGATTGTCATTACAAAGTCAGGGAATAGGAAGAGATCTTCATTGCAGTCAGTGATAGTCATTACTAGTCAGGGAAAAGCAAGAGATCTTCATTGCAGTGAGCGATTGTCATTACAAAGTCAGGAAATAGCAAGAGATCTTCATTGCAGTGAGCGATTGTCATTACAACGTCAGTGCATAGCAAAAGAGCTTCATTGCAGTGAGCGATTGTCATTACAACGTCAGTGCATAGCAAGAGATCTTCATTGCAGTGAGCGATTGTCATTACAACGTCAGTGCATAGCAAGAGATCTTCATTGCGGTCAGCGATTGTCATTACAAAGTCAGGAAATAGCAAGAGATCTTCATTGCAGTGAGCGATTATCATTACAAAGTCAGGGAATAGCAAGAGATCTTCATTGCAGTCAGCAATAGTCATTACAAAGTCAGCGAAAAGCAAGAGATCTTCATCGCAGTGAGCGATTATCATTAGAATGTCAGGGAATAGCAAGAGATCTTCTTTTCAGTCAGCGATTGTCATTACAAAGTCAGGGAAAAGCAAGAGATCTTCATTGCAGTCAGCAATTATTATTACAATGTCAGGGAATAGCAAGAGATCTTCATTGCAGTCAGCGATTGTCATTACAAAGTCAGGGAAAAGCAAGAGATCTTCATTGCAGTCAGTGATTGTCATTATAAAGTCAGGGAATGACAAGAGATCTTCATTGCAGTGAGCGATTATCATTACAACGTCAGGGAATAGCAAGAGATCTTCTTTTCAGTCAGCGATTGTCATTACAAAGTCAGGGAATGACAAGAGATCTTCATTGCAGTGAGCGATTATCATTACAACGTCAGGGAATAGCAAGAGATCTTCTTTTCAGTCAGCGATTGTCATTACAAAGTCAGGGAATAGCAAGAGATCTTCATTGCAGTCAGCGATTGTCATTACAAAGTCAGGGAATAGCAAGAGACCTCATTGCAGTCAGCGATTGTCATTACAAAGTCAGGGAATAGCAAGAGATCTTCATTGCAGTCAGCGATTGTCATTACAAAGTCAGGGAATAGCAAGAGATCTTCATTGCAGTCAGTGATTGTCATTACAAAGTCAATGCACAGCAAGAGATTCTCATTGCAGTCAGCGATTGTCATTACAAAGTCAGGGAATAGCAAGAGATCTTCATTGCAGTCAGCGATTGTCATTACAAAGTCAGGGAATAGCAAAAGATCTTCATTGCAGTCAGCAATTGTCATTACAAAGTCAGGAAATAGCAAGAGATCTTCATTGCAGTTAGCGATTGTCATTACAAAGTCAGGGAATAGCAAGAGATCTTCATTGCAGTCAGTGATAGTCATTACAAAGTCAGGGAATAGCAAGAGATCTTCATTGCAGTCAGTGATTGTCATTACAACGTCAGGGAATAGCAAGAAATCTTCATTGCAGTCAGCGATTGTCAGTACAAAGTCAATGCATAGCAAGAGATCTTCATTGCAATCAGCGATTGTCATTACAAAGTCAGGGAATAGCAAGAGATCTCATTGCAGTCAGTGATAGTCATTACAAAGTCAGGGAAAAGCAAGAGATCTTCATTGCAGTCAGTGATAGTCATTACAAAGTCAGGGAAAAGCAAGAGATCTTCATTGCAGTCAGCGATTGTCATTACAAAGTCAGGGAATAGCAAGAGATCTTCATTGCAGTCAGCGATTGTCATTACAAAGTCAATGCATAGCAAGAGATCTTCATTGCAATCAGTGATAGTCATTACAAAGTCAGGGAATAGCAAGAGATCTTCATTGCAGTCAGTGATAGTCATTACAAAGTCAGGGAATAGCAAGAGATCTTCATTGCAGTCAGTGATAGTCATTACAAAGTCAGGGAAAAGCAAGAGATCTTCATTGCAGTCAGCGATTGTCATTACAAAGTCAGGGAATAGCAAGAGATCTTAATTGCAGTCAGCGATTGTCATTACAAAGTCAATGCATAGCAAGAGATCTTCATTGCAGTCAGTGATAGTCATTACAAAGTCAGGGAAAAGCAAGAGATCTTCATTGCAATCAGCGATTGTCATTACAAAGTCAGGGAATAGCAAGAGATCTCATTGCAGTCAGTGATAGTCATTACAAAGTCAGGGAAAAGCAAGAGATCTTCATTGCAGTCAGTGATAGTCATTACAAAGTCAGGGAAAAGCAAGAGATCTTCATTGCAGTCAGTGATAGTCATTACAAAGTCAGGGAAAAGCAAGAGATCTTCATTGCAGTCAGCGATTGTCATTACAAAGTCAGGGAATAGCAAGAGATCTTCATTGCAGTCAGCGATTGTCATTACAAAGTCAGGGAATAGCAAGAGATCTTCATTGCAGTCAGCGATTGTCATTACAAAGTCAGGGAATAGCAAGAGATCTTCATTGCAGTCAGTGATAGTCATTACAAAGTCAGGGAATAGCAAGAGATCTTCATTGCAGTCAGTGATTGTCATTACAACGTCAGGGAATAGCAAGAGATCTTCATTGCAGTCAGCGATTGTCATTACAAAGTCAATGCATAGCAAGAGATCTTCATTGCAGCCAGTGATAGTCATTACAAAGTCAGGGAATAGCAAGAGATCTTCATTGCAGCCAGTGATAGTCATTACAAAGTCAGGGAATAGCAAGAGATCTTCATTGCAGTCAGTGATTGTCATTACAAAGTCAGGGAATAGCAAGAGCTCTTCATTGCGGTCAGCGATAGTCATTACAAAGTCAGGGAAAAGCAAGAGATCTTCATTGCAGTCAGCGATTGTCATTACAAAGTCAGGGAATAGCAAGAGATCTTCATTGCAGCCAGTGATTGTCATTACAAAGTCAATGCACAGCAAGAGATCTTCATTGCAGTCAGTGATTGTCATTACAAAGTCAATGCACAGCAACAGATTCTCATTGCAGTCAGTGATAGTCATTACAAAGTCAGGGAATAGCAAGAGATCTTCATTGCAGTCAGCGATTGTCATTACAAAGTCAGGGAATAGCAAGAGATCTCATTGCAGTCAGTGATAGTCATTACAAAGTCAGGGAATAGCAAGAGATCTTCATTGCAGTCAGCAATTGTCATTACAAAGTCAGGGAATAGCAGGAGATCTTCATTGCAGTGAGCGATTATCATTACAAAGTCAGGGAATAGCAAGAGATCTTCATTGCAGTCAGCGATTGTCATTACAAAGTCAGGGAATAGCAAGAGATCTCATTGCAGTCAGCGATTGTCATTACAAAGTCAGGGAATAGCAAGAGATCTTCATTGCAGTCAGCGATTGTCATTAGAAAGTCAGGGAATAGCAAGAGATCTTCATTGCAGTCAGCGATTGTCATTACAAAGTCAGGGAATAGCAAGAGATCTTCATTGCAGTCAGCAATTATCATTACAAAGTCAGGGAATAGCAAGAGATCTCATTGCAGTCAGCGATTGTCATTACAAAGTCAGGGAATAGCAAGAGATCTTCATTGCAGTCAGCGATTGTCATTACAAAGTCAGGGAATAGCAAGAGATCTTCATTGCAGTCAGTGATTGTCATTACAAAGTCAATGCACAGCAAGAGATTCTCATTGCAGTCAGCGATTGTCATTACAAAGTCAGGGAATAGCAAGAGATCTTCATTGTAGTTAGCGATTGTCATTACACAGTCAGGGAATAGCAAGAGATCTTCATTGCAGTCAGTGATTGTCATTACAAAGTCAGGGAATAGCAGGAGATCTTCATTGCAGTCAGCGATTGTCATTACAAAGTCAGGGAATAGCAAGAGATCTTCATTGCAGTCAGTGATAGTCATTACAAAGTCAGGGAATAGCAAGAGATCTTCATTGCAGTCAGTGATTGTCATTACAACGTCAGGGAATAGCGAGAAATCTTCATTGCAGTCAGCGATTGTCAGTACAAAGTCAATGCATAGCAAGAGATCTTCATTGCAATCAGCGATTGTCATTACAAAGTCAGGGAATAGCAAGAGATCTCATTGCAGTCAGTGATAGTCATTACAAAGTCAGGGAAAAGCAAGAGATCTTCATTGCAGTCAGTGATAGTCATTACAAAGTCAGGGAAAAGCAAGAGATCTTCATTGCAGTCAGTGATAGTCATTACAAAGTCAGGGAAAAGCAAGAGATCTTCATTGCAGTCAGCGATTGTCATTGCAAAGTCAGGGAATAGCAAGAGATCTTCATTGCAGTCAGCGATTGTCATTACAAAGTCAATGCATAGCAAGAGATCTTCATTGCAGTCAGCGATTGTCATTACAAAGTCAATGCACAGCAAGAGATTCTCATTGCAGTCAGCGATTGTCATTACAAAGTCAGGGAATAGCAAGAGATCTTCATTGCAGTCAGCGATTGTCATTACAAAGTCAGGGAATAGCAAAAGATCTTCATTGCAGTCAGCAATTGTCATTACAAAGTCAGGAAATAGCAAGAGATCTTCATTGCAGTTAGCGATTGTCATTACAAAGTCAGGGAATAGCAAGAGATCTTCATTGCAGTCAGTGATAGTCATTACAAAGTCAGGGAATAGCAAGAGATCTTCATTGCAGTCAGTGATTGTCATTACAACGTCAGGGAATAGCAAGAAATCTTCATTGCAGTCAGCGATTGTCAGTACAAAGTCAATGCATAGCAAGAGATCTTCATTGCAATCAGCGATTGTCATTACAAAGTCAGGGAATAGCAAGAGATCTCATTGCAGTCAGTGATAGTCATTACAAAGTCAGGGAAAAGCAAGAGATCTTCATTGCAGTCAGTGATAGTCATTACAAAGTCAGGGAAAAGCAAGAGATCTTCATTGCAGTCAGCGATTGTCATTACAAAGTCAGGGAATAGCAAGAGATCTTCATTGCAGTCAGCGATTGTCATTACAAAGTCAATGCATAGCAAGAGATCTTCATTGCAATCAGTGATAGTCATTACAAAGTCAGGGAATAGCAAGAGATCTTCATTGCAGTCAGTGATAGTCATTACAAAGTCAGGGAATAGCAAGAGATCTTCATTGCAGTCAGTGATAGTCATTACAAAGTCAGGGAAAAGCAAGAGATCTTCATTGCAGTCAGCGATTGTCATTACAAAGTCAGGGAATAGCAAGAGATCTTAATTGCAGTCAGCGATTGTCATTACAAAGTCAATGCATAGCAAGAGATCTTCATTGCAGTCAGTGATAGTCATTACAAAGTCAGGGAAAAGCAAGAGATCTTCATTGCAATCAGCGATTGTCATTACAAAGTCAGGGAATAGCAAGAGATCTCATTGCAGTCAGTGATAGTCATTACAAAGTCAGGGAAAAGCAAGAGATCTTCATTGCAGTCAGTGATAGTCATTACAAAGTCAGGGAAAAGCAAGAGATCTTCATTGCAGTCAGTGATAGTCATTACAAAGTCAGGGAAAAGCAAGAGATCTTCATTGCAGTCAGCGATTGTCATTACAAAGTCAGGGAATAGCAAGAGATCTTCATTGCAGTCAGCGATTGTCATTACAAAGTCAGGGAATAGCAAGAGATCTTCATTGCAGTCAGCGATTGTCATTACAAAGTCAGGGAATAGCAAGAGATCTTCATTGCAGTCAGTGATAGTCATTACAAAGTCAGGGAATAGCAAGAGATCTTCATTGCAGTCAGTGATTGTCATTACAACGTCAGGGAATAGCAAGAGATCTTCATTGCAGTCAGCGATTGTCATTACAAAGTCAATGCATAGCAAGAGATCTTCATTGCAGCCAGTGATAGTCATTACAAAGTCAGGGAATAGCAAGAGATCTTCATTGCAGCCAGTGATAGTCATTACAAAGTCAGGGAATAGCAAGAGATCTTCATTGCAGTCAGTGATTGTCATTACAAAGTCAGGGAATAGCAAGAGCTCTTCATTGCGGTCAGCGATAGTCATTACAAAGTCAGGGAAAAGCAAGAGATCTTCATTGCAGTCAGCGATTGTCATTACAAAGTCAGGGAATAGCAAGAGATCTTCATTGCAGCCAGTGATTGTCATTACAAAGTCAATGCACAGCAAGAGATCTTCATTGCAGTCAGTGATTGTCATTACAAAGTCAATGCACAGCAACAGATTCTCATTGCAGTCAGTGATAGTCATTACAAAGTCAGGGAATAGCAAGAGATCTTCATTGCAGTCAGCGATTGTCATTACAAAGTCAGGGAATAGCAAGAGATCTCATTGCAGTCAGTGATAGTCATTACAAAGTCAGGGAATAGCAAGAGATCTTCATTGCAGTCAGCAATTGTCATTACAAAGTCAGGGAATAGCAGGAGATCTTCATTGCAGTCAGCGATAATTATTACAATGTCAGGGAATAGCAGGAGATCTTCATTGCAGTGAGCGATTATCATTACAAAGTCAGGGAATAGCAAGAGATCTTCATTGCAGTCAGCGATTGTCATTACAAAGTCAGGGAATAGCAAGAGATCTCATTGCAGTCAGCGATTGTCATTACAAAGTCAGGGAATAGCAAGAGATCTTCATTGCAGTCAGCGATTGTCATTAGAAAGTCAGGGAATAGCAAGAGATCTTCATTGCAGTCAGCGATTGTCATTACAAAGTCAGGGAATAGCAAGAGATCTTCATTGCAGTCAGCAATTATCATTACAAAGTCAGGGAATAGCAAGAGATCTCATTGCAGTCAGCGATTGTCATTACAAAGTCAGGGAATAGCAAGAGATCTTCATTGCAGTCAGCGATTGTCATTACAAAGTCAGGGAATAGCAAGAGATCTTCATTGCAGTCAGTGATTGTCATTACAAAGTCAATGCACAGCAAGAGATTCTCATTGCAGTCAGCGATTGTCATTACAAAGTCAGGGAATAGCAAGAGATCTTCATTGTAGTTAGCGATTGTCATTACAAAGTCAGGGAATAGCAAGAGATCTTCATTGCAGTCAGTGATTGTCATTACAAAGTCAGGGAATAGCAGGAGATCTTCATTGCAGTCAGCGATTGTCATTACAAAGTCAGGGAATAGCAAGAGATCTTCATTGCAGTCAGTGATAGTCATTACAAAGTCAGGGAATAGCAAGAGATCTTCATTGCAGTCAGTGATTGTCATTACAACGTCAGGGAATAGCGAGAAATCTTCATTGCAGTCAGCGATTGTCAGTACAAAGTCAATGCATAGCAAGAGATCTTCATTGCAATCAGCGATTGTCATTACAAAGTCAGGGAATAGCAAGAGATCTCATTGCAGTCAGTGATAGTCATTACAAAGTCAGGGAAAAGCAAGAGATCTTCATTGCAGTCAGTGATAGTCATTACAAAGTCAGGGAAAAGCAAGAGATCTTCATTGCAGTCAGTGATAGTCATTACAAAGTCAGGGAAAAGCAAGAGATCTTCATTGCAGTCAGCGATTGTCATTGCAAAGTCAGGGAATAGCAAGAGATCTTCATTGCAGTCAGCGATTGTCATTACAAAGTCAATGCATAGCAAGAGATCTTCATTGCAGTCAGTGATAGTCATTACAAAGTCAGGGAATAGCAAGAGATCTTCATTGCAGTCAGTGATTGTCATTACAACGTCAGGGAATAGCAAGAGATCTTCATTGCAGTCAGCGATTGTCATTACAAAGTCAATGCATAGCAAGAGATCTTCATTGCAATCAGTGATAGTCATTACAAAGTCAGGGAATAGCAAGAGATCTTCATTGCAGTCAGTGATAGTCATTACAAAGTCAGGGAATAGCAAGAGATCTTCATTGCAGCCAGTGATAGTCATTACAAAGTCAGGGAATAGCAAGAGATCTTCATTGCAGCCAGTGATAGTCATTACAAAGTCAGGGAATAGCAAGAGATCTTCATTGCAGTCAGTGATTGTCATTACAAAGTCAGGGAATAGCAAGAGCTCTTCATTGCGGTCAGTGATAGTCATTACAAAGTCAGGGAAAAGCAAGAGATCTTCATTGCAGTCAGCGATTGTCAGTACAAAGTCAATGCATAGCAAGAGATCTTCATTGCAATCAGCGATTGTCATTACAAAGTCAGGGAATAGCAAGAGATCTTCATTGCAGTCAGCGATTGTCATTACAAAGTCAATGCATAGCAAGAGATCTTCATTGCAATCAGTGATAGTCATTACAAAGTCAGGGAATAGCAAGAGATCTTCATTGCAGTCAGTGATTGTCATTACAAAGTCAGGGAATAGCAAGAGATCTTCATTGCAGTCAGTGATTGTCATTACAACGTCAGGGAATAGCAAGAGCTCTTCATTGCGGTCAGTGATAGTCATTACAAAGTCAGGGAAAAGCAAGAGATCTTCATTGCAGTCAGCGATTGTCATTACAAAGTCAGGGAATAGCAAGAGATCTTCATTGCAGCCAGTGATTGTCATTACAAAGTCAATGCACAGCAAGAGATCTTCATTGCAGTCAGTGATTGTCATTACAAAGTCAATGCACAGCAACAGATTCTCATTGCAGTCAGTGATAGTCATTACAAAGTCAGGGAAAAGCAAGAGATCTTCATTGCAGTCAGCGATAATTATTACAATGTCAGGGAATAGCAGGAGATCTTCATTGCAGTGAGCGATTATCATTACAAAGTCAGGGAATAGCAAGAGATCTTCTTTTCAGTCAGCGATTGTCATTAGAAAGTCAGGGAATAGCAAGAGATCTTCATTGCAGTCAGCGATTGTCATTACAAAGTCAGGGAATAGCAAGAGATCTTCATTGCAGTCAGCAATTATCATTACAAAGTCAGGGAATAGCAAGAGATCTCATTGCAGTCAGCGATTGTCATTACAAAGTCAGGGAATAGCAAGAGATCTTCATTGCAGTCAGCGATTGTCATTACAAAGTCAGGGAATAGCAAGAGATCTTCATTGCAGTCAGTGATTGTCATTACAAAGTCAATGCACAGCAAGAGATTCTCATTGCAGTCAGCGATTGTCATTACAAAGTCAGGGAATAGCAAGAGATCTTCATTGTAGTTAGCGATTGTCATTACAAAGTCAGGGAATAGCAAGAGATCTTCATTGCAGTCAGTGATTGTCATTACAAAGTCAGGGAATAGCAGGAGATCTTCATTGCAGTCAGCGATTGTCATTACAAAGTCAGGGAATAGCAAGAGATCTTCATTGCAGTCAGTGATTGTCATTACAAAGTCAATGCACAGCAAGAGATTCTCATTGCAGTCAGCGATTGTCATTACAAAGTCAGGGAATAGCAAGAGATCTTCATTGCACTCAGCGATTGTCATTACAAAGTCAGGGAATAGCAAAAGATCTTCATTGCAGTCAGCAATTGTCATTACAAAGTCAGGAAATAGCAAGAGATCTTCATTGCAGTTAGCGATTGTCATTACAAAGTCAGGGAATAGCAAGAGATCTCATTGCAGTCAGTGATAGTCATTACAAAGTCAGGGAATAGCAAGAGATCTTCATTGCAGTCAGTGATTGTCATTACAACGTCAGGGAATAGCAAGAGATCTTCATTGCAGTCAGCGATTGTCATTACAAAGTCAATGCATAGCAAGAGATCTTCATTGCAATCAGTGATAGTCATTACAAAGTCAGGGAATAGCAAGAGATCTTCATTGCAGTCAGTGATAGTCATTACAAAGTCAGGGAATAGCAAGAGATCTTCATTGCAGCCAGTGATAGTCATTACAAAGTCAGGGAATAGCAAGAGATCTTCATTGCAGCCAGTGATAGTCATTACAAAGTCAGGGAATAGCAAGAGATCTTCATTGCAGTCAGTGATTGTCATTACAAAGTCAGGGAATAGCAAGAGCTCTTCATTGCGGTCAGTGATAGTCATTACAAAGTCAGGGAAAAGCAAGAGATCTTCATTGCAGTCAGTGATTGTCATTACAAAGTCAGGGAATAGCAAGAGATCTTCATTGCAGTCAGTGATTGTCATTACAAAGTCAATGCACAGCAACAGATTCTCATTGCAGTCAGTGATAGTCATTACAAAGTCAGGGAATAGCAAGAGATCTCATTGCAGTCAGTGATAGTCATTACAAAGTCAGGGAATAGCAAGAGATCTTCATTGCAGTCAGTGATTGTCATTACAAAGTCAATGCACAGCAAGAGATTCTCATTGCAGTCAGCGATTGTCATTACAAAGTCAGGGAATAGCAAGAGATCTTCATTGTAGTTAGCGATTGTCATTACAAAGTCAGGGAATAGCAGGAGATCTTCATTGCAGTCAGCAATTGTCATTACAAAGTCAGGGAATAGCAAGAGATCTTCATTGCAGCCAGTGATTGTCATTACAAAGTCAATGCACAGCAAGAGATCTTCATTGCAGTCAGCGATTGTCATTACAAAGTCAGGGAATAGCAAGAGATCTTCATTGCAGTCAGCGATTGTCATTACAAAGTCAGGGAATAGCAAAAGATCTTCATTGCAGTCAGCAATTGTCATTACAAAGTCAGGAAATAGCAAGAGATCTTCATTGCAGTTAGTGATTGTCATTACAAAGTCAATGCACAGCAAGAGATTCTCATTGCAGTCAGCGATTGTCATTACAAAGTCAGGGAATAGCAAGAGATCTTCATTGCAGTCAGCGATTGTCATTACAAAGTCAGGGAATAGCAAAAGATCTTCATTGCAGTCAGCAATTGTCATTACAAAGTCAGGAAATAGCAAGAGATCTTCATTGCAGTTAGCGATTGTCATTACAAAGTCAGGGAATAGCAAGAGATCTTCATTGCAGTCAGTGATAGTCATTACAAAGTCAGGGAATAGCAAGAGATCTTCATTGCAGTCAGTGATTGTCATTACAACGTCAGGGAATAGCAAGAAATCTTCATTGCAGTCAGCGATTGTCAGTACAAAGTCAATGCATAGCAAGAGATCTTCATTGCAATCAGCGATTGTCATTACAAAGTCAGGGAATAGCAAGAGATCTCATTGCAGTCAGTGATAGTCATTACAAAGTCAGGGAAAAGCAAGAGATCTTCATTGCAGTCAGTGATAGTCATTACAAAGTCAGGGAAAAGCAAGAGATCTTCATTGCAGTCAGTGATAGTCATTACAAAGTCAGGGAAAAGCAAGAGATCTTCATTGCAGTCAGCGATTGTCATTACAAAGTCAGGGAATAGCAAGAGATCTTCATTGCAGTCAGCGATTGTCATTACAAAGTCAATGCATAGCAAGAGATCTTCATTGCAATCAGTGATAGTCATTACAAAGTCAGGGAATAGCAAGAGATCTTCATTGCAGTCAGTGATAGTCATTACAAAGTCAGGGAATAGCAAGAGATCTTCATTGCAGCCAGTGATAGTCATTACAAAGTCAGGGAATAGCAAGAGATCTTCATTGCAGCCAGTGATAGTCATTACAAAGTCAGGGAATAGCAAGAGATCTTCATTGCAGCCAGTGATAGTCATTACAAAGTCAGGGAATAGCAAGAGATCTTCATTGCAGTCAGTGATTGTCATTACAAAGTCAATGCACAGCAAGAGATCTTCATTGCAGTCAGTGATTGTCATTACAAAGTCAATGCACAGCAACAGATTCTCATTGCAGTCAGTGATAGTCATTACAAAGTCAGGGAAAAGCAAGAGATCTTCATTGCAGTCAGCAATTGTCATTACAAAGTCAGGGAATAGCAAGAGATCTTCATTGCAGTCAGCGATAATTATTACAATGTCAGGGAATAGCAGGAGATCTTCATTGCAGTGAGCGATTATCATTACAAAGTCAGGGAATAGCAAGAGATCTTCTTTTCAGTCAGCGATTGTCATTAGAAAGTCAGGGAATAGCAAGAGATCTTCATTGCAGTCAGCGATTGTCATTACAAAGTCAGGGAATAGCAAGAGATCTTCATTGCAGTCAGCAATTATCATTACAAAGTCAGGGAATAGCAAGAGATCTCATTGCAGTCAGCGATTGTCATTACAAAGTCAGGGAATAGCAAGAGATCTTCATTGCAGTCAGCGATTGTCATTACAAAGTCAGGGAATAGCAAGAGATCTTCATTGCAGTCAGTGATTGTCATTACAAAGTCAATGCACAGCAAGAGATTCTCATTGCAGTCAGCGATTGTCATTACAAACTCAGGGAATAGCAAGAGATCTTCATTGTAGTTAGCGATTGTCATTACAAAGTCAGGGAATAGCAAGAGATCTTCATTGCAGTCAGTGATTGTCATTACAAAGTCAGGGAATAGCAGGAGATCTTCATTGCAGTCAGCGATTGTCATTACAAAGTCAGGGAATAGCAAGAGATCTTCATTGCAGTCAGTGATTGTCATTACAAAGTCAATGCACAGCAAGAGATTCTCATTGCAGTCAGCGATTGTCATTACAAAGTCAGGGAATAGCAAGAGATCTTCATTGCACTCAGCGATTGTCATTACAAAGTCAGGGAATAGCAAAAGATCTTCATTGCAGTCAGCAATTGTCATTACAAAGTCAGGAAATAGCAAGAGATCTTCATTGCAGTTAGCGATTGTCATTACAAAGTCAGGGAATAGCAAGAGATCTCATTGCAGTCAGTGATAGTCATTACAAAGTCAGGGAATAGCAAGAGATCTTCATTGCAGTCAGTGATTGTCATTACAACGTCAGGGAATAGCAAGAGATCTTCATTGCAGTCAGCGATTGTCATTACAAAGTCAATGCATAGCAAGAGATCTTCATTGCAATCAGTGATAGTCATTACAAAGTCAGGGAATAGCAAGAGATCTTCATTGCAGTCAGTGATAGTCATTACAAAGTCAGGGAATAGCAAGAGATCTTCATTGCAGTCAGTGATTGTCATTACAAAGTCAGGGAATAGCAAGAGCTCTTCATTGCGGTCAGTGATAGTCATTACAAAGTCAATGCACAGCAACAGATTCTCATTGCAGTCAGTGATAGTCATTACAAAGTCAGGGAATAGCAAGAGATCTTCATTGCAGTCAGTGATTGTCATTACAAAGTCAATGCACAGCAACAGATTCTCATTGCAGTCAGTGATAGTCATTACAAAGTCAGGGAATAGCAAGAGATCTCATTGCAGTCAGTGATAGTCATTACAAAGTCAGGAAATAGCAAGAGATCTTCATTGCAGTCAGTGATTGTCATTACAAAGTCAATGCACAGCAAGAGATTCTCATTGCAGTCAGCGATTGTCATTACAAAGTCAGGGAATAGCAAGAGATCTTCATTGTAGTTAGCGATTGTCATTACAAAGTCAGGGAATAGCAAGAGATCTTCATTGCAGTCAGTGATTGTCATTACAAAGTCAGGGAATAGCAGGAGATCTTCATTGCAGTCAGCAATTGTCATTACAAAGTCAGGGAATAGCAAGAGATCTTCATTGCAGCCAGTGATTGTCATTACAAAGTCAATGCACAGCAAGAGATCGTCATTGTAGTCAGTGATTGTCATTACAAAGTCAGGGAATAGCAAGAGATCTTCATTGCAGTCAGCGATTGTCATTACAAAGTCAGGGAATAGCAAGAGATCTTCATTGCAGTCAGTGATTGTCATTACAAAGTCAATGCACAGCAAGAGATTCTCATTGCAGTCAGCGATTGTCATTACAAAGTCAGGGAATAGCAAGAGATCTTCATTGCAGTCAGCGATTGTCATTACAAAGTCAGGGAATAGCAAAAGATCTTCATTGCAGTCAGCAATTGTCATTACAAAGTCAGGAAATAGCAAGAGATCTTCATTGCAGTTAGCGATTGTCATTACAAAGTCAGGGAATAGCAAGAGATCTTCATTGCAGTCAGTGATAGTCATTACAAAGTCAGGGAATAGCAAGAGATCTTCATTGCAGTCAGTGATTGTCATTACAACGTCAGGGAATAGCAAGAAATCTTCATTGCAGTCAGCGATTGTCAGTACAAAGTCAATGCATAGCAAGAGATCTTCATTGCAATCAGCGATTGTCATTACAAAGTCAGGGAATAGCAAGAGATCTCATTGCAGTCAGTGATAGTCATTACAAAGTCAGGGAAAAGCAAGAGATCTTCATTGCAGTCAGTGATAGTCATTACAAAGTCAGGGAAAAGCAAGAGATCTTCATTGCAGTCAGTGATAGTCATTACAAAGTCAGGGAAAAGCAAGAGATCTTCATTGCAGTCAGCGATTGTCATTACAAAGTCAGGGAATAGCAAGAGATCTTCATTGCAGTCAGCGATTGTCATTACAAAGTCAATGCATAGCAAGAGATCTTCATTGCAATCAGTGATAGTCATTACAAAGTCAGGGAATAGCAAGAGATCTTCATTGCAGTCAGTGATAGTCATTACAAAGTCAGGGAATAGCAAGAGATCTTCATTGCAGTCAGTGATAGTCATTACAAAGTCAGGGAAAAGCAAGAGATCTTCATTGCAGTCAGCGATTGTCATTACAAAGTCAGGGAATAGCAAGAGATCTTAATTGCAGTCAGCGATTGTCATTACAAAGTCAATGCATAGCAAGAGATCTTCATTGCAGCCAGTGATAGTCATTACAAAGTCAGGGAATAGCAAGAGATCTTCATTGCAGCCAGTGATAGTCATTACAAAGTCAGGGAATAGCAAGAGATCTTCATTGCAGTCAGTGATTGTCATTACAAAGTCAGGGAATAGCAAGAGCTCTTCATTGCGGTCAGTGATAGTCATTACAAAGTCAGGGAAAAGCAAGAGATCTTCATTGCAGTCAGCGATTGTCATTACAAAGTCAGGGAATAGCAAGAGATCTTCATTGCAGCCAGTGATTGTCATTACAAAGTCAATGCACAGCAAGAGATCTTCATTGCAGTCAGTGATTGTCATTACAAAGTCAATGCACAGCAACAGATTCTCATTGCAGTCAGTGATAGTCATTACAAAGTCAGGGAAAAGCAAGAGATCTTCATTGCAGTCAGCGATTGTCATTACAAACTCAGGGAATAGCAAGAGATCTTCATTGCAGTCAGCAATTGTCATTACAAAGTCAGGGAATAGCAAGAGATCTTCATTGCAGTCAGCGATAATTATTACAATGTCAGGGAATAGCAGGAGATCTTCATTGCAGTGAGCGATTATCATTACAAAGTCAGGGAATAGCAAGAGATCTTCTTTTCAGTCAGCGATTGTCATTAGAAAGTCAGGGAATAGCAAGAGATCTTCATTGCAGTCAGCGATTGTCATTACAAAGTCAGGGAATAGCAAGAGATCTTCATTGCAGTCAGCAATTATCATTACAAAGTCAGGGAATAGCAAGAGATCTCATTGCAGTCAGCGATTGTCATTACAAAGTCAGGGAATAGCAAGAGATCTTCATTGCAGTCAGCGATTGTCATTACAAAGTCAGGGAATAGCAAGAGATCTTCATTGCAGTCAGTGATTGTCATTACAAAGTCAATGCACAGCAAGAGATTCTCATTGCAGTCAGCGATTGTCATTACAAAGTCAGGGAATAGCAAGAGATCTTCATTGTAGTTAGCGATTGTCATTACAAAGTCAGGGAATAGCAAGAGATCTTCATTGCAGTCAGTGATTGTCATTACAAAGTCAGGGAATAGCAGGAGATCTTCATTGCAGTCAGCGATTGTCATTACAAAGTCAGGGAATAGCAAGAGATCTTCATTGCAGTCAGTGATTGTCATTACAAAGTCAATGCACAGCAAGAGATTCTCATTGCAGTCAGCGATTGTCATTACAAAGTCAGGGAATAGCAAGAGATCTTCATTGCACTCAGCGATTGTCATTACAAAGTCAGGGAATAGCAAAAGATCTTCATTGCAGTCAGCAATTGTCATTACAAAGTCAGGAAATAGCAAGAGATCTTCATTGCAGTTAGCGATTGTCATTACAAAGTCAGGGAATAGCAAGAGATCTCATTGCAGTCAGTGATAGTCATTACAAAGTCAGGGAATAGCAAGAGATCTTCATTGCAGTCAGTGATTGTCATTACAACGTCAGGGAATAGCAAGAGATCTTCATTGCAGTCAGCGATTGTCATTACAAAGTCAATGCATAGCAAGAGATCTTCATTGCAATCAGTGATAGTCATTACAAAGTCAGGGAATAGCAAGAGATCTTCATTGCAGTCAGTGATAGTCATTACAAAGTCAGGGAATAGCAAGAGATCTTCATTGCAGCCAGTGATAGTCATTACAAAGTCAGGGAATAGCAAGAGATCTTCATTGCAGCCAGTGATAGTCATTACAAAGTCAGGGAATAGCAAGAGATCTTCATTGCAGTCAGTGATTGTCATTACAAAGTCAGGGAATAGCAAGAGCTCTTCATTGCGGTCAGTGATAGTCATTACAAAGTCAGGGAAAAGCAAGAGATCTTCATTGCAGTCAGTGATTGTCATTACAAAGTCAGGGAATAGCAAGAGATCTTCATTGCAGTCAGTGATTGTCATTACAAAGTCAATGCACAGCAACAGATTCTCATTGCAGTCAGTGATAGTCATTACAAAGTCAGGGAATAGCAAGAGATCTCATTGCAGTCAGTGATAGTCATTACAAAGTCAGGAAATAGCAAGAGATCTTCATTGCAGTCAGTGATTGTCATTACAAAGTCAATGCACAGCAAGAGATTCTCATTGCAGTCAGCGATTGTCATTACAAAGTCAGGGAATAGCAAGAGATCTTCATTGTAGTTAGCGATTGTCATTACAAAGTCAGGGAATAGCAAGAGATCTTCATTGCAGTCAGTGATTGTCATTACAAAGTCAGGGAATAGCAGGAGATCTTCATTGCAGTCAGCAATTGTCATTACAAAGTCAGGGAATAGCAAGAGATCTTCATTGCAGCCAGTGATTGTCATTACAAAGTCAATGCACAGCAAGAGATCGTCATTGTAGTCAGTGATTGTCATTACAAAGTCAGGGAATAGCAAGAGATCTTCATTGCAGTCAGTGATTGTCATTACAACGTCAGGGAATAGCAAGAGATCTTCATTGCAGTCAGCGATTGTCATTACAAAGTCAATGCATAGCAAGAGATCTTCATTGCAGCCAGTGATAGTCATTACAAAGTCAGGGAATAGCAAGAGATCTTCATTGCAGCCAGTGATAGTCATTACAAAGTCAGGGAATAGCAAGAGATCTTCATTGCAGTCAGTGATTGTCATTACAAAGTCAGGGAATAGCAAGAGATCTTCATTGCAGCCAGCGATTGTCATTACAAAGTCAGGGAATAGCAAGAGATCTTCATTGCAGCCAGTGATTGTCATTACAAAGTCAATGCACAGCAAGAGATCTTCATTGCAGTCAGTGATTGTCATTACAAAGTCAATGCACAGCAACAGATTCTCATTGCAGTCAGTGATAGTCATTACAAAGTCAGGGAATAGCAAGAGATCTTCATTGCAGCCAGTGATTGTCATTACAAAGTCAATGCACAGCAAGAGATCTTCATTGCAGTCAGTGATTGTCATTACAAAGTCAATGCACAGCAACAGATTCTCATTGCAGTCAGTGATAGTCATTACAAAGTCAGGGAATAGCAAGAGATCTTCATTGCAGTCAGCGATTATCATTACAAAGTCAGGGAATAGCAAGAGATCTTCTTTTCAGTCAGCGATTGTCATTAGAAAGTCAGGGAATAGCAAGAGATCTTCATTGCAGTCAGCGATTATCATTACAAAGTCAGGGAATAGCAAGAGATCTCATTGCAGTCAGTGATAGTCATTACAAAGTCAGGGAATAGCAAGAGATCTTCATTGCAGTCAGCAATTGTCATTACAAAGTCAGGGAATAGCAAGAGATCTTCATTGCAGTCAGTGATAATTATTACAATGTCAGGGAATAGCAGGAGATCTTCATTGCAGTGAGCGATTATCATTACAAAGTCAGGGAATAGCAAGAGATCTTCTTTTCAGTCAGCGATTGTCATTAGAAAGTCAGGGAATAGCAAGAGATCTTCATTGCAGTCAGCGATTGTCATTACAAAGTCAGGGAATAGCAAGAGATCTTCATTGCAGTCAGCAATTATCATTACAAAGTCAGGGAATAGCAAGAGATCTCATTGCAGTCAGCGATTGTCATTACAAAGTCAGGGAATAGCAAGAGATCTTCATTGCAGTCAGTGATTGTCATTACAAAGTCAATGCACAGCAAGAGATTCTCATTGCAGTCAGCGATTGTCATTACAAACTCAGGGAATAGCAAGAGATCTTCATTGTAGTTAGCGATTGTCATTACAAAGTCAGGGAATAGCAAGAGATCTTCATTGCAGTCAGTGATTGTCATTACAAAGTCAGGGAATAGCAAGAGATCTTCATTGCAGTCAGTGATTGTCATTACAAAGTCAATGCACAGCAAGAGATTCTCATTGCAGTCAGCGATTGTCATTACAAAGTCAGGGAATAGCAAGAGATCTTCATTGCACTCAGCGATTGTCATTACAAAGTCAGGGAATAGCAAAAGATCTTCATTGCAGTCAGCAATTGTCATTACAAAGTCAGGAAATAGCAAGAGATCTTCATTGCAGCCAGTGATTGTCATTACAAAGTCAATGCACAGCAAGAGATCTTCATTGCAGTCAGTGATTGTCATTACAAAGTCAATGCACAGCAACAGATTCTCATTGCAGTCAGTGATAGTCATTACAAAGTCAGGGAAAAGCAAGAGATCTTCATTGCAGTCAGCGATTGTCATTACAAAGTCAGGGAATAGCAAGAGATCTTCATTGCAGTCAGCAATTGTCATTACAAAGTCAGGGAATAGCAAGAGATCTTCATTGCAGTCAGCGATAATTATTACAATGTCAGGGAATAGCAGGAGATCTTCATTGCAGTGAGCGATTATCATTACAAAGTCAGGGAATAGCAAGAGATCTTCTTTTCAGTCAGCGATTGTCATTAGAAAGTCAGGGAATAGCAAGAGATCTTCATTGCAGTCAGCGATTGTCATTACAAAGTCAGGGAATAGCAAGAGATCTTCATTGCAGTCAGCAATTATCATTACAAAGTCAGGGAATAGCAAGAGATCTCATTGCAGTCAGCGATTGTCATTACAAAGTCAGGGAATAGCAAGAGATCTTCATTGCAGTCAGCGATTGTCATTACAAAGTCAGGGAATAGCAAGAGATCTTCATTGCAGTCAGTGATTGTCATTACAAAGTCAATGCACAGCAAGAGATTCTCATTGCAGTCAGCGATTGTCATTACAAAGTCAGGGAATAGCAAGAGATCTTCATTGTAGTTAGCGATTGTCATTACAAAGTCAGGGAATAGCAAGAGATCTTCATTGCAGTCAGTGATTGTCATTACAAAGTCAGGGAATAGCAGGAGATCTTCATTGCAGTCAGCGATTGTCATTACAAAGTCAGGGAATAGCAAGAGATCTTCATTGCAGTCAGTGATTGTCATTACAAAGTCAATGCACAGCAAGAGATTCTCATTGCAGTCAGCGATTGTCATTACAAAGTCAGGGAATAGCAAGAGATCTTCATTGCACTCAGCGATTGTCATTACAAAGTCAGGAAATAGCAAGAGATCTTCATTGCAGTTAGCGATTGTCATTACAAAGTCAGGGAATAGCAAGAGATCTCATTGCAGTCAGTGATAGTCATTACAAAGTCAGGGAATAGCAAGAGATCTTCATTGCAGTCAGTGATTGTCATTACAACGTCAGGGAATAGCAAAAGATCTTCATTGCAGTCAGCAATTGTCATTACAAAGTCAGGAAATAGCAAGAGATCTTCATTGCAGTTAGCGATTGTCATTACAAAGTCAGGGAATAGCAAGAGATCTTCATTGCAGTCAGTGATAGTCATTACAAAGTCAGGGAATAGCAAGAGATCTTCATTGCAGTCAGTGATTGTCATTACAACGTCAGGGAATAGCAAGAAATCTTCATTGCAGTCAGCGATTGTCAGTACAAAGTCAATGCATAGCAAGAGATCTTCATTGCAATCAGCGATTGTCATTACAAAGTCAGGGAATAGCAAGAGATCTCATTGCAGTCAGTGATAGTCATTACAAAGTCAGGGAAAAGCAAGAGATCTTCATTGCAGTCAGTGATAGTCATTACAAAGTCAGGGAAAAGCAAGAGATCTTCATTGCAGTCAGTGATAGTCATTACAAAGTCAGGGAAAAGCAAGAGATCTTCATTGCAGTCAGCGATTGTCATTACAAAGTCAGGGAATAGCAAGAGATCTTCATTGCAGTCAGCGATTGTCATTACAAAGTCAATGCATAGCAAGAGATCTTCATTGCAATCAGTGATAGTCATTACAAAGTCAGGGAATAGCAAGAGATCTTCATTGCAGTCAGTGATAGTCATTACAAAGTCAGGGAATAGCAAGAGATCTTCATTGCAGTCAGTGATAGTCATTACAAAGTCAGGGAAAAGCAAGAGATCTTCATTGCAGTCAGCGATTGTCATTACAAAGTCAGGGAATAGCAAGAGATCTTAATTGCAGTCAGCGATTGTCATTACAAAGTCAATGCATAGCAAGAGATCTTCATTGCAGCCAGTGATAGTCATTACAAAGTCAGGGAATAGCAAGAGATCTTCATTGCAGCCAGTGATAGTCATTACAAAGTCAGGGAATAGCAAGAGATCTTCATTGCAGTCAGTGATTGTCATTACAAAGTCAGGGAATAGCAAGAGCTCTTCATTGCGGTCAGTGATAGTCATTACAAAGTCAGGGAAAAGCAAGAGATCTTCATTGCAGTCAGCGATTGTCATTACAAAGTCAGGGAATAGCAAGAGATCTTCATTGCAGCCAGTGATTGTCATTACAAAGTCAATGCACAGCAAGAGATCTTCATTGCAGTCAGTGATTGTCATTACAAAGTCAATGCACAGCAACAGATTCTCATTGCAGTCAGTGATAGTCATTACAAAGTCAGGGAAAAGCAAGAGATCTTCATTGCAGTCAGCGATTGTCATTACAAAGTCAGGGAATAGCAAGAGATCTTCATTGCAGTCAGCAATTGTCATTACAAAGTCAGGGAATAGCAAGAGATCTTCATTGCAGTCAGCGATAATTATTACAATGTCAGGGAATAGCAAGAGATCTTCTTTTCAGTCAGCGATTGTCATTAGAAAGTCAGGGAATAGCAAGAGATCTTCATTGCAGTCAGCGATTGTCATTACAAAGTCAGGGAATAGCAAGAGATCTTCATTGCAGTCAGCAATTATCATTACAAAGTCAGGGAATAGCAAGAGATCTCATTGCAGTCAGCGATTGTCATTACAAAGTCAGGGAATAGCAAGAGATCTTCATTGCAGTCAGCGATTGTCATTACAAAGTCAGGGAATAGCAAGAGATCTTCATTGCAGTCAGTGATTGTCATTACAAAGTCAATGCACAGCAAGAGATTCTCATTGCAGTCAGCGATTGTCATTACAAAGTCAGGGAATAGCAAGAGATCTTCATTGTAGTTAGCGATTGTCATTACAAAGTCAGGGAATAGCAAGAGATCTTCATTGCAGTCAGTGATTGTCATTACAAAGTCAGGGAATAGCAGGAGATCTTCATTGCAGTCAGCGATTGTCATTACAAAGTCAGGGAATAGCAAGAGATCTTCATTGCAGTCAGTGATTGTCATTACAAAGTCAATGCACAGCAAGAGATTCTCATTGCAGTCAGCGATTGTCATTACAAAGTCAGGGAATAGCAAGAGATCTTCATTGCACTCAGCGATTGTCATTACAAAGTCAGGGAATAGCAAAAGATCTTCATTGCAGTCAGCAATTGTCATTACAAAGTCAGGAAATAGCAAGAGATCTTCATTGCAGTTAGCGATTGTCATTACAAAGTCAGGGAATAGCAAGAGATCTCATTGCAGTCAGTGATAGTCATTACAAAGTCAGGGAATAGCAAGAGATCTTCATTGCAGTCAGTGATTGTCATTACAACGTCAGGGAATAGCAAGAGATCTTCATTGCAGTCAGCGATTGTCATTACAAAGTCAATGCATAGCAAGAGATCTTCATTGCAATCAGTGATAGTCATTACAAAGTCAGGGAATAGCAAGAGATCTTCATTGCAGTCAGTGATAGTCATTACAAAGTCAGGGAATAGCAAGAGATCTTCATTGCAGCCAGTGATAGTCATTACAAAGTCAGGGAATAGCAAGAGATCTTCATTGCAGCCAGTGATAGTCATTACAAAGTCAGGGAATAGCAAGAGATCTTCATTGCAGTCAGTGATTGTCATTACAAAGTCAGGGAATAGCAAGAGCTCTTCATTGCGGTCAGTGATAGTCATTACAAAGTCAGGGAAAAGCAAGAGATCTTCATTGCAGTCAGTGATTGTCATTACAAAGTCAGGGAATAGCAAGAGATCTTCATTGCAGTCAGTGATTGTCATTACAAAGTCAATGCACAGCAACAGATTCTCATTGCAGTCAGTGATAGTCATTACAAAGTCAGGGAATAGCAAGAGATCTCATTGCAGTCAGTGATAGTCATTACAAAGTCAGGGAATAGCAAGAGATCTTCATTGCAGCCAGTGATTGTCATTACAAAGTCAATGCACAGCAAGAGATCGTCATTGTAGTCAGTGATTGTCATTACAAAGTCAGGGAATAGCAAGAGATCTTCATTGCAGTCAGTGATTGTCATTACAACGTCAGGGAATAGCAAGAGATCTTCATTGCAGTCAGCGATTGTCATTACAAAGTCAATGCATAGCAAGAGATCTTCATTGCAGCCAGTGATAGTCATTACAAAGTCAGGGAATAGCAAGAGATCTTCATTGCAGCCAGTGATAGTCATTACAAAGTCAGGGAATAGCAAGAGATCTTCATTGCAGTCAGTGATTGTCATTACAAAGTCAGGGAATAGCAAGAGATCTTCATTGCAGCCAGCGATTGTCATTACAAAGTCAGGCAATAGCAAGAGATCTTCATTGCAGCCAGTGATTGTCATTACAAAGTCAATGCACAGCAAGAGATCTTCATTGCAGTCAGTGATTGTCATTACAAAGTCAATGCACAGCAACAGATTCTCATTGCAGTCAGTGATAGTCATTACAAAGTCAGGGAATAGCAAGAGATCTTCATTGCAGCCAGTGATTGTCATTACAAAGTCAATGCACAGCAAGAGATCTTCATTGCAGTCAGTGATTGTCATTACAAAGTCAATGCACAGCAACAGATTCTCATTGCAGTCAGTGATAGTCATTACAAAGTCAGGGAATAGCAAGAGATCTTCATTGCAGTCAGCGATAATTATTACAATGTCAGGGAATAGCAGGAGATCTTCATTGCAGTGAGCGATTATCATTACAAAGTCAGGGAATAGCAAGAGATCTTCTTTTCAGTCAGCGATTGTCATTAGAAAGTCAGGGAATAGCAAGAGATCTTCATTGCAGTCAGCGATTATCATTACAAAGTCAGGGAATAGCAAGAGATCTCATTGCAGTCAGTGATAGTCATTACAAAGTCAGGGAATAGCAAGAGATCTTCATTGCAGTCAGCAATTGTCATTACAAAGTCAGGGAATAGCAAGAGATCTTCATTGCAGTCAGTGATAGTCATTACTAGTCAGGGAAAAGCAAGAGATCTTCATTGCAGTGAGCGATTGTCATTACAAAGTCAGGGAAAAGCAAGAGATCTTCATGCAGTGAGCGATTACCATTACAACGTCAGTGCATAGCAAAAGATCTTCATTGCAGTCAGTGATTGTCATTACAACGTCAGGGAAAAGCAAGAGATCTTCATTGCAGTCAGCAATTATTATTACAATGTCAGGGAATAGCAGGAGATCTTCATTGCAGTGAGCAATTATCATTGCAAAGTCAATGCACAGCAAGAGATCTTCATTGCAGTCAGCAATTGTAATTACAAAGTCAGGGAATAGCAAGAGATCTTCATTGCAGTCAGCGATTGTCATTACAAAGTCAGGGAATAGCAAGAGACCTCATTGCAGTCAGCGATTGTCATTACAAAGTCAGGGAATAGCAAGAGATCTTCATTGCAGTGAGCGTTTATCATTACAAAGTCAGGGAATAGCAAGAGATCTTCATTGCAGTCAGTGATAGTAATTCCAAAGTCAGGGAATAGCAAAAGATCTTCATTGCAGTCAGTGATAGTAATTCCAAAGTCAGGGAATAGCAAAAGATCTTCATTGCAGTCAGTGATAGTAATTCCAAAGTCAGGGAATAGCAAGAGACCTCATTGCAGTGAGCGATTGTCATTACAACGTCAGGGAAAAGCAAGAGATCTTCATTGCAGTCAGCGATTTTTATTACAATGTCAGGGAATAGAAGGAGATCTTCACTGCGGTCAGCGATTGTCATTACAAAGTCAGGGAAAAGCAAGAGATCTTCATTGCAGTGAGCGATTATCATTACAAAGTCAGGGAATAGCAAGAGATCTTCATTGCAGTGAGCGATTGTCATTACAACGTCAGTGCATAGCAAGAGAGCTTCATTGCAGTGAGCGATTGTCATTACAACGTCAGTGCATAGCAAGAGATCTTCATTGCAGTGAGCGATTGTCATTACAACGTCAGTGCATAGCAAGAGATCTTCATTGCGGTCAGCGATTGTCATTACAAAGTCAGGGAAAAGCAAGAGATCTTCATTGCAGTCAGCGATTGTCATTACAACGTCAGTGCATAGCAAGAGAGCTTCATTGCAGTGAGCGATTGTCATTACAACGTCAGTGCATAGCAAGAGATCTTCATTGCAGTGAGCGATTGTCATTACAACGTCAGTGCATAGCAAGAGATCTTCATTGCGGTCAGCGATTGTCATTACAAAGTCAGGGAATAGCAGGAGATCTTCATTGCAGTGAGCAATTATCATTACAAAGTCAATGCACAGCAAGAGATCTTCATTGCAGTCAGCAATTGTAATTACAAAGTCAGGGAATAGCAAGAGATCTTCATTGCAGTCAGCGATTGTCATTACAAAGTCAGGGAATAGCAAGAGACCTCATTGCAGTCAGCGATTGTCATTACAAAGTCAGGGAATAGCAAGAGATCTTCATTGCAGTCAGTGCATAGCAAAAGATCTTCATTGCAGTCAGTGATAGTAATTCCAAAGTCAGGGAATAGCAAAAGATCTTCATTGCAGTCAGTGATAGTAATTCCAAAGTCAGGGAATAGCAAGAGACCTCATTGCAGTGAGCGATTGTCATTACAACGTCAGGGAAAAGCAAGAGATCTTCATTGCAGTCAGCGATTTTTATTACAATGTCAGGGAATAGAAGGAGATCTTCACTGCGGTCAGCGATTGTCATTACAAAGTCAGGGAAAAGCAAGAGATCTTCATTGCAGTGAGCGATTATTATTACAATGTCAGGGAATAGCAAGAGATCTTCATTGCAGTCAGTGATAGTCATTACAAAGTCAGGGAAAAGCAAGAGATCTTTATTGCAGTGAGCGATTATCATTACAATGTCAGGGAATAGCAGGAGATCTTCATTGCAGTCAGCGATTGTCATTACAAAGTCAGGGAAAAGCAAGAGATCTTCATTGCAGTCAGTGATAGTCATTATAAAGTCAGGGAATGACAAGAGATCTTCATTGCAGTGAGCGATTATCATTACAACGTCAGGGAATAGTAGACGATCTTCTTTTCAGTCAGCGATTGTCATTACAAAGTCAGGGAATAGCAAGAGATCTTCATTGCAGTGAGCGTTTATCATTACAAAGTCAGGGAAAAGCAAGAGACCTCATTGCAGTCAGCGATTGTCATTACAAAGTCAGGGAATAGCAAGAGATCTTCATTGCAGTGAGCGTTTATCATTACAAAGTCAGGGAAAAGCAAGAGATCTTCATTGCAGTCAGTGCATAGCAAAAGATCTTCATTGCAGTCAGTGATAGTAATTCCAAAGTCAGGGAATAGCAAAAGATCTTCATTGCAGTCAGTGATAGTAATTCCAAAGTCAGGGAATAGCAAGAGACCTCATTGCAGTCAGCGATTGTCATTACAAAGTCAGGGAAAAGCAAGAGATCTTCATTGCAGTGAGCGATTATCATTACAAAGTCAGGGAATAGCAAGAGATCTTCATGCAGTGAGCGATTGTCATTACAAAGTCAGGGAAAAGCAAGAGATCTTCATTGCAGTCAGTGATTGTCATTACAACGTCAGGGAATAGCAAGAGATCTTCATTGCAGTGAGCGATTGTCATTACAAAGTCAGGGAATAGCAAGAGATCTTCATTGCAGTCAGCGTTAGTCACTCTTAAGTCAGTGCATAGCAAGAGATCTTCATTGCAGTCAGTGATTGTCATTACAACGTCAGGGAATAGCAAGAGATCTTCATTGCAGTCAGTGATTGTCATTACAACGTCAGGGAATAGCAAGAGATCTTCATTGCAGTGAGCGATTGTCATTACAACGTCAGTGCATAGCAAGAGATCTTCATTGCGGTCAGCGATTGTCATTACAAAGTCAGGGAAAAGCAAGAGATCTTCATTGCAGTCAGCGATTATTATTACAATGTCAGGGAATAGCAGGAGATCTTCATTGCAGTGAGCAATTATCATTACAAAGTCAATGCACAGCAAGAGATCTTCATTGCAGTCAGCAATTGTAATTACAAAGTCAGGGAATAGCAAGAGATCTTCATTGCAGTGAGCGATTGTCATTACAAAGTCAGGGAATAGCAAGATCTTCATTGCAGTCAGTGATAGTCATTACAAAGTCAGGGAATAGCAAGAGATCTTCATTGCAGTCAGCGATTGTCATTACAAAGTCAGGGAATAGCAAGATCTTCATTGCAGTCAGTGATAGTCATTACAACATAAGGGAATAGCAAAAGATATTCATTGCAGTCAGCGATTATCTTTACAAAGTCAATGCACAGCAAGAGATCTTCATTGCAGTCAGCGATTGTCATTACAAAGTCAGGGAATAGCAAGAGACCTCATTGCAGTGAGCGATTGTCATTACAAAGTCAGGGAATAGCAAGAGATCTTCATTGCAGTCAGTGATTGTCATTACAAAGTCAGGGAATAGCAAGAGATCTTCATTGCAGTCAGTGATAGTCATTACAAAGTCAGGGAAAAGCAAGAGATCTTCATTGCAGTCAGTGATTGTCATTACAAAGTCAGGGAATAGCAAGAGATCTTCATTGCAGTGAGCGATTATTATTACAATGTCAGAGAATAGCAAGAGATCTTCATTGCAGTCAGTGATAGTCATTACAAAGTCAGGGAAAAGCAAGAGATCTTCATTGCAGTTAGCGATTGTCATTACAAAGTCAGGGAATAGCAAGAGATCTTCATTGCAGTGAGCGATTATTATTACAATGTCAGAGAATAGCAAGAGATCTTCATTGCAGTCAGTGATAGTCATTACAAAGTCAGGGAAAAGCAAGAGATCTTCATTGCAGTGAGCGATTATCATTACAACGTCCGGGAATAGTAGACGATCTTCATTGCAGTCAGCGATTGTCATTACAAAGTCAGGGAATAGCAAGAGATCTTCTTTTCAGTCAGCGATTGTCATTACAAAGTCAGGGAAAAGCAAGAGATCTTCATGCAGTGAGCGATTGTCATTACAAAGTCAGGGAATAGCAAGAGATCTTCATTGCAGTCAGCAATTGTAATTACAATGTCAGGGAATAGCAAGAGATCTTCATTACAGTCAGCGATTGTCATTACAAAGTCAGGGAATAGCAAGAGATCTTCATGCAGTGAGCGATTGTCATTACAAAGTCAGGGAAAAGCAAGAGATCTTCATTGCAGTCAGCAATTGTAATTACAAAGTCAGGGAATAGCAAGAGATCTTCATTGCAGTGAGCGATTATTATTACAATGTCAGAGAATAGCAAGAGATCTTCATTGCAGTCAGTGATAGTCATTACAAAGTCAGGGAAAAGCAAGAGATCTTCATTGCAGTCAGTGATTGTCATTACAACGTCAGTGCATAGCAAGAGATCTTCATTGCAGTCAGCGTTAGTCACTCTTAAGTCAGTGCATAGCAACAGATCTTCATTGCAGTGAGCGATTGTCATTACAAAGTCAGGGAATAGCAAGAGATCTTCATTGCAGTCAGCGTTAATCACTCTTAAGTCAGTGCATAGCAAGAGATCTTCATTGCAGTGAGCAATTATCATTACAAAGTCAGGAAATAGCAAGAGATCTTCATTGCAGTCAGCGATTGTCATTACAAAGTCAGGGAAAAGCAAGAGATCTTCATTGCAGTGAGCGATTATTATTACAATGTCAGGGAATAGCAAGAGATCTTCATTGCAGTGAGCGATTGTCATTACAAAGTCAGGGAAAAGCAAGAGATCTTCATTGCAGTCAGCGATTGTCATTACAAAGTCAGGGAAAAGCAAGAGATCTTCATTGCAGTGAGCGATTATTATTACAATGTCAGGGAATAGCAAGAGATCTTCATTGCAGTCAGCGATTGTCATTACAAAGTCAGGGAATAGCAAGAGATCTTCATTGCAGTGAGCGATTGTCATTACAAAGTCAGGAAATAGCAAGAGATCTTCATTGCAGTGAGCGATTGTCATTACAACGTCAGTGCATAGCAAGAGATCTTCATTGCAGTCAGTGATTGTCATTACAAAGTCAGGGAAAAGCAAGAGATCTTCATTGCAGTGAGCGACTGTCATTACAAAGTCAGGGAAAAGCAAGAGATCTTCATTGCAGTCAGCGATTGTCATTACAAAGTCAGGGAAAAGCAAGAGATCTTCATTGCAGTGAGCGACTGTCATTACAAAGTCAGGGAAAAGCAAGAGATCTTCATTGCAGTGAGCGACTGTCATTACAAAGTCAGGGAAAAGCAAGAGATCTTCATTGCAGTCAGCGTTGGTCACTCTTAAGTCAGTGCATAGCAACAGATCTTCATTGCAGTGAGCGATTGTCATTACAAAGTCAGGGAATAGCAAGAGATCTTCATTGCAGTCAGCGATTGTCATTACAAAGTCAGGGAAAAGCAAGAGATCTTCATTGCAGTGAGCGACTGTCATTACAAAGTCAGGGAATAGCAAGAGATCTTCATTGCAGTCAGTGATTATTATTACAATGTCAGGGAATAGCAGGAGATCTTCATTGCAGTCAGCGATTGTCATTACAAGGTCAGGGAATAGCAAGAGATCTTCATTGCAGTGAGCGTTTATCATTACAAAGTCAGGGAATAGCAAGAGATCTTCATTGCAGTGAGCGATTATCATTACAAAGTCAGGGAAAAGCAAGAGATCTTCATTGCAGTGAGCGATTGTCATTACAAGGTCAGGGAATAGCAAGAGATCTTCATTGCAGTGAGCGATTATCATTACAAAGTCAGGGAAAAGCAAGAGATCTTCATTGCAGTCAGCGATTGTCATTACAAAGTCAGGGAATAGCAAGAGATCTTCATTGCAGTCAGTGATAGTCATTACAAAGTCAGGGAATAGCAAGAGATCTTCATTGCAGTGAGCGTTTATCATTACAAAGTCAGGGAATAGCAAGAGATCTTCATTGCAGTGAGCGATTATCATTACAAAGTCAAGGAATAGCAAGAGATCTTCATTGCAGTCAGCGATTGTCATTACAAAGTCAGGGAATAGCAAGAGATCTTCATTGCAGTGAGCGATTATCATTACAAAGTCAGGGAATAGCAAGAGAACTTCATTGCAGTGAGCGATTATCATTACAAAGTCAGGGAATAGCAAGAGATCTTCATTGCCGTCAGCGACTATCATTACAGAGTCAGTGCACAGCAAGAGATCTTCATTACAGTCAGTGATAGTCATTATAAAGTCAATGCACAGCAAGAGATCTTCATTGCAGTCAGCGTTAGTCACTCTTAAGTCAGTGCATAGTAAAAGATCTTCATTGCAGTCAGCGATTGTCATTACAAAGTCAGGGAATAGCAAGAGATCTTCATTGCAGTCAGCGATTGTCAATACAAAGTCAGGGAATAGCAAGAGATCTTCATTGCAGTCAGCGATTGTCATTACAAAGTCAGGGAATAGCAAGAGATCTTCATTGCAGTCAGCGATTATCATTGCAAAGTCAGGGAATAGCAAGAGATCTTCATTGCAGTCAGCGATTGTCATTACAAAGTCAGGGAATAGCAAGAGATCTTCATTGCAGTCAGCGATAGTAATTCCAAAGTCAGGGAATAGCAAGAGATCTTCATTGCAGTCAGTGATAGTCATTACAAAGTCAGGGAATAGCAAGAGATCTTCATTGCAGTCAGCAATTGTAATTATAAAGTCAGGGAATAGCAAGAGATCTTCATTGCAGTCAGTGATAGTCATTACAAAGTCTTGGAATAGCAAGAGATCTTCATTGCAGTCAGTGATAGTCATTACAAAGTCAGGGAATAGCAAGAGATCTTCATTGCAGTCAGTGATTGTCATTACAAAGTCATGGAATAGCAAGAGATCTTCATTGCAGTCAGCGATTGTCATTACAAAGTCAATGCACAGCAAGAGATCTTCATTGCAGTCAGCGATTGTCATTACAAAGTCAGGGAATAGCAAGAGACCTCATTACAGTGAGCGATTGTCATTACAAAGTCAGGGAAAAGCAAGAGATCTTCATTGCGGTCAGCGATTTTTATTACAATGTCAGGGAATAGCAAGAGACCTCATTGCAGTGAGCGATTATCATTACAAAGTCAGGGAATAGCAAGAGACCTCATTGCAGTGAGCGATTATCATTACAACGTCAGGGAATAGCAGGCGATCTTCATTGCAGTCAGCGATTGTCATTACAAAGTCAGGGAATAGCAAGAGATCTTCATTGCAGTTAGCGATTGTCATTACAAAGTCAGGGAAAAGCAAGAGATCTTCATTGCGGTCAGCGATTTTTATTACAATGTCAGGGAATAGCAAGAGACCTCATTGCAGTGAGCGATTATCATTACAAAGTCAGGGAATAGCAAGAGACCTCATTGCAGTGAGCGATTATCATTACAACGTCAGGGAATAGCAAGAGATCTTCATTGCAGTCAGTGATAGTCATTACAAAGTCAGGGAAAAGCAAGAGATCTTCATTGCAGTGAGCGATTGTCATTACCAAGTCAGGGAATAGCAAGAGATCTTCATTGCAGTGAGCGATTATCATTACAACGTCAGGGAATAGTAGACGATCTTCATTGCAGTCAGCGATTGTCATTACAAAGTCAGGGAATAGCAAGAGATCTTCTTTTCAGTCAGCGATTGTCATTACAAAGTCAGGGAATAGCAAGAGATCTTCATTGCAGTCAGCAATTGTAATTACAATGTCAGGGAATAGCAAGAGATCTTCATTACAGTCAGCGATTGTCATTACAAAGTCAGGGAATAGCAAGAGATCTTCATGCAGTGAGCGATTGTCATTACAAAGTCAGGGAAAAGCAAGAGATCTTCATTGCAGTCAGCAATTGTAATTACAAAGTCAGGGAATAGCAAGAGATCTTCATTGCAGTGAGCGATTGTCATTACAAAGTCAGGGAAAAGCAAGAGATCTTCATTGCAGTCAGCAATTGTAATTACAAAGTCAGGGAATAGCAAGAGATCTTCATTGCAGTCAGTGATTGTCATTACAACGTCAGTGCATAGCAACAGATCTTCATTGCAGTGAGCGATTGTCATTACAAAGTCAGGGAATAGCAAGAGATCTTCATTGCAGTCAGCGTTAATCACTCTTAAGTCAGTGCATAGCAACAGATCTTCATTGCAGTGAGCGATTGTCATTACAAAGTCAGGGAATAGCAAGAGATCTTCATTGCAGTGAGCGATTGTCATTACAAAGTCAGGAAATAGCAAGAGATCTTCATTGCAGTGAGCGATTGTCATTACAACGTCAGTGCATAGCAAGAGATCTTCATTGCAGTGAGCGATTGTCATTACAACGTCAGTGCATAGCAAGAGATCTTCATTGCAGTCAGTGATTGTCATTACAAAGTCAGGGAATAGCAAGAGATCTTCATTGCAGTGAGCGATTGTCATTACAAAGTCAGGGAAAAGCAAGAGATCTTCATTGCAGTCAGCGTTGGTCACTCTTAAGTCAGTGCATAGCAACAGATCTTCATTGCAGTGAGCGATTGTCATTACAAAGTCAGGGAATAGCAAGAGATCTTCATTGCAGTCAGCGATTGTCATTACAAAGTCAGGGAAAAGCAAGAGATCTTCATTGCAGTGAGCGACTGTCATTACAAAGTCAGGGAATAGCAAGAGATCTTCATTGCAGTCAGTGATTGTCATTACAAAGTCAGGGAAAAGCAAGAGATCTTCATTGCAGTCAGCGATTATTATTACAATGTCAGGGAATAGCAGGAGATCTTCATTGCAGTCAGCGATTGTCATTACAAGGTCAGGGAATAGCAAGAGATCTTCATTGCAGTGAGCGTTTATCATTACAAAGTCAGGGAATAGCAAGAGATCTTCATTGCAGTGAGCGATTGTCAATACAAAGTCAGGGAATAGCAAGAGATCTTCATTGCAGTGAGCGATTATCATTACAAAGTCAGGGAAAAGCAAGAGATCTTCATTGCCGTCAGCGATTGTCATTACAAAGTCAGGGAATAGCAAGAGATCTTCATTGCAGTCAGTGATAGTCATTACAAAGTCAATGCACAGCAAGAGATCTTCATTGCAGTCAGCAATAGTCATTACAAAGTCAGGGAATAGCAAGAGATCTTCATTGCAGTGAGCGTTTATCATTACAAAGTCAGG
The DNA here is from genome assembly GCA_030770545.1 of Macropodus opercularis. Classification (NCBI taxonomy): domain Eukaryota; kingdom Metazoa; phylum Chordata; class Actinopteri; order Anabantiformes; family Osphronemidae; genus Macropodus; species Macropodus opercularis. The sequence goes on from JAUCMP010000031.1 coordinate 729,151, forward strand.
GAATAGCAAGAGATCTTCATTGCAGTCAGCGATTGTCATTACAAAGTCAGGGAATAGCAAGAGATCTTCATTGCAGTGAGCGTTTATCATTACAAAGTCAGGGAATAGCAAGAGATCTTCATTGCAGTCAGCGATTGTCATTACAAAGTCAATGCACAGCAAGAGATCTTCATTGTAGTGAGCGATTATCATTACAAAGTCAGGGAATAGCAAGAGATCTTCATTGCAGTGAGCGATTATCATTACAAAGTCAAGGAATAGCAAGAGATCTTCATTGCAGTCAGCGATTGTCATTACAAAGTCAGGGAATAGCAAGAGATCTTCATTGCAGTGAGCGATTATCATTACAAAGTCAGGGAATAGCAAGAGAACTTCATTGCAGTGAGCGATTATCATTACAAAGTCAGGGAATAGCAAGAGATCTTCATTGCCGTCAGCGACTATCATTACAGAGTCAGTGCACAGCAAGAGATCTTCATTACAGTCAGTGATAGTCATTATAAAGTCAATGCACAGCAAGAGATCTTCATTGCAGTCAGCGTTAGTCATTACAAAGTCAGGGAAAAGCAAGAGATCTTCATTGCAGCCAGTGATAGTCATTACAAAGTCAGGGAATAGCAAGAGATCTTCATTGCAGCCAGTGATAGTCATTACAAAGTCAGGGAATAGCAAGAGATCTTCATTGCAGTCAGTGATTGTCATTACAAAGTCAGGGAATAGCAAGAGCTCTTCATTGCGGTCAGTGATAGTCATTACAAAGTCAGGGAAAAGCAAGAGATCTTCATTGCAGTCAGCGATTGTCATTACAAAGTCAGGGAATAGCAAGAGATCTTCATTGCAGCCAGTGATTGTCATTACAAAGTCAATGCACAGCAAGAGATCTTCATTGCAGTCAGTGATTGTCATTACAAAGTCAATGCACAGCAACAGATTCTCATTGCAGTCAGTGATAGTCATTACAAAGTCAGGGAAAAGCAAGAGATCTTCATTGCAGTCAGCGATTGTCATTACAAAGTCAGGGAATAGCAAGAGATCTTCATTGCAGTCAGCAATTGTCATTACAAAGTCAGGGAATAGCAAGAGATCTTCATTGCAGTCAGCGATAATTATTACAATGTCAGGGAATAGCAGGAGATCTTCATTGCAGTGAGCGATTATCATTACAAAGTCAGGGAATAGCAAGAGATCTTCTTTTCAGTCAGCGATTGTCATTAGAAAGTCAGGGAATAGCAAGAGATCTTCATTGCAGTCAGCGATTGTCATTACAAAGTCAGGGAATAGCAAGAGATCTTCATTGCAGTCAGCAATTATCATTACAAAGTCAGGGAATAGCAAGAGATCTCATTGCAGTCAGCGATTGTCATTACAAAGTCAGGGAATAGCAAGAGATCTTCATTGCAGTCAGCGATTGTCATTACAAAGTCAGGGAATAGCAAGAGATCTTCATTGCAGTCAGTGATTGTCATTACAAAGTCAATGCACAGCAAGAGATTCTCATTGCAGTCAGCGATTGTCATTACAAAGTCAGGGAATAGCAAGAGATCTTCATTGTAGTTAGCGATTGTCATTACAAAGTCAGGGAATAGCAAGAGATCTTCATTGCAGTCAGTGATTGTCATTACAAAGTCAGGGAATAGCAGGAGATCTTCATTGCAGTCAGCGATTGTCATTACAAAGTCAGGGAATAGCAAGAGATCTTCATTGCAGTCAGTGATTGTCATTACAAAGTCAATGCACAGCAAGAGATTCTCATTGCAGTCAGCGATTGTCATTACAAAGTCAGGGAATAGCAAGAGATCTTCATTGCACTCAGCGATTGTCATTACAAAGTCAGGGAATAGCAAAAGATCTTCATTGCAGTCAGCAATTGTCATTACAAAGTCAGGAAATAGCAAGAGATCTTCATTGCAGTTAGCGATTGTCATTACAAAGTCAGGGAATAGCAAGAGATCTCATTGCAGTCAGTGATAGTCATTACAAAGTCAGGGAATAGCAAGAGATCTTCATTGCAGTCAGTGATTGTCATTACAACGTCAGGGAATAGCAAGAGATCTTCATTGCAGTCAGCGATTGTCATTACAAAGTCAATGCATAGCAAGAGATCTTCATTGCAATCAGTGATAGTCATTACAAAGTCAGGGAATAGCAAGAGATCTTCATTGCAGTCAGTGATAGTCATTACAAAGTCAGGGAATAGCAAGAGATCTTCATTGCAGCCAGTGATAGTCATTACAAAGTCAGGGAATAGCAAGAGATCTTCATTGCAGCCAGTGATAGTCATTACAAAGTCAGGGAATAGCAAGAGATCTTCATTGCAGTCAGTGATTGTCATTACAAAGTCAGGGAATAGCAAGAGCTCTTCATTGCGGTCAGTGATAGTCATTACAAAGTCAGGGAAAAGCAAGAGATCTTCATTGCAGTCAGTGATTGTCATTACAAAGTCAGGGAATAGCAAGAGATCTTCATTGCAGTCAGTGATTGTCATTACAAAGTCAATGCACAGCAACAGATTCTCATTGCAGTCAGTGATAGTCATTACAAAGTCAGGGAATAGCAAGAGATCTCATTGCAGTCAGTGATAGTCATTACAAAGTCAGGAAATAGCAAGAGATCTTCATTGCAGTCAGTGATTGTCATTACAAAGTCAATGCACAGCAAGAGATTCTCATTGCAGTCAGCGATTGTCATTACAAAGTCAGGGAATAGCAAGAGATCTTCATTGTAGTTAGCGATTGTCATTACAAAGTCAGGGAATAGCAAGAGATCTTCATTGCAGTCAGTGATTGTCATTACAAAGTCAGGGAATAGCAGGAGATCTTCATTGCAGTCAGCAATTGTCATTACAAAGTCAGGGAATAGCAAGAGATCTTCATTGCAGCCAGTGATTGTCATTACAAAGTCAATGCACAGCAAGAGATCGTCATTGTAGTCAGTGATTGTCATTACAAAGTCAGGGAATAGCAAGAGATCTTCATTGCAGTCAGTGATTGTCATTACAACGTCAGGGAATAGCAAGAGATCTTCATTGCAGTCAGCGATTGTCATTACAAAGTCAATGCATAGCAAGAGATCTTCATTGCAGCCAGTGATAGTCATTACAAAGTCAGGGAATAGCAAGAGATCTTCATTGCAGCCAGTGATAGTCATTACAAAGTCAGGGAATAGCAAGAGATCTTCATTGCAGTCAGTGATTGTCATTACAAAGTCAGGGAATAGCAAGAGATCTTCATTGCAGCCAGCGATTGTCATTACAAAGTCAGGGAATAGCAAGAGATCTTCATTGCAGTCAGTGATTGTCATTACAAAGTCAATGCACAGCAAGAGATCTTCATTGCAGTCAGTGATTGTCATTACAAAGTCAATGCACAGCAACAGATTCTCATTGCAGTCAGTGATAGTCATTACAAAGTCAGGGAAAAGCAAGAGATCTTCATTGCAGTCAGCGATTGTCATTACAAAGTCAGGGAATAGCAAGAGATCTCATTGCAGTCAGTGATAGTCATTACAAAGTCAGGGAATAGCAAGAGATCTTCTTTTCAGTCAGCGATTGTCATTAGAAAGTCAGGGAATAGCAAGAGATCTTCATTGCAGTCAGCGATTATCATTACAAAGTCAGGGAATAGCAAGAGATCTCATTGCAGTCAGTGATAGTCATTACAAAGTCAGGGAATAGCAAGAGATCTTCATTGCAGTCAGCAATTGTCATTACAAAGTCAGGGAATAGCAAGAGATCTTCATTGCAGTCAGTGATAGTCATTACTAGTCAGGGAAAAGCAAGAGATCTTCATTGCAGTGAGCGATTGTCATTACAAAGTCAGGGAAAAGCAAGAGATCTTCATGCAGTGAGCGATTACCATTACAACGTCAGTGCATAGCAAAAGATCTTCATTGCAGTCAGTGATAGTAATTCCAAAGTCAGGGAATAGCAAGAGATCTTCATTGCAGTGAGCGATTGTCATTAGAAAGTCAGGGAAAAGCAAGAGATCTTCATTGCAGTCAGCAATTATTATTACAATGTCAGGGAATAGCAGGAGATCTTCATTGCAGTGAGCAATTATCATTACAAAGTCAATGCACAGCAAGAGATCTTCATTGCAGTCAGCAATTGTAATTACAAAGTCAGGGAATAGCAAGAGATCTTCATTGCAGTCAGCGATTGTCATTACAAAGTCAGGGAATAGCAAGAGACCTCATTGCAGTCAGCGATTGTCATTACAAAGTCAGGGAATAGCAAGAGATCTTCATTGCAGTGAGCGTTTATCATTACAAAGTCAGGGAATAGCAAGAGATCTTCATTGCAGTCAGTGATAGTAATTCCAAAGTCAGGGAATAGCAAAAGATCTTCATTGCAGTCAGTGATAGTAATTCCAAAGTCAGGGAATAGCAAAAGATCTTCATTGCAGTCAGTGATAGTAATTCCAAAGTCAGGGAATAGCAAGAGACCTCATTGCAGTGAGCGATTGTCATTACAACGTCAGTGCATAGCAAGAGATCTTCATTGCAGTCAGCGATTGTCATTACAAAGTCAGGGAAAAGCAAGAGATCTTCATTGCAGTGAGCGTTTATCATTACAAAGTCAGGGAATAGCAAGAGATCTTCATTGCAGTGAGCGTTTATCATTACAAAGTCAGGGAATAGCAAGAGATCTTCATTGCAGTGAGCGTTTATCATTACAAAGTCAGGGAAAAGCAAGAGATCTTCATTGCAGTCAGTGCATAGCAAAAGATCTTCATTGCAGTCAGTGATAGTAATTCCAAAGTCAGGGAATAGCAAAAGATCTTCATTGCAGTCAGTGATAGTAATTCCAAAGTCAGGGAATAGCAAGAGACCTCATTGCAGTGAGCGATTGTCATTACAACGTCAGGGAAAAGCAAGAGATCTTCATTGCAGTCAGCGATTTTTATTACAATGTCAGGGAATAGAAGGAGATCTTCACTGCGGTCAGCGATTGTCATTACAAAGTCAGGGAAAAGCAAGAGATCTTCATTGCAGTGAGCGATTATCATTACAAAGTCAGGGAATAGCAAGAGATCTTCATTGCAGTGAGCGATTGTCATTACAACGTCAGTGCATAGCAAGAGAGCTTCATTGCAGTGAGCGATTGTCATTACAACGTCAGTGCATAGCAAGAGATCTTCATTGCAGTGAGCGATTGTCATTACAACGTCAGTGCATAGCAAGAGATCTTCATTGCGGTCAGCGATTGTCATTACAAAGTCAGGGAAAAGCAAGAGATCTTCATTGCAGTCAGCGATTGTCATTACAACGTCAGTGCATAGCAAGAGAGCTTCATTGCAGTGAGCGATTGTCATTACAACGTCAGTGCATAGCAAGAGATCTTCATTGCAGTGAGCGATTGTCATTACAACGTCAGTGCATAGCAAGAGATCTTCATTGCGGTCAGCGATTGTCATTACAAAGTCAGGGAATAGCAGGAGATCTTCATTGCAGTGAGCAATTATCATTACAAAGTCAATGCACAGCAAGAGATCTTCATTGCAGTCAGCAATTGTAATTACAAAGTCAGGGAATAGCAAGAGATCTTCATTGCAGTCAGCGATTGTCATTACAAAGTCAGGGAATAGCAAGAGACCTCATTGCAGTCAGCGATTGTCATTACAAAGTCAGGGAATAGCAAGAGATCTTCATTGCAGTCAGTGCATAGCAAAAGATCTTCATTGCAGTCAGTGATAGTAATTCCAAAGTCAGGGAATAGCAAAAGATCTTCATTGCAGTCAGTGATAGTAATTCCAAAGTCAGGGAATAGCAAGAGACCTCATTGCAGTGAGCGATTGTCATTACAACGTCAGGGAAAAGCAAGAGATCTTCATTGCAGTCAGCGATTTTTATTACAATGTCAGGGAATAGAAGGAGATCTTCACTGCGGTCAGCGATTGTCATTACAAAGTCAGGGAAAAGCAAGAGATCTTCATTGCAGTGAGCGATTATTATTACAATGTCAGGGAATAGCAAGAGATCTTCATTGCAGTCAGTGATAGTCATTACAAAGTCAGGGAAAAGCAAGAGATCTTTATTGCAGTGAGCGATTATCATTACAATGTCAGGGAATAGCAGGAGATCTTCATTGCAGTCAGCGATTGTCATTACAAAGTCAGGGAAAAGCAAGAGATCTTCATTGCAGTCAGTGATAGTCATTATAAAGTCAGGGAATGACAAGAGATCTTCATTGCAGTGAGCGATTATCATTACAACGTCAGGGAATAGTAGACAATCTTCTTTTCAGTCAGCGATTGTCATTACAAAGTCAGGGAATAGCAAGAGATCTTCATTGCAGTGAGCGATTGTCATTACAACGTCAGTGCATAGCAAGAGACCTCATTGCAGTCAGCGATTGTCATTACAAAGTCAGGGAATAGCAAGAGATCTTCATTGCAGTGAGCGTTTATCATTACAAAGTCAGGGAAAAGCAAGAGACCTCATTGCAGTCAGCGATTGTCATTACAAAGTCAGGGAATAGCAAGAGATCTTCATTGCAGTGAGCGTTTATCATTACAAAGTCAGGGAAAAGCAAGAGATCTTCATTGCAGTCAGTGCATAGCAAAAGATCTTCATTGCAGTCAGTGATAGTAATTCCAAAGTCAGGGAATAGCAAAAGATCTTCATTGCAGTCAGTGATAGTAATTCCAAAGTCAGGGAATAGCAAGAGACCTCATTGCAGTCAGCGATTGTCATTACAAAGTCAGGGAAAAGCAAGAGATCTTCATTGCAGTGAGCGATTATCATTACAAAGTCAGGGAATAGCAAGAGATCTTCATGCAGTGAGCGATTGTCATTACAAAGTCAGGGAAAAGCAAGAGATCTTCATTGCAGTCAGTGATTGTCATTACAACGTCAGGGAATAGCAAGAGATCTTCATTGCAGTGAGCGATTGTCATTACAAAGTCAGGGAATAGCAAGAGATCTTCATTGCAGTCAGCGTTAGTCACTCTTAAGTCAGTGCATAGCAAGAGATCTTCATTGCAGTCAGTGATTGTCATTACAACGTCAGGGAATAGCAAGAGATCTTCATTGCAGTCAGTGATTGTCATTACAACGTCAGGGAATAGCAAGAGATCTTCATTGCAGTGAGCGATTGTCATTACAACGTCAGTGCATAGCAAGAGATCTTCATTGCGGTCAGCGATTGTCATTACAAAGTCAGGGAAAAGCAAGAGATCTTCATTGCAGTCAGCGATTATTATTACAATGTCAGGGAATAGCAGGAGATCTTCATTGCAGTGAGCAATTATCATTACAAAGTCAATGCACAGCAAGAGATCTTCATTGCAGTCAGCAATTGTAATTACAAAGTCAGGGAATAGCAAGAGATCTTCATTGCAGTGAGCGATTGTCATTACAAAGTCAGGGAATAGCAAGATCTTCATTGCAGTCAGTGATAGTCATTACAAAGTCAGGGAATAGCAAGAGATCTTCATTGCAGTCAGCGATTGTCATTACAAAGTCAGGGAATAGCAAGATCTTCATTGCAGTCAGTGATAGTCATTACAACATAAGGGAATAGCAAAAGATATTCATTGCAGTCAGCGATTATCTTTACAAAGTCAATGCACAGCAAGAGATCTTCATTGCAGTCAGCGATTGTCATTACAAAGTCAGGGAATAGCAAGAGACCTCATTGCAGTGAGCGATTGTCATTACAAAGTCAGGGAATAGCAAGAGATCTTCATTGCAGTCAGTGATTGTCATTACAAAGTCAGGGAATAGCAAGAGATCTTCATTGCAGTCAGTGATAGTCATTACAAAGTCAGGGAAAAGCAAGAGATCTTCATTGCAGTCAGTGATTGTCATTACAAAGTCAGGGAATAGCAAGAGATCTTCATTGCAGTGAGCGATTATTATTACAATGTCAGAGAATAGCAAGAGATCTTCATTGCAGTCAGTGATAGTCATTACAAAGTCAGGGAAAAGCAAGAGATCTTCATTGCAGTTAGCGATTGTCATTACAAAGTCAGGGAATAGCAAGAGATCTTCATTGCAGTGAGCGATTATTATTACAATGTCAGAGAATAGCAAGAGATCTTCATTGCAGTCAGTGATAGTCATTACAAAGTCAGGGAAAAGCAAGAGATCTTCATTGCAGTGAGCGATTATCATTACAACGTCCGGGAATAGTAGACGATCTTCATTGCAGTCAGCGATTGTCATTACAAAGTCAGGGAATAGCAAGAGATCTTCTTTTCAGTCAGCGATTGTCATTACAAAGTCAGGGAAAAGCAAGAGATCTTCATGCAGTGAGCGATTGTCATTACAAAGTCAGGGAATAGCAAGAGATCTTCATTGCAGTCAGCAATTGTAATTACAATGTCAGGGAATAGCAAGAGATCTTCATTACAGTCAGCGATTGTCATTACAAAGTCAGGGAATAGCAAGAGATCTTCATGCAGTGAGCGATTGTCATTACAAAGTCAGGGAAAAGCAAGAGATCTTCATTGCAGTCAGCAATTGTAATTACAAAGTCAGGGAATAGCAAGAGATCTTCATTGCAGTGAGCGATTGTCATTACAAAGTCAGGGAAAAGCAAGAGATCTTCATTGCAGTCAGTGATTGTCATTACAACGTCAGTGCATAGCAAGAGATCTTCATTGCAGTCAGCGTTAGTCACTCTTAAGTCAGTGCATAGCAACAGATCTTCATTGCAGTGAGCGATTGTCATTACAAAGTCAGGGAATAGCAAGAGATCTTCATTGCAGTCAGCGTTAATCACTCTTAAGTCAGTGCATAGCAAGAGATCTTCATTGCAGTGAGCAATTATCATTACAAAGTCAGGAAATAGCAAGAGATCTTCATTGCAGTCAGCGATTGTCATTACAAAGTCAGGGAAAAGCAAGAGATCTTCATTGCAGTGAGCGATTATTATTACAATGTCAGGGAATAGCAAGAGATCTTCATTGCAGTGAGCGATTGTCATTACAAAGTCAGGGAAAAGCAAGAGATATTCATTGCAGTCAGCGATTGTCATTACAAAGTCAGGGAATAGCAAGAGATCTTCATTGCAGTGAGCGATTGTCATTACAAAGTCAGGAAATAGCAAGAGATCTTCATTGCAGTGAGCGATTGTCATTACAACGTCAGTGCATAGCAAGAGATCTTCATTGCAGTCAGTGATTGTCATTACAAAGTCAGGGAAAAGCAAGAGATCTTCATTGCAGTGAGCGACTGTCATTACAAAGTCAGGGAAAAGCAAGAGATCTTCATTGCAGTCAGCGATTGTCATTACAAAGTCAGGGAAAAGCAAGAGATCTTCATTGCAGTGAGCGACTGTCATTACAAAGTCAGGGAAAAGCAAGAGATCTTCATTGCAGTGAGCGACTGTCATTACAAAGTCAGGGAAAAGCAACAGATCTTCATTGCAGTGAGCGATTGTCATTACAAAGTCAGGGAAAAGCAAGAGATCTTCATTGCAGTGAGCGACTGTCATTACAAAGTCAGGGAAAAGCAAGAGATCTTCATTGCAGTGAGCGACTGTCATTACAAAGTCAGGGAATAGCAAGAGATCTTCATTGCAGTCAGTGATTATTATTACAATGTCAGGGAATAGCAGGAGATCTTCATTGCAGTCAGCGATTGTCATTACAAGGTCAGGGAATAGCAAGAGATCTTCATTGCAGTGAGCGTTTATCATTACAAAGTCAGGGAATAGCAAGAGATCTTCATTGCAGTCAGCGTTAATCACTCTTAAGTCAGTGCATAGCAAGAGATCTTCATTGCAGTGAGCAATTATCATTACAAAGTCAGGAAATAGCAAGAGATCTTCATTGCAGTCAGCGATTGTCATTACAAAGTCAGGGAAAAGCAAGAGATCTTCATTGCAGTGAGCGATTATTATTACAATGTCAGGGAATAGCAAGAGATCTTCATTGCAGTGAGCGATTGTCATTACAAAGTCAGGGAAAAGCAAGAGATCTTCATTGCAGTCAGCGATTGTCATTACAAAGTCAGGGAAAAGCAAGAGATCTTCATTGCAGTGAGCGATTATTATTACAATGTCAGGGAATAGCAAGAGATCTTCATTGCAGTCAGCGATTGTCATTACAAAGTCAGGGAATAGCAAGAGATCTTCATTGCAGTGAGCGATTGTCATTACAAAGTCAGGAAATAGCAAGAGATCTTCATTGCAGTGAGCGATTGTCATTACAACGTCAGTGCATAGCAAGAGATCTTCATTGCAGTCAGTGATTGTCATTACAAAGTCAGGGAAAAGCAAGAGATCTTCATTGCAGTGAGCGACTGTCATTACAAAGTCAGGGAAAAGCAAGAGATCTTCATTGCAGTCAGCGATTGTCATTACAAAGTCAGGGAAAAGCAAGAGATCTTCATTGCAGTGAGCGACTGTCATTACAAAGTCAGGGAAAAGCAAGAGATCTTCATTGCAGTGAGCGACTGTCATTACAAAGTCAGGGAAAAGCAAGAGATCTTCATTGCAGTCAGCGTTGGTCACTCTTAAGTCAGTGCATAGCAACAGATCTTCATTGCAGTGAGCGATTGTCATTACAAAGTCAGGGAATAGCAAGAGATCTTCATTGCAGTCAGCGATTGTCATTACAAAGTCAGGGAAAAGCAAGAGATCTTCATTGCAGTGAGCGACTGTCATTACAAAGTCAGGGAATAGCAAGAGATCTTCATTGCAGTCAGTGATTATTATTACAATGTCAGGGAATAGCAGGAGATCTTCATTGCAGTCAGCGATTGTCATTACAAGGTCAGGGAATAGCAAGAGATCTTCATTGCAGTGAGCGTTTATCATTACAAAGTCAGGGAATAGCAAGAGATCTTCATTGCAGTGAGCGATTATCATTACAAAGTCAGGGAAAAGCAAGAGATCTTCATTGCAGTGAGCGATTGTCATTACAAAGTCAGGGAATAGCAAGAGATCTTCATTGCAGTCAGCGATTGTCAATACAAAGTCAGGGAATAGCAAGAGATCTTCATTGCAGTGAGCGATTATCATTACAAAGTCAGGGAAAAGCAAGAGATCTTCATTGCAGTCAGCGATTGTCATTACAAAGTCAGGGAATAGCAAGAGATCTTCATTGCAGTCAGTGATAGTCATTACAAAGTCAGGGAATAGCAAGAGATCTTCATTGCAGTGAGCGTTTATCATTACAAAGTCAGGGAATAGCAAGAGATCTTCATTGCAGTGAGCGATTATCATTACAAAGTCAAGGAATAGCAAGAGATCTTCATTGCAGTCAGCGATTGTCATTACAAAGTCAGGGAATAGCAAGAGATCTTCATTGCAGTGAGCGATTATCATTACAAAGTCAGGGAATAGCAAGAGAACTTCATTGCAGTGAGCGATTATCATTACAAAGTCAGGGAATAGCAAGAGATCTTCATTGCCGTCAGCGACTATCATTACAGAGTCAGTGCACAGCAAGAGATCTTCATTACAGTCAGTGATAGTCATTATAAAGTCAATGCACAGCAAGAGATCTTCATTGCAGTCAGCGTTAGTCATTACAATGTCAGGGAATAGCAACAGATCTTCATTGCGGTCAGCGATTGTCATTACAAAGTCAATGCACAGCAAGAGATCTTCATTGCAGTCAGCGATTGTCATTACAAAGTCAGGGAATAGCAAGAGATCTTCATTGCAGTCAGTGAGAGTCATTACAAAGTCAGGGAATAGCAAGAGATCTTCATTGCAGTCAGCGATTGTCAATACAAAGTCAGTGAAAAGCAAGAGATCTTCATTGCAGTCAGCGATTATTATTACAATGTCAGGGAATAGCAGGAGATCTTCATTGCAGTGAGCAATTATCATTACAAAGTCAGGGAATAGCAAGAGATCTTCATTGCAGTCAGTGATTGTCATTACAAAGTCAGGGAAAAGCAAGAGATCTTCATTGCAGTCAGCGATTATTATTACAATGTCAGGGAATAGCAAGAGATCTTCATTGCAGTCAGCGATTATCATTACAAAGTCAGGGAAAAGCAAGAGATCTTCATTGCAGTGAGCGATTGTCATTACAAAGTCAGGGAATAGCAAGAGATCTTCATTGCAGTCAGTGATAGTCATTACAAAGTCAATGCACAGCAAGAGATCTTCATTGCAGTCAGCAATAGTCATTACAAAGTCAGGGAAAAGCAAGAGATCTTCATTGCAGTCAGCGATTGTCATTACAAAGTCAAGGAATAGCAAGAGATCTTCATTGCAGTGAGCGTTTATCATTACAAAGTCAGGGAATAGCAAGAGATCTTCATTGCAGTGAGCGTTTATCATTACAAAGTCAGGGAATAGCAAGAGATCTTCATTGCAGTGAGCGATTGTCATTACAAAGTCAGGGAATAGCAAGAGATCTTCATTGCAGTCAGCAATTGTAATTACAAAGTCAGGGAATAGCAAGAGATCTTCTTTTCAGTCAGCGATTGTCATTACAAAGTCAGGGAATAGCAAGAGATCTTCTTTTCAGTCAGCGATTGTCATTACAAAGTCAGGGAAAAGCAAGAGATCTTCATTGCAGTCAGTGATTGTCATTACAAAGTCAATGCACAGCAAGAGATCTTCTTTTCAGTCAGCGATTGTCATTACAAAGTCAGGGAATAGCAAGAGATCTTCTTTTCAGTCAGCGATTGTCATTACAAAGTCAGGGAATAGCAAGAGATCTTCATTGCAGTGAGCGATTATCATTACAAAGTCAGGGAATAGCAAGAGATCTTCATTGCAGTGAGCGATTGTCATTACAACGTCAGTGCATAGCAAGAGATCTTCATTGCGGTCAGCGATTGTCATTACAAAGTCAGGGAATAGCAAGAGATCTTCTTTTCAGTCAGCGATTGTCATTACAAAGTCAGGGAATAGCAAGAGATCTTCATTGCAGTCAGCAATTGTAATTACAAAGTCAGGGAATAGGAAGAGATCTTCATTGCAGTCAGTGATAGTCATTACAAAGTCAGGGAATAGCAAGAGATCTTCATTGCAGTTAGTGATAGTCATTACAAAGTCAGGGAATAGCAAGAGATCTTCATTGCAGTCAGTGATAGTAATTCCAAAGTCAGGGAATAGCAAGAGATCTTCATTGCAGTGAGCGATTGTCATTACAAAGTCAGGGAAAAGCAAGAGATCTTCATTGCAGTCAGCGATTGTCATTACAAAGTCAGGGAAAAGCAAGAGATCTTCATTGCAGTCAGCGATTATTATTACAATGTCAGGGAATAGCAGGAGATCTTCATTGCAGTGAGCGATTATCATTACAAAGTCAGGGAATAGCAAGAGATCTTCATTGCAGTCAGCGATTATCATTACAAAGTCAGGGAAAAGCAAGAGATCTTCATTGCAGTGAGCGATTATCATTACAAAGTCAGGGAATAGCAAGAGATCTTCATTGCAGTCAGCGATTGTCAATACAAAGTCAGGGAATAGCAAGAGATCTTCATTGCAGTGAGCGATTGTCATTACAAAGTCAGGGAAAAGCAAGAGATCTTCATTGCAGTGAGCGATTGTCATTACAAAGTCAGGGAAAAGCAAGAGATCTTCATTGCAGTCAGCGATTGTCATTACAAAGTCAGGGAATAGGAAGAGATCTTCATTGCAGTCAGTGATAGTCATTACAAAGTCAATGCACAGCAAGAGATCTTCATTGCAGTCAGCAATAGTCATTACAAAGTCAGGGAATAGCAAGAGATGTTCATTGCAGTGAGCGTTTATCATTACAAAGTCAGGGAATAGCAAGAGATCTTCATTGCAGTCAGCGATTGTCATTACAAAGTCAGGGAATAGCAAGAGATCTTCATTGCAGTGAGCGTTTATCATTACAAAGTCAGGGAATAGCAAGAGATCTTCATTGCAGTCAGCGATTGTCATTACAAAGTCAATGCACAGCAAGAGATCTTCATTGTAGTGAGCGATTATCATTACAAAGTCAGGGAATAGCAAGAGATCTTCATTGCAGTGAGCGATTGTCATTACAAAGTCAGGGAATAGCAAGAGATCTTCATTGCAGTCAGCGATTGTCATTACAAAGTCAGGGAATAGCAAGAGATCTTCATTGCAGTGAGCGATTATCATTACAAAGTCAGGGAATAGCAAGAGAACTTCATTGCAGTGAGCGATTATCATTACAAAGTCAGGGAATAGCAAGAGATCTTCATTGCCGTCAGCGATTATCATTACAGAGTCAGTGCACAGCAAGAGATCTTCATTACAGTCAGTGATAGTCATTATAAAGTCAATGCACAGCAAGAGATCTTCATTGCAGTCAGCGATTATCATTACAATGTCAGGGAATAGCAACAGATCTTCATTGCGGTCAGCGATTGTCATTACAAAGTCAATGCACAGCAAGAGATCTTCATTGCAGTCAGCGTTAGTCATTACAAAGTCAGGGAAAAGCAAGAGATCTTCATTGCAGTCAGCGTTAGTCATTACAAAGTCAGGGAAAAGCAAGAGATCTTCATTACAGTCAGTGATAGTCATTATAAAGTCAATGCACAGCAAGAGATCTTCATTGCAGTCAGCGTTAGTCATTACAATGTCAGGGAATAGCAACAGATCTTCATTGCGGTCAGCGATTGTCATTACAAAGTCAATGCACAGCAAGAGATCTTCATTGCAGTCAGCGTTAGTCACTCTTAAGTCAGTGCATAGCAAAAGATCTTCATTGCAGTCAGCGATTGTCATTACAAAGTCAGGGAATAGCAAGAGATCTTCATTGCAGTCAGTGAGAGTCATTACAAAGTCAGGGAATAGCAAGAGATCTTCATTGCAGTCAGCGATTGTCATTACAAAGTCAGGGAATAGCAAGAGATCTTCATTGCAGTCAGCGATTATCATTGCAAAGTCAGGGAATAGCAAGAGATCTTCATTGCAGTCAGCGATTGTCATTACAAAGTCAGGGAATAGCAAGAGATCTTCATTGCAGTCAGCGATAGTAATTCCAAAGTCAGGGAATAGCAAGAGATCTTCATTGCAGTCAGTGATAGTCATTACAAAGTCAGGGAATAGCAAGAGATCTTCATTGCAGTCAGCAATTGTAATTACAAAGTCAGGGAATAGCAAGAGATCTTCATTGCAGTCAGTGATAGTCATTACAAAGTCTTGGAATAGCAAGAGATCTTCATTGCAGTCAGTGATAGTCATTACAAAGTCAGGGAATAGCAAGAGATCTTCATTGCAGTCAGTGATTGTCATTACAAAGTCATGGAATAGCAAGAGATCTTCATTGCAGTCAGTGATAGTCATTACAAAGTCAGGGAATAGCAAGAGATCTTCATTGCGGTCAGCGATTGTCATTACAAAGTCAGGGAATAGCAAGAGATCTTCATTGCAGTCAGTGATTGTCATTACAAAGTCAGGGAATAGCAAGAGATCTTCTTTTCAGTCAGCGATTGTCATTACAAAGTCAGGGAATAGCAAGAGATCTTCTTTTCAGTCAGCGATTGTCATTACAAAGTCAGGGAATAGCAAGAGATCTTCATTGCAGTGAGCGATTATCATTACAAAGTCAGGGAATAGCAAGAGATCTTCATTGCAGTCAGCGATTGTCATTACAAAGTCAATGCACAGCAAGAGATCTTCATTGCAGTTAGTGATAGTCATTACAAAGTCAGGGAATAGCAAGAGATCTTCTTTTCAGTCAGCGATTGTCATTACAAAGTCAATGCACAGCAAGAGATCTTCATTGCAGTTAGTGATAGTCATTACAAAGTCAGGGAATAGCAAGAGATCTTCATTGCAGTCAGTGATAGTAATTCCAAAGTCAGGGAATAGCAAGAGATCTTCATTGCGGTCAGCGATTGTCATTACAAAGTCAGGGAATAGCAAGAGATCTTCATTGCAGTGAGCGATTGTCATTACAAAGTCAGGGAATAGCAAGAGATCTTCATTGCAGTCAGTGATAGTCATTACAAAGTCAATGCACAGCAAGAGATCTTCATTGCAGTCAGCAATAGTCATTACAAAGTCAGGGAATAGCAAGAGATCTTCATTGCAGTGAGCGTTTATCATTACAAAGTCAGGGAATAGCAAGAGATCTTCATTGCAGTCAGTGATAGTCATTACAAAGTCAATGCACAGCAAGAGATCTTCATTGCAGTCAGCAATAGTCATTACAAAGTCAGGGAAAAGCAAGAGATCTTCATTGCAGTCAGCGATTGTCATTACAAAGTCAGGGAATAGCAAGAGATCTTCATTGCAGTCACTGATAGTCATTACAAAGTCAATGCACAGCAAGAGATCTTCATTGCAGTCAGCAATAGTCATTACAAAGTCAGGGAATAGCAAGAGATCTTCATTGCAGTGAGCGTTTATCATTACAAAGTCAGGGAATAGCAAGAGATCTTCATTGCAGTCAGCGATTGTCATTACAAAGTCAGGGAATAGCAAGAGATCTTCATTGCAGTCAGCGATTATCATTACAAAGTCAGGGAAAAGCAAGAGATCTTCATTGCAGTGAGCGATTATCATTACAAAGTCAGGGAATAGCAAGAGATCTTCATTGCAGTCAGCGATTGTCAATACAAAGTCAGGGAATAGCAAGAGATCTTCATTGCAGTGAGCGATTGTCAATACAAAGTCAGGGAATAGCAAAAGATCTTCATTGCAGTGAGCGATTATCATTACAAAGTCAGGGAAAAGCAAGAGATCTTCATTGCAGTCAGCGATTGTCATTACAAAGTCAGGGAATAGCAAAAGATCTTCATTGCAGTCAGTGATAGTCATTACAAAGTCAATGCACAGCAAGAGATCTTCATTGCAGTCAGCAATAGTCATTACAAAGTCAGGGAATAGCAAGAGATCTTCATTGCAGTGAGCGTTTATCATTACAAAGTCAGGGAATAGCAAGAGATCTTCATTGCAGTCAGCGATTGTCATTACAAAGTCAGGGAATAGCAAGAGATCTTCATTGCAGTGAGCGTTTATCATTACAAAGTCAGGGAATAGCAAGAGATCTTCATTGCAGTCAGCGATTGTCATTACAAAGTCAGGGAATAGCAAGAGATCTTCATTGCAGTTAGCGATTATCATTACAAAGTCAGGGAATAGCAAGAGAACTTCATTGCAGTGAGCGATTATCATTACAAAGTCAGGGAATAGCAAGAGATCTTCATTGCCGTCAGCGACTATCATTACAGAGTCAGTGCACAGCAAGAGATCTTCATTACAGTCAGTGATAGTCATTATAAAGTCAATGCACAGCAAGAGATCTTCATTGCAGTCAGCGTTAGTCATTACAATGTCAGGGAATAGCAACAGATCTTCATTGCGGTCAGCGATTGTCATTACAAAGTCAATGCACAGCAAGAGATCTTCATTGCAGTCAGCGATTGTCATTACAAAGTCAGGGAATAGCAAGAGATCTTCATTGCAGTCAGTGAGAGTCATTACAAAGTCAGGGAATAGCAAGAGATCTTCATTGCAGTCAGCGATTGTCAATACAAAGTCAGGGAATAGCAAGAGATCTTCATTGCAGTCAGCGATTGTCATTACAAAGTCAGGGAATAGCAAGAGATCTTCATTGCAGTCAGCGATTATCATTGCAAAGTCAGGGAATAGCAAGAGATCTTCATTGCAGTCAGCGATTGTCATTACAAAGTCAGGGAATAGCAAGAGATCTTCATTGCAGTCAGCGATAGTAATTCCAAAGTCAGGGAATAGCAAGAGATCTTCATTGCAGTCAGTGATAGTCATTACAAAGTCAGGGAATAGCAAGAGATCTTCATTGCAGTCAGCAATTGTAATTACAAAGTCAGGGAATAGCAAGAGATCTTCATTGCAGTCAGTGATAGTCATTACAAAGTCTTGGAATAGCAAGAGATCTTCATTGCAGTCAGTGATAGTCATTACAAAGTCAATGCACAGCAAGAGATCTTCATTGCAGTCAGCAATAGTAATTCCAAAGTCAGGGAATAGCAAGAGATCTTCATTGCGGTCAGCGATTGTCATTACAAAGTCAGGGAATAGCAAGAGATCTTCATTGCAGTGAGCGATTGTCATTACAAAGTCAGGGA
The DNA here is from genome assembly GCA_030770545.1 of Macropodus opercularis. NCBI lineage: Eukaryota > Metazoa > Chordata > Actinopteri > Anabantiformes > Osphronemidae > Macropodus > Macropodus opercularis. Next base: position 747,121 of record JAUCMP010000031.1, read on the forward strand.
AAAGCAAGAGATCTTCATTGCAGTCAGCGATTGTCATTACAAAGTCAGGGAATAGCAAGAGATCTTCATTGCAGTCAGTGATTGTCATTACAAAGTCAGGGAATAGCAAGAGATCTTCTTTTCAGTCAGCGATTGTCATTACAAAGTCAGGGAATAGCAAGAGATCTTCTTTTCAGTCAGCGATTGTCATTACAAAGTCAGGGAATAGCAAGAGATCTTCATTGCAGTGAGCGATTATCATTACAAAGTCAGGGAATAGCAAGAGATCTTCATTGCAGTCAGCGATTGTCATTACAAAGTCAATGCACAGCAAGAGATCTTCATTGCAGTTAGTGATAGTCATTACAAAGTCAGGGAATAGCAAGAGATCTTCTTTTCAGTCAGCGATTGTCATTACAAAGTCAATGCACAGCAAGAGATCTTCATTGCAGTTAGTGATAGTCATTACAAAGTCAGGGAATAGCAAGAGATCTTCATTGCAGTCAGTGATAGTAATTCCAAAGTCAGGGAATAGCAAGAGATCTTCATTGCGGTCAGCGATTGTCATTACAAAGTCAGGGAATAGCAAGAGATCTTCATTGCAGTGAGCGATTGTCATTACAAAGTCAGGGAATAGCAAGAGATCTTCATTGCAGTCAGTGATAGTCATTACAAAGTCAATGCACAGCAAGAGATCTTCATTGCAGTCAGCAATAGTCATTACAAAGTCAGGGAATAGCAAGAGATCTTCATTGCAGTGAGCGTTTATCATTACAAAGTCAGGGAATAGCAAGAGATCTTCATTGCAGTCAGTGATAGTCATTACAAAGTCAATGCACAGCAAGAGATCTTCATTGCAGTCAGCAATAGTCATTACAAAGTCAGGGAAAAGCAAGAGATCTTCATTGCAGTCAGCGATTGTCATTACAAAGTCAGGGAATAGCAAGAGATCTTCATTGCAGTCACTGATAGTCATTACAAAGTCAATGCACAGCAAGAGATCTTCATTGCAGTCAGCAATAGTCATTACAAAGTCAGGGAATAGCAAGAGATCTTCATTGCAGTGAGCGTTTATCATTACAAAGTCAGGGAATAGCAAGAGATCTTCATTGCAGTCAGCGATTGTCATTACAAAGTCAGGGAATAGCAAGAGATCTTCATTGCAGTGAGCGTTTATCATTACAAAGTCAGGGAATAGCAAGAGATCTTCATTGCAGTCAGCGATTGTCATTACAAAGTCAGGGAATAGCAAGAGATCTTCATTGCAGTCAGCGATTATCATTACAAAGTCAGGGAAAAGCAAGAGATCTTCATTGCAGTGAGCGATTATCATTACAAAGTCAGGGAATAGCAAGAGATCTTCATTGCAGTCAGCGATTGTCAATACAAAGTCAGGGAATAGCAAGAGATCTTCATTGCAGTGAGCGATTGTCAATACAAAGTCAGGGAATAGCAAAAGATCTTCATTGCAGTGAGCGATTATCATTACAAAGTCAGGGAAAAGCAAGAGATCTTCATTGCAGTCAGCGATTGTCATTACAAAGTCAGGGAATAGCAAAAGATCTTCATTGCAGTCAGTGATAGTCATTACAAAGTCAATGCACAGCAAGAGATCTTCATTGCAGTCAGCAATAGTCATTACAAAGTCAGGGAATAGCAAGAGATCTTCATTGCAGTGAGCGTTTATCATTACAAAGTCAGGGAATAGCAAGAGATCTTCATTGCAGTCAGCGATTGTCATTACAAAGTCAGGGAATAGCAAGAGATCTTCATTGCAGTGAGCGTTTATCATTACAAAGTCAGGGAATAGCAAGAGATCTTCATTGCAGTCAGCGATTGTCATTACAAAGTCAGGGAATAGCAAGAGATCTTCATTGCAGTTAGCGATTATCATTACAAAGTCAGGGAATAGCAAGAGAACTTCATTGCAGTGAGCGATTATCGTTACAAAGTCAGGGAATAGCAAGAGATCTTCATTGCCGTCAGCGATTGTCATTATAAAGTCAATGCACAGCAAGAGATCTTCATTGCAGTCAGCGTTAGTCATTACAATGTCAGGGAATAGCAACAGATCTTCATTGCGGTCAGCGATTGTCATTACAAAGTCAATGCACAGCAAGAGATCTTCATTGCAGTCAGCGATTGTCATTACAGAGTCAGTGCACAGCAAGAGATCTTCATTACAGTCAGTGATAGTCATTATAAAGTCAATGCACAGCAAGAGATCTTCATTGCAGTCAGCGTTAGTCATTACAATGTCAGGGAATAGCAACAGATCTTCATTGCGGTCAGCGATTGTCATTACAAAGTCAATGCACAGCAAGAGATCTTCATTGCAGTCAGCGATTGTCATTACAAAGTCAGGGAATAGCAAGAGATCTTCATTGCAGTCAGTGAGAGTCATTACAAAGTCAGGGAATAGCAAGAGATCTTCATTGCAGTCAGCGATTGTCAATACAAAGTCAGGGAATAGCAAGAGATCTTCATTGCAGTCAGCGATTGTCATTACAAAGTCAGGGAATAGCAAGAGATCTTCATTGCAGTCAGCGATTATCATTGCAAAGTCAGGGAATAGCAAGAGATCTTCATTGCAGTCAGCGATTGTCATTACAAAGTCAGGGAATAGCAAGAGATCTTCATTGCAGTCAGCGATAGTAATTCCAAAGTCAGGGAATAGCAAGAGATCTTCATTGCAGTCAGTGATAGTCATTACAAAGTCAGGGAATAGCAAGAGATCTTCATTGCAGTCAGCAATTGTAATTACAAAGTCAGGGAATAGCAAGAGATCTTCATTGCAGTCAGTGATAGTCATTACAAAGTCTTGGAATAGCAAGAGATCTTCATTGCAGTCAGTGATAGTCATTACAAAGTCAATGCACAGCAAGAGATCTTCATTGCAGTCAGCAATAGTAATTCCAAAGTCAGGGAATAGCAAGAGATCTTCATTGCGGTCAGCGATTGTCATTACAAAGTCAGGGAATAGCAAGAGATCTTCATTGCAGTGAGCGATTGTCATTACAAAGTCAGGGAAAAGCAAGAGATCTTCATTGCAGTCAGCGATTGTCATTACAAAGTCAGTGAAAAGCAAGAGATCTTCATTGCAGTCAGCGATTATTATTACAATGTCAGGGAATAGCAGGAGATCTTCATTGCAGTGAGCAATTATCATTACAAAGTCAGGGAATAGCAAGAGATCTTCATTGCAGTCAGTGATTGTCATTACAAAGTCAGGGAAAAGCAAGAGATCTTCATTGCAGTCAGCGATTATTATTACAATGTCAGGGAATAGCAAGAGATCTTCATTGCAGTCAGCGATTATCATTACAAAGTCAGGGAAAAGCAAGAGATCTTCATTGCAGTGAGCGATTGTCATTACAAAGTCAGGGAATAGCAAGAGATCTTCATTGCAGTCAGTGATAGTCATTACAAAGTCAATGCACAGCAAGAGATCTTCATTGCAGTCAGCAATAGTCATTACAAAGTCAGGGAAAAGCAAGAGATCTTCATTGCAGTGAGCGTTTATCATTACAAAGTCAGGGAATAGCAAGAGATCTTCATTGCAGTGAGCGTTTATCATTACAAAGTCAGGGAATAGCAAGAGATCTTCATTGCAGTGAGCGATTGTCATTACAAAGTCAGGGAATAGCAAGAGATCTTCATTGCAGTCAGTGATTGTCATTACAAAGTCAGGGAATAGCAAGAGATCTTCATGGCAGTCAGCAATTGTAATTAAAAAGTCAGGGAATAGCAAGAGATCTTCTTTTCAGTCAGCGATTGTCATTACAAAGTCAGGGAATAGCAAGAGATCTTCTTTTCAGTCAGCGATTGTCATTACAAAGTCAGGGAAAAGCAAGAGATCTTCATTGCAGTCAGTGATTGTCATTACAAAGTCAATGCACAGCAAGAGATCTTCTTTTCAGTCAGCGATTGTCATTACAAAGTCAGGGAATAGCAAGAGATCTTCTTTTCAGTCAGCGATTGTCATTACAAAGTCAGGGAATAGCAAGAGATCTTCATTGCAGTGAGCGATTATCATTACAAAGTCAGGGAATAGCAAGAGATCTTCATTGCAGTCAGCGATTGTCATTACAAAGTCAATGCACAGCAAGAGATCTTCATTGCAGTTAGTGATAGTCATTACAAAGTCAGGGAATAGCAAGAGATCTTCTTTTCAGTCAGCGATTGTCATTACAAAGTCAATGCACAGCAAGAGATCTTCATTGCAGTTAGTGATAGTCATTACAGTCAGCGATTGTCATTACAAAGTCAATGCACAGCAAGAGATCTTCATTGCAGTTAGTGATAGTCATTACAAAGTCAGGGAATAGCAAGAGATCTTCTTTTCAGTCAGCGATTGTCATTACAAAGTCAATGCACAGCAAGAGATCTTCATTGCAGTTAGTGATAGTCATTACAAAGTCAGGGAATAGCAAGAGATCTTCATGCAGTGAGCGATTACCATTACAACGTCAGGAAAAAGCAAGAGATCTTCATTGCAGTCAGTGCATAGCATTAGATCTTCATTGCAGTCAGTGATAGTAATTCCAAAGTCAGGGAATAGCAAGAGATCTTCATTGCAGTCAGTGATAGTAATTCCAAAGTCAGGGAATAGCAAGAGATCTTCATTGCGGTCAGCGATTGTCATTACAAAGTCAGGGAATAGCAAGAGATCTTCATTGCAGTGAGCGATTGTCATTACAAAGTCAGGGAAAAGCAAGAGATCTTCATTGCAGTCAGCGATTGTCATTACAAAGTCAGTGAAAAGCAAGAGATCTTCATTGCAGTCAGCGATTATTATTACAATGTCAGGGAATAGCAGGAGATCTTCATTGCAGTGAGCAATTATCATTACAAAGTCAGGGAATAGCAAGAGATCTTCATTGCAGTCAGTGATTGTCATTACAAAGTCAGGGAAAAGCAAGAGATCTTCATTGCAGTCAGCGATTATTATTACAATGTCAGGGAATAGCAAGAGATCTTCATTGCAGTCAGCGATTGTCATTACAAAGTCAGGGAATAGCAAGAGATCTTCATTGCAGTGAGCGATTATCATTACAAAGTCAGGGAAAAGCAAGAGATCTTCATTGCAGTGAGCGATTGTCATTACAAAGTCAGGGAATAGCAAGAGATCTTCATTGCAGTCAGTGATAATCATTACAAAGTCAGGGAAAAGCAAGAGATCTTCATTGCAGTCAGCGATTGTCATTACAAAGTCAGGGAATAGCAAGAGATCTTCATTGCAGTCAGTGATAGTCATTACAAAGTCAATGCACAGCAAGAGATCTTCATGGCAGTCAGCAATTGTAATTACAAAGTCAGGGAATAGCAAGAGATCTTCTTTTCAGTCAGCGATTGTCATTACAAAGTCAGGGAATAGCAAGAGATCTTCATTGCAGTGAGCGATTATCATTACAAAGTCAGGGAATAGCAAGAGATCTTCATTGCAGTGAGCGATTGTCATTACAAAGTCAGGGAATAGCAAGAGATCTTCTTTTCAGTCAGCGATTGTCATTACAAAGTCAGGGAATAGCAAGAGATCTTCATTGCAGTCAGCAATTGTAATTACAAAGTCAGGGAATAGGAAGAGATCTTCATTGCAGTCAGTGATAGTCATTACAAAGTCAGGGAATAGCAAGAGATCTTCATTGCAGTTAGTGATAGTCATTACAAAGTCAGGGAATAGCAAGAGATCTTCATTGCAGTCAGTGATAGTAATTCCAAAGTCAGGGAATAGCAAGAGATCTTCATTGCAGTGAGCGATTGTCATTACAAAGTCAGGGAAAAGCAAGAGATCTTCATTGCAGTCAGCGATTGTCATTACAAAGTCAGGGAAATGCAAGAGATCTTCATTGCAGTCAGCGATTATTATTACAATGTCAGGGAATAGCAGGAGATCTTCTTTGCAGTGAGCGATTATCATTACAAAGTCAGGGAATAGCAAGAGATCTTCATTGCAGTCAGCGATTATCATTACAAAGTCAGGGAAAAGCAAGAGATCTTCATTGCAGTGAGCGATTATCATTACAAAGTCAGGGAATAGCAAGAGATCTTCATTGCAGTCAGCGATTGTCAATACAAAGTCAGGGAATAGCAAGAGATCTTCATTGCAGTGAGCGATTGTCATTACAAAGTCAGGGAAAAGCAAGAGATCTTCATTGCAGTGAGCGATTGTCATTACAAAGTCAGGGAAAAGCAAGAGATCTTCATTGCAGTCAGCGATTGTCATTACAAAGTCAGGGAATAGGAAGAGATCTTCATTGCAGTCAGTGATAGTCATTACAAAGTCAATGCACAGCAAGAGATCTTCATTGCAGTCAGCAATAGTCATTACAAAGTCAGGGAATAGCAAGAGATGTTCATTGCAGTGAGCGTTTATCATTACAAAGTCAGGGAATAGCAAGAGATCTTCATTGCAGTCAGCGATTGTCATTACAAAGTCAGGGAATAGCAAGAGATCTTCATTGCAGTGAGCGTTTATCATTACAAAGTCAGGGAATAGCAAGAGATCTTCATTGCAGTCAGCGATTGTCATTACAAAGTCAATGCACAGCAAGAGATCTTCATTGTAGTGAGCGATTATCATTACAAAGTCAGGGAATAGCAAGAGATCTTCATTGCAGTGAGCGATTGTCATTACAAAGTCAGGGAATAGCAAGAGATCTTCATTGCAGTCAGCGATTGTCATTACAAAGTCAGGGAATAGCAAGAGATCTTCATTGCAGTGAGCGATTATCATTACAAAGTCAGGGAATAGCAAGAGAACTTCATTGCAGTGAGCGATTATCATTACAAAGTCAGGGAATAGCAAGAGATCTTCATTGCCGTCAGCGATTATCATTACAGAGTCAGTGCACAGCAAGAGATCTTCATTGCAGTCAGCGATTGTCATTACAAAGTCAGGGAATAGCAAGAGATCTTCATTGCAGTCAGTGATAGTCATTACAAAGTCAATGCACAGCAAGAGATCTTCATGGCAGTCAGCAATTGTAATTACAAAGTCAGGGAATAGCAAGAGATCTTCTTTTCAGTCAGCGATTGTCATTACAAAGTCAGGGAATAGCAAGAGATCTTCTTTTCAGTCAGCGATTGTCATTACAAAGTCAGGGAATAGCAAGAGATCTTCATTGCAGTGAGCGATTATCATTACAAAGTCAGGGAATAGCAAGAGATCTTCATTGCAGTGAGCGATTGTCATTACAACGTCAGTGCATAGCAAGAGATCTTCATTGCGGTCAGCGATTGTCATTACAAAGTCAGGGAATAGCAAGAGATCTTCTTTTCAGTCAGCGATTGTCATTACAAAGTCAGGGAATAGCAAGAGATCTTCATTGCAGTCAGCAATTGTAATTACAAAGTCAGGGAATAGGAAGAGATCTTCATTGCAGTCAGTGATAGTCATTACAAAGTCAGGGAATAGCAAGAGATCTTCATTGCAGTTAGTGATAGTCATTACAAAGTCAGGGAATAGCAAGAGATCTTCATTGCAGTCAGTGATAGTAATTCCAAAGTCAGGGAATAGCAAGAGATCTTCATTGCAGTGAGCGATTGTCATTACAAAGTCAGGGAAAAGCAAGAGATCTTCATTGCAGTCAGCGATTGTCATTACAAAGTCAGGGAAATGCAAGAGATCTTCATTGCAGTCAGCGATTATTATTACAATGTCAGGGAATAGCAGGAGATCTTCTTTGCAGTGAGCGATTATCATTACAAAGTCAGGGAATAGCAAGAGATCTTCATTGCAGTCAGCGATTGTCAATACAAAGTCAGGGAATAGCAAGAGATCTTCATTGCAGTGAGCGATTGTCATTACAAAGTCAGGGAAAAGCAAGAGATCTTCATTGCAGTGAGCGATTGTCATTACAAAGTCAGGGAAAAGCAAGAGATCTTCATTGCAGTCAGCGATTGTCATTACAAAGTCAGGGAATAGGAAGAGATCTTCATTGCAGTCAGTGATAGTCATTACAAAGTCAATGCACAGCAAGAGATCTTCATTGCAGTCAGCAATAGTCATTACAAAGTCAGGGAATAGCAAGAGATGTTCATTGCAGTGAGCGTTTATCATTACAAAGTCAGGGAATAGCAAGAGATCTTCATTGCAGTCAGCGATTGTCATTACAAAGTCAGGGAATAGCAAGAGATCTTCATTGCAGTGAGCGTTTATCATTACAAAGTCAGGGAATAGCAAGAGATCTTCATTGCAGTCAGCGATTGTCATTACAAAGTCAATGCACAGCAAGAGATCTTCATTGTAGTGAGCGATTATCATTACAAAGTCAGGGAATAGCAAGAGATCTTCATTGCAGTGAGCGATTGTCATTACAAAGTCAGGGAATAGCAAGAGATCTTCATTGCAGTCAGCGATTGTCATTACAAAGTCAGGGAATAGCAAGAGATCTTCATTGCAGTGAGCGATTATCATTACAAAGTCAGGGAATAGCAAGAGATCTTCATTGCCGTCAGCGATTATCATTACAGAGTCAGTGCACAGCAAGAGATCTTCATTACAGTCAGTGATAGTCATTATAAAGTCAATGCACAGCAAGAGATCTTCATTGCAGTCAGCGATTATCATTACAATGTCAGGGAATAGCAACAGATCTTCATTGCGGTCAGCGAGTGTCATTACAAAGTCAATGCACAGCAAGAGATCTTCATTGCAGTCAGCGTTAGTCACTCTTAAGTCAGTGCATAGCAAAAGATCTTCATTGCAGTCAGTGATAGTCATTACAAAGTCAGGGAAAAGCAAGAGATCTTCATTGCAGTCAGCGATTATCATTACAATTTCAGGGAATAGCAAGAGATCTTCATTGCGGTCAGCGATTGTCATTACAAAGTCAATGCACAGCAAGAGATTCTCATTGCAGTCAGTGATAGTCATTACAAAGTCAAGCAATAGCAAGAGATCTTCATTGCAGTCAGTGATAGTCATTACAAAGTCAGGCAATAGCAAGAGATCTTCATTGCAGTCAGTGATTGTCATTACAAAGTCAGGGAATAGCAAGAGATCTTCATTGCAGTCAGTGATTGTCATTACAAAGTCAGGGAATAGCAAGAGATCTTCATTGCAGTCAGTGATAGTCATTACAAAGTCAGGGAATAGCAAGAGATCTTCATTGCAGTCAGTGATTGTCATTACAAAGTCAGGCAATAGCAAGAGATCTTCATTGCAGTCAGCGATTGTCATTACAAAGTCAGGGAATAGCAAGAGATCTTCATTGCAGTCAGTGATTGTCATTACAAAGTCAGGGAATAGCAAGAGATCTTCATTGCAGTCAGTGATAGTCATTATAAAGTCAGGGAATAGCAAGAGATCTTCATTGCAGTCAGTGATAGTCATTATAAAGTCAGGGAATGACAAGAGATCTTCATTGCAGTCAGCGATTGTCATTACAAAGTCGGGGAATAGCAAGAGATCTTCATTGCAGTCAGCGATTGTCATTACAAAGTCAGGGAATAGCAAGAGATCTTCATTGCAGTCAGTGATAGTCATTACAACGTCAGTGCATAGCAGGAGATCTTCATTGCAGTGAGCAATTATCATTACAAAGTCAGGGAATAGCAAGAGATCTTCATTGCAGTCAGCAATAGTCATTACAAAGTTAGGGAAAAGCAAGAGATCTTCATTGCAGTCAGTGATAGTCATTACAACGTCAGTGCATAGCAGGAGATCTTCATTGCAGTCAGCAATAGTCATTACAAAGTTAGGGAAAAGCAAGAGATCTTCATTGCAGTCAGTGATAGTCATTACAACGTCAGTGCATAGCAGGAGATCTTCATTGCAGTGAGCAATTATCATTACAAAGTCAGGGAATAGCAAGAGATCTTCATTGCAGTCAGCAATAGTCATTACAAAGTCAGGGAAAAGCAAGAGATCTTCATTGCAGTGAGCGATTATCATTACAATGTCAGGGAATAGCAGGAGATCTTCATTGCAGTCAGCGATTGTCATTACAAAGTCAGGGAATAGCAAGAGATCTTCATTGTTGTCAGCGATTGTCAATACAAAGTCAGGGAAAAGCAAGAGATCTTCATTGCAGTGAGCGATTATCATTACAAAGTCAGGGAATAGCAAGAGATCTTCATTGCAGTCAGCGATTGTCATTACAAAGTCAGGGAATAGCAAGAGATCTTCATTGTTGTCAGCGATTGTCAATACAAAGTCAGGGAATAGCAAGACATCTTCATTGCAGTCAGTGATAGTCATTACAAAGTCAATGCACAGCAAGAGATCTTCATTGCAGTCAGCAATAGTCATTACAAAGTCAGGGAATAGCAAGAGATCTTCATTGCAGTCAGTGATAGTCATTACAAAGTCAGGGAATAGCAAGAGATCTTCATTGCAGTCAGCGATTGTCATTATGTAGTTGTTTACAGATATTCCTCACCGAGAGGATTCAGTTAAACACAACACTGAGATTCAAAATAATACAAATGATTTATTTCACATAAGTGGTGTAAAAATATACATAAGGCAGTTACACGAAGTCACCTGATTCCTCCCTGCAGGGGTAAAGCTCGCTGGCGCGCGGGGAAGGACGGAGCCTGGCTGGGAGACACCAGCTGTGTCTCCCAGCCGGCACAGCACACATCTCCCCCTCCGCTTTGGGGTGTCGGTTTTTAAACCCTAGCTGTTGCCCAAGTTTGGTCTTCGGATCTGGATACTTTAGACTAATGACTCTGTTTACGGGAAAGTTATCAGCAGGTCACTTCGACCTGGCATGTTCCCGGAGCAGCCCCGCTTGCCAAGAACTTTCCAGATGTGGGAGAGTGAACATCCTGTTCACATAAGAGGTTCACGTCCTGGACACACAAACTCTGTAACTCCTAGTCTGACGATCTTACTTCATGCCTGCACTTATGAAAACCTATTCCTGTTAATACCTACATAGAGTACAGACTCCATCCTATACATTCTGAGCATATATTCCATCCCCAGTACACATTTTCCACTACAATCCCTCCTCTGGGGCTTCCTAAAGCACCACCATAGTCGAAACATTCATACACATGCTATACAACCTAACACATGCAAATTATCCCCAACTGAAACAGCACTTACTCACATACTGTCCCACAAAATCCTCTAGATCAGAACAGAGTCAACTAAGTAAATTATTAAATTAACTTTATCCTTAGCTTAACAGAACTGGCATCACATTAAACACAATTCCAATAAACAAAATGAACCTTTGAGCTTAACATACGACTTAACATTACTAAATCCTGCAGTGGAGGAAGGTGACTCTCTATTCAAATCGAATGTCACATTAACCCACAAAACCCAGAGTCTGAGAGATGTCGTGAAGGTCGGCGTTCCATCCGGGTCATGTCCTGTATGTGTTTCCTCTGGAACAGGTGTGTGTTGGTGTGTGATGTGTTTTGTGCGGCTAAGGACGGCGATCCGCCCACGCCCTGTAGCCGTGTTGGTCAGATGGACACATGACAGGGCTGTGTCTGGAGTCTTGTTAGTGGTTTGTGTCATAGAGATGTTGCTCCTGAAGATCCAGGCTGCTGACATGAGGCGTCGGCCACCCTCTATGACGGACTGGTTACTTCTAGGAGATCGGTTCTGATAGCTCAAGGGCATATGGTATAATCTTTTCCTCTACATGATCCTGGATCCGAATCCTCTGTGTCCAGATCCCCAGCGCCTGTGTTCACTCCAGCGCCTGGACTGTTACTGCAGCTTTAACCTGAGAGCAGATAGCTGAGAGGCACATAGACAAATGTGCAACACATGCATCGCAGCTGAAACCTATGGGGGTGTTAATCCAACTCCACACCCTCCTCTCATACTAACATGACCTGTGGAAGAAAGTTGTGAACGTTAGAGAGGTGGTTGGTGTGATGGGGTCCACTGCTGCGGTGCCTAGAGAGAGTGAACCCAAGTTGTTAGGGTGAGCTCCGGGTTTAAGAAACCACATTCAGTCTGGAACAGCTGAACCTGTCACCAATAACAACCAGCTCCTCCTTGTTTGGGTTTAAGATTACATCATTGAGCTAAGATGGGAAATTATTACATTATATAACAACAACATCAACAAACATCAGACATTTCTCATGGTCAGTCTGTGAAACCTTGTTTCAGTCAGTCAGTCGGGTCTTTATGTCATGAACTCAGGTTTTATCGTGCACGTGAGCTGGGAGGGAGACCTCCCGCTCAGAATGAACTGCAGTTTAACTACTCATCCTGCTGAAGGAATCAGCAGTGTCGTTTAGGTGTTGCTTAGGGGGCCCCCTCCTCCATGATGGTAGACGCTGGTTCCATGTTTTTTCCTGCAGAAAACACTCGAGTGTAAATTAATGATCTGTTTTTCATGGGACCTCTGATCGATTAGTTACCATTAGTCACTCAAGCAAAGCTTCATGCAATGTTAATCCTGCACACACACACATATAATGACACAATCACAATGTTTTTCTATTTTTATGTAATACTGTAATCGTTAACGCATCTCTGCCATTCAATTAACTTCAATTAAATTCACTCCTCTCATAGGGAACCAATCCCTCCTCACTTCAGAGACCTGCTCATAGGTTAAAGGTAACAGGCTGGGAAATTAACTTCAACCAGCAGTCAAACCATAGAGCAACATGCTATGAGCTACACACACATTGTCACACTCCTCCTTTAGGCCCGTTCATGCCGTCTGTCTAACAAGAAACACACAATAGTGACGTGTTCTCATAGAACCAAAGCAGGAGCCTGCTGCAACAACACATTAATGGTTTCAAATGACATGTGACCCTCTGGGGACCACACAAGTTTTTCCCCATAACTTTCCAGCTCCGTCAGTTTTTATCGTCTCTCTCAGGGGTTGCACAATTGTTCAATATCATCCATCCAGTCTACTCTGCAGCCTGTCATTCCTAAGAAAGTCAGCATTTCCCGGACTGTGGTTGGATTGGGACCCTAGACACAGCTTCCAATTGAGACAGACCCAGCGCGTGTTCCCTGTATGATCAACCTCCCCAAATACTCCACTTGGTCTTTTCAGTACTGAAGCTTATTAGATGCTTTATGGCCTCTTTCAGCCAACAACAAAGTGATGGAACCACATGACACGTTTCTAGACTAGGTGAACACTCATCAACCTATGAATTCAAAGAGATGTCAACTATATTCACTCAGTATCACACTGAAAACCCAGAACACAGATCAACCACTGAACCACTGAGCATCAGGTAGAACATCCGACACCAGAGCATGTGGATCTGGAACCTCAGCTTGGATTCTAAGGGGACTCTAAGCTTTACCCTCATACATGCATCTATACTTATCTACACTTATTAGTAGACTAAGTGGTGTTTTAAGAAAATACATACACCCTAAACTAACTCTTGGTCCCATTTTAATCGTGGCTTTTTATTTCTCTCTTTTCTCTTTCTCTTTTTTTTTTTTAATTATCATTCTTTTTTTTCTTTCAAGTCATGGGGCCTAACTACCTCAACTTGTGGTCTGCTAATAAGATAAATTTTTTAATGCTGATCTTCGGAATCTGTCTTTTAAATAATGGGGTGTGCAGTGGGACGAACATGCAGGCCGTGATGCTGTTGGCTTTGATAAAGTCCACTGCTATGTCAGTAGAGTGCAAAGTTCATAAATGTCTTTTATGCACTTCTCCTCAGTCATTGACAACATGCAGTTGCTTCACCATGATTCTCTCTTCTTTTTTTTTTCGTCCGTGCCAGTGTTTTTCCTTCTTCTTTTTTTTTTCTTTTTTAATCAAGAGCACGGCTCCTGCCAGCAATGACTGCTGGCCACGGGCTGATGTTGATGACAGCCAATATCCTCAGATCCCAGCGTCTCAGGGATTCTGCCTTCGTCTCCTTTAATTTACGTGGAGTTTTCCGCTGATCCATGTAGGACACTGATCTCTTACATGTCCAAGTCTTCCACAACTGGAACATTTTCCAGCTGCACTTCCTCGTCCGGCTCCTCTGCCCCGGTCGGTAGGAAACCCTCCTCTCGTCCTTGGAGGTCCTGTCCACCATCCTGGCTGGATGTATATCACCTGGGGCTCGGCCATGACGGGTGTTGTAGCTGATGTCTGAGGTGCTCGGGCTGGTTCAGCAGGGGTCACCACTGTCGGTCTTTTCCTCTTTTTCTCATTCGACGGCTGGTGTTTCAGTTCGTTTGCTGGCTCCTTATCTGTCTGCTTCTGATGAACAGCATTAGCAAACAACTTTGTTACAACATCCACCACATGACCAGTGAAATGATCACATGACACGTTACACAGTCTCCCAGCTTCTCTTAGTTTGCTCTGAGATGGTGGCAAACCACTGATGATCACTGCAACCAGGCTGAATATCCTCACGTGCCTCCTTCACTCTAGATGACGTCACTGGTTTCCCAGAAGCTGCTTTCCTCCCAGTGTCTGTGGGAGATCTCAGTTCTCTCGTCGTCTCCAGCTGCTTCAGTCTCTCTCACATCCTCAACCTGCTTATTCGTGTCACCACACTCCCGTTAATGCTCTTTATCTACCTCTGACATGCAGACCACTTGTACAACAGGGATCTCTACCTGAAATGTTCACTGCCTTCAAACAAACTTCTGATAACTCATCTAACTCCTCTGACCTAAAATGTTCTTTTCTCTCACAGGCATTTGTGCAGCATACGGAGGGGTTTCCCTACTAAACTAACTTTTTCACATGTCTAATCTTGTGATTTTTATTAAAACTTCCATTTCAACACACTGCCTCAGGTCAAACGTTCCCCCCAATGGCCAGGGTGACGTAGTCTTCTGCGTTCACTGGATTAATTTATTTTAATATCTACAAATTTCTTCCGTCAAAAGCGGATTCTTGTTCACCTCGACAGGAGACGTGTTCTTAGTGCCAGACTCCATGACTCTACGTGATGTGACTGTATGTCTTATGTCTGTGACGTAACTTAATGACTAAGTGTTTTCTGTTACACAAAACTTCAAACCTCATTGTCCAGATTCAAACAACAGTGGAGTACGTAATTTGAGCTCTAAGCAGCCTCAAAAGCTAAATACCACAGCTGCTTCGTCACAATGTGAACCTAGGAGCTTCTCTCTGCTCAAGCTTTCACACACACACTTTGAACAGAAAGGGAGGAGGCTGGCTGGGCTTATGTGTAATAGCCCCTGACCACCAGGAGATGCGCTGTCTCACCCACAGCCTCAAAGCCAATCGTGGACCGCGCGTTCACACAAAATCCCTCCTCTTTAAAAAACAGGAGAGCGCGGTCACTCTAATAACACTGTGAATAATTATCCACCAACAACCAACCACAGCGAGGCAAACACTCTCAATGTTTTATGGTCAATTCAAATCTTAGGTTTCTCATCCCCAAAAAGTTCATAAAAGCAAACACAGCAAAAACAGCTCCACAGCGCAGCCTCTAGAGCCGCTGCTTTACATTAACCCTTCAGCTCCCAGCTCTGACAGTAATGCAGCACAACCAAACAAAGCAGATTCACAAACATTCAACAGCTTTTTATCAGCAATAAACACACAAATCACCACATAGCTGATACACATAAACACAGCGCACAGATACCCAAGCACATACACATATATATATGAAGCTTCATTAATTCATATGCATATACCTTAAACACGTTTCAGTCTAGACTCCTTTCTCACAGAAAAGCGCTTTTCACCGGGTTTTTCTTATAAACTCAGGTACCTCTGCCGTGGCGAAAATTTACACCTGGGTTGATCTGGCCCAGGCTAATGTAACTTTTCCCACGTTATAACTCGCAGTTACAAACAGTCTAATCTATTTCTAGATTAAATATTAGTCCCTAATTAATTCAGCACAACAAAATACTTCTGGGGCCACATCCCCCTGCGAGCGCACAAACAGACTGTTGCCTCTGCAAACCTCTGTGCTGTTTTCTCAACTCTAATGTGGGTACTTTTCCAATCCGCGTTGAGCACCTGGGCCTAATTAACCATGCAGAGCCCGTGCAAATCAGTCTTTTGTACTTATGCAACCATTCAAATAATAATTTCCGTTCACTAACCCCAGACTCAAAACGCCCATAATTTAGAGTTTCCAACCCGTGTCTGTTAAAACTTTTTTAGTGGTCAATAGGCTGCATCATTTTCCTCCTTATAGACACATCAATGAAACAAACAAAACACAACACATACAGCAGCAGTTATTTAAGCAGCAAAAGCAGAAGTGACTCCGTATAAAAGCCTTCACCACCACGGTGGGGTTTCCCTCACACCAAATTCTTTTCTTAAGGTAGCCAAATTAGAATTTAACTGTTCAGGTCGCCTTGCGACTTTGTTAAACAATCTTACCGAAATTCTCCAACTGATCCCAGACACAGAGAACGTTAAAGAAAAGCAAAACGCAGCTTTTTACCTGTGGCCACACACGACGTCGTCTGTGTCCAGAAACCAGCCACAGAATTTGGCTCCCTTTTGCCTTCTTCGTGACGCCAAGAATCTGTAGTTGTTTACAGATATTCCTCACCGAGAGGATTCAGTTAAACACAACACTGAGATTCAAAATAATACAAATGATTTATTTCACATAAGTGGTGTAAAAATATACATAAGGCAGTTACACGAAGTCACCTGATTCCTCCCTGCAGGGGTAGAGCTCGCTGGCGCGCGGGAAAGGACGGAGCCTGGCTGGGAGACACCAGCTGTGTCTCCCAGCCGGCACAGCACACATCTCCCCCTCCGCTTTGGGGTGTCGGTTTTTAAACCCTAGCTGTTGCCCAAGTTTGGTCTTCGGATCTGGATACTTTAGACTAATGACTCTGTTTACGGGAAAGTTATCAGCAGGTCACTTCGACCTGGCATGTTCCCGGAGCAGCCCCGCTTGCCAAGAACTTTCCAGATGTGGGAGAGTGAACATCCTGTTCACATAAGAGGTTCACGTCCTGGACACACAAACTCTGTAACTCCTAGTCTGACGATCTTACTTCATGCCTGCACTTATGAAAACCTATTCCTGTTAATACCTACATAGAGTACAGACTCCATCCTATACATTCTGAGCATATATTCCATCCCCAGTACACATTTTCCACTACAATTACAAAGTCAGGGAATAGCAAGAGATCTTCATTGCAGTGAGCGTTTATCATTACAAAGTCAGGGAATAGCAAGAGATCTTCATTGCAGTCAGCGATTGTCATTACAAAGTCAATGCACAGCAAGAGATCTTCATTGTAGTGAGCGATTATCATTACAAAGTCAGGGAATAGCAAGAGATCTTCATTGCAGTGAGCGATTATCATTACAAAGTCAGGGAATAGCAAGAGAACTTCATTGCAGTGAGCGATTATCATTACAAAGTCAGGGAATAGCAAGAGATCTTCATTGCAGTCAGTGATAGTCATTACAAAGTCAGGGAAAAGCAAGAGAACTTCATTGCAGTGAGCGATTATCATTACAAAGTCAGGGAATAGCAAGAGATCTTCATTGCAGTCAGCGATTATCATTACAGAGTCAGTGCACAGCAAGAGATCTTAATTACAGTCAGTGATAGTCATTATAAAGTCAATGCACAGCAAGAGAACTTCATTGCAGTCAGCGATTATCATTACAATGTCAGGGAATAGCAACAGATCTTCATTGCGGTCAGCGATTGTCATTACAAAGTCAATGCACAGCAAGAGATCTTCATTGCAGTCAGCGTTAGTCACTCTTAAGTCAGTGCATAGCAAAAGATCTTCATTGCAGTCAGTGATAGTCATTACAAAGTCAGGGAAAAGCAAGAGATCTTCATTGCAGTCAGCGATTATCATTACAATGTCAGGGAATAGCAAGAGATCTTCATTGCGGTCAGCGATTGTCATTACAAAGTCAGGCAATAGCAAGAGATCTTCATTGCAGTCAGTGATAGTCATTACAAAGTCAGGCAATAGCAAGAGATCTTCATTGCAGTCATTGATTGTCATTACAAAGTCAGGGAATAGCAAGAGATCTTCATTGCAGTCAGTGATAGTCATTATAAAGTCAGGGAATAGCAAGAGATCTTCATTGCAGTCAGTGATAGTCATTATAAAGTCAGGGAATAGCAAGAGATCTTCATTGCAGTCAGTGATTGTCATTACAAAGTCAGGGAATGACAAGAGATCTTCATTGCAGTCAGTGATAGTCATTACAAAGTCAGGGAATGACAAGAGATCTTCATTGCAGTCAGCGATTGTCATTACAAAGTCGGGGAATAGCAAGAGATCTTCATTGCAGTCAGCGATTGTCATTACAAAGTCAGGGAATAGCAATATCTTCATTGCAGTCAGCGATTGTCATTACAAAGTCGGGGAATAGCAAGAGATCTTCATTGCAGTCAGTGATAGTCATTATAAAGTCAGGGAATAACAAGAGATCTTCATTGCAGTCAGCGATTGTCATTACAAAGTCGGGGAATAGCAAGAGATCTTCATTGCAGTCAGTGATTGTCATTACAAAGTCAGGGAATAGCAAGAGATCTTCATTGCAGTCAGTGATAGTCATTATAAAGTCAGGGAATAGCAAGAGATCTCATTGCAGTCAGCGAATGACATTACAAAGTCGGAGAATAGCAAGAGATCTTCATTGCAGTCAGCGAATGTCAGTACAAAGTCAGTGAATAGCAAGAGATCCTTATTGCAGTCAGCGATAGTCATTACAAAGTCAGGGAAAAGCAACAGATCGTCATTGTAGTCAACGATTGTCATTACAACGTCAGGGAATAGCAAGAGATCTTCATTGCAGTCAGTGATAGTCATTATAAAGTCAGGGAATAGCAAGAGATCTTCATTGCGGTCAGCGATTGTCATTACAAAGTCAATGCACAGCAAGAGATCTTCATTGCAGTCGGCGATTATCATTACAAAGTCAGTGCACAGCAAGAGATCTTCATTGCAGTCAGTGATAGTAATTACAAAGTCAGTAAATAGCAAGAGATCTTCATTGCAGTGAGCGATTGTCAGTACAATGTTAGTGCATAGCAAGATGTCTTCTTTTCAGTCAGCGATTATCATTACAAAGTCAGGGAATAGCAAGAGATCTTCATTGCAGTCAACGATTGTCATTACAAAGTCAATGCACAGCAAGAGATCTTCATTGCAGTCAGTGATAGTAATTACAAAGTCAGGGTATAGCAAGAGATCTTCATTGCAGTCAGCGAATGTCATTACAAAGTCAGGGAATAGCAAGAGATCTCATTGCAGTCAACGATTGTCATTACAAGGTCAGGGAATAGCAAGAGATCTCATTGCAGTCAACGATTGTCATTACAAAGTCAGGGAATAGCAAGAGATCTTCATTGCAGTCAGTGAAAGTCATTACAAAGTCAGGGAATAGCAAGAGATCTTCATTGCAGTCAGTGATAGTCATTACAAAGTCAGGGAAAAGCAAGAGATCTTCATTGCAGTCAGCGATTGTCATTATAAAGTCAGGGAATACAAGAGATCTTGATTGCAGTCAGTGATAGTTATTACAAAGTCAGGGAATAGCAAGAGATCTTCATTGCAGTCAGTGATTGTCATTACAAAGTCAAGGAATAGCAAGAGATCTTCATTGCAGTCAACGATTGTCATTACAAAGTCAGGGAATAGCAAGAGATCTTCATTGCAGTCAACGATTGTCATTACAAAGTCAGGGAATAGCAAGAGATCTTCATTGCAGTCAACGATTGTCATTACAAAGTCAGGTAATAGCAAGAGATCTTCATTGCAGTCAACGATTGTCATTACAAAGTCAGGGAATAGCAAGAGATCTTCATTGCAGTCAGTGAAAGTCATTACAAAGTCAGGGAATAGCAAGAGATCTTCATTGCAGTCAGTGATAGTCATTACAAAGTCAGGGAAAAGCAAGAGATCTTCATTGCAGTCAGCGATTGTCATTATAAAGTCAGTGCATAGCAAGAGATCTTTATTGAAGTCAGCGATTGTCATTACAAAGTCAGGGTCAATTGAACCACCCGTCACACTAGTGAAACTATTCAAGATGTCACTTCTGACAAGATGAAAACTTTCCACTGCTTAAACATGGAATCCATCCAGCTCCACAGACGGGTTTACTCCAAATAATTGCAAAGACTATTACTGCTGTTATGACAAATACGCCCAATACACAAATACATGCCTTAATCTTCAGGGCTCAGTGGAAAACCTTAGCAACAGCCAAAGGGGTAACAGGAATATAAATGGAATATTTGAACTGAGTTCTACAACACACAGGGTATTTCTCACACTGCTCAGTGGTTGTGTCAGTACCTACTTCTGCCAGATCCAACCCGGATGCCGATTCATAGCAGCTTTCTCGTCTTGGTCCTCTGTGCTGGTGCAGTGGCAGACAGCTTGCTGGGACTTCACCTGAACAACTGGTCCTCATGGTGTCGCGGGGAGTTGCGTTAGTACCGTTAGGTTTCCCTCCCCTTGTCACCAGAGACACTGTTGCACTGTACAGATGTGTAGTGATGAAGTCCTTCGTGGTGACTCGACGCAGTGCAGTGGAGATACACTCAGCGATCTTCTCAGTCAAGCTGATGAAGCAGAACAGGAATAGGCACATTTACAAATGTGTCCACAAAGAAACATGCTGGCGTTAAAAAGTAAATGTTTCTGTTAGTAATTATTAACAGGGAGTGGGTTTTGTTGACATTTTAGCTGTTTCTTTGGACTGAACATCTTCTTTTGTCTTTGCCTTACCAAGCTGTGTGCAACACTTTCTTGTGTGCTGCACAGCTGTTGTAACTACAAATATTGTTTCTACCATAGCCCCATGTACAAACCAGAGCATGTTGCTAACTTGTAACACATTCAGGAATAAGTTATTAAATAAAGGCACAACAAGATATACACTTCATTTAATGCAGTAATTGATAAGTAAATTTAGAACTTTTAAATCGTTATTAATTATATACTACAGTTCTGTGGAAGGACACATGTCCAACACAAACACAGGTCTGGTTGATACACTGCTAACAAACTGGTCCAAACCTTGTTATACAGTGGTTGTGTACATATTGTCAGCAGTTATCCTCACGTTAGCTTGTTAGCGACATTGCTACGTTAGCTTTAAGTTTTGTGTATTCAAACATGTGGCAGCGCTACTTTACACAGTAAACGTTTCAGTGACGAGGCCACCTACCTGCCCAGCTTTCAGCTTTTTCTTCTTCTCTGTCAGTTGCTACAGTTTTACATTTTTCTTAAATGAGTAGAGTGTGTGGTGCTGCCGGACGCCGCCATATTGGATGTTCTCGTTGCAACGTGTGTTTCCCGAGTACCTCTGCGCCATGGTCGTCATGGTTACAAAGTAGTTTGGATCTGATTGGCTGAGAACATTTACGGGCGGGACATATTGCATTGCTGCTACGGTACATGTTGTATTTTTACTTGCTAATCTTTTCGTTGTATTGAAAGTCAAACCTTAAACTGAATATTGAAAAGTGTTTATGTGAGACCAGAACATGTGAGTTTCAGAATTTCCCCACTTTGGGATAAATAAAGTATTATCTTATCTTATCTTATCTCTGAGACCAGAACATGTGTGTTTCAACTTGTTTAGATGCCGCCCATGAATGTTTAAGTTCAATCTTCACAGTGTTTGATGTCATCACGTATCGGTGGTGTCGGCTGAACAGATGAACCTGGTACCAATCATAACGTTTCCACGAAGACAGAGAAACAAAGGTAAGATTATTTTACAGCGGAGATAAAAATGTTTGTATATTATTTGGGTTATGTATTCTGATCAGTTGATTAATGTCTTGAACTGATTGTTACCTGTATTGTTTTCTACTCTTGTGATTTCATTACTGTAGAAATTTTTTTTATTTCACTTGAAAAACTACTTATCATGTCAGTTTTTGGTATCATTTTTCATGTTTTCTTTATGACATGCTATATTAAAACATTAGAGTGTTCACCTTACTGAAACGAAAACCGATAAAGTCAGGTGTTACACTAGAAAACTGTCATGGAGGATCATTCCTCTATTTGTCCACGAGGGGGCAGCGTCTGCACCGCACTTGTTTTAATCTTCACATTGTTTGACGACATCACGTGACCCTGGTGCCCTAAACTAGACGGTACCAGATCATTCCCATGATGAAGTGTGGTCTGCTGACCGGCGCCTGAGTCCAGACTGATGGTTACAGCCGACACCAGGGAAAAGTTCCACCTGCTCCACAGAAACAGGACTGGATTCCCGCCTGACATCTGGGACAGGAGGCAGACAGCGGACGCTCCATTCAGAGTGAGTCCAGTGTTCTGAAGCAACTATGTGTAGGTGAAGAATGTGTGTGTAGCTCTGTGAAATGGTTTAGTCGTTCTGTAATTTCTTTAGTGGTCAGTGAAGGTTACAGTGAAGTTACATCTACATCTAGGATATTACGAATACTGAAGTCTTACGTTGTGTAAGTCATTAATGGGTTTAAAGAGAATGAACCACATGTGGAAGAGAACGTTCAGCAAGATTGTGGCCTATGTTTTAAAACAGTATTTTAGTTTGTCTTCATTTGTGATAAACCTAGCTTGTATTTAGTTTTATTTGAGTTGATTTTTTGTTTTAGAGCATTCATACATCTACGGAAGTCCCACTTGAATAAAATGGGCGTATGACTGATATAATAACAGCATAAGCTTTGCGATGACTCCTTCAGTGTCCCGTGTGCATTGCTAATAAGCACACTACAGGGTACGTTGCTCGGAACCAATGTGTCATACAAACTACATGGCTGAAGAGAGTCACCCAAAGTTAGAGTATGTGTAATAAGGTCCAACCATACGATGAGATGGGAAGATCAGTGTGAGTGAAAACCCCTGTGTGAATGATAAGCCCATTGAAAGTTTAAGCACCGGCCCAAGTGAATCTCCACAACCACAGAGAACAAAATGGGGAAGTTAGAAGCTTTACCAGGTTGGTCTGTTGGCCAAATGGAACATGCATTTAGAGCAGGTAGCATGCGAGGGGTGGCTAAAGCACTGTGTTATAATATATAAGAAGCTCTGGCGTTAACATCCATCAGAAGACAGTGGTTCGCTGTAGGTGGTCTTCCTCATGCCAGCACGTACTAAACATCGAGCTGGTTCATTACACCAACATGCTCCTCTAGTTTTCTCAGTATGTTCCAGCATTTGTCATAAGAAGAAGGTTTTTCCATGACATTTTGGTGTCAGAAGTGGGATGGACAGTCTGCCGACTGACGCCCGAGTCCAGACTGAGGGTTACAGCACAAGGGAATGGTTCCCCTAAACAGAAAAAGGAGGACTGGATTCCCACCTGATGTTCGGGACAGGAGGCGGACAGCGGATGCTCCGTTCACAGTGAGTACAGTGTTGTGAAGCATCTTGTATATCACATAAAAACTGCATTTACATCACAGTATTTTATGATGAACCTCAGAACCTGTAACACTAACTCAGTGTTGAGGCGAGAGCCAACAACTCTCCTCTCTGTGATGCTCAGGTTCCTGTTGAAGTCAGTTTGATCAATGCATGATGACAATCATGAACTGATGATCATTAGTTAACAGGGTTTAGACTGAAAATGCAGCTGTATAGAATAAATGCTTTGGGTATTAACAGATTACAGGAGTTCCCTGTAGGTTGGGGCAAACTTAGCTCTAATTCTTTTGAGAGCCTCACTCTGAGCCTTTCTCACTCAGACTGTAAAACCCAGAAACCATTTGTGTTCTGTGTCGTCTACCTGAATTTAACTTAACTTAACTGAATTTTCAGAATTTTTATCGGACTTAGTTCTTAGCACAGGCATCACATTTCATCATCTTTTGTCTCATTCACTCATAGCTACACAGAGGAGAGCAGACATCTTATTCATGAGCAGGTAGATTGTCTTGTTGATGATGCTGCAGCTTCACTGCGTACAATTTTAAACACTGTTGCTCCTCTGAAGAAGAAGCCAGTGAATCAGAGGAGGTTGGCTCCATGGTATAACTCAGATCCGTAGCCTTAAGCAGAGGACCCGAAAACTAGAAAGACAGTGGCATTCAACATATTAGGTGAATCCTGTCTAGCATGGAAAGACAGTTTAATACTATATACAAAAGCACTTGGGGTTGCTAGAACCACATAACGTTAGCTTCCGGTTCTACTGTAGTAACCTTGGTGTCATTTTGACCAAGATCTTTTCTTTACATCATATATTAAAGAAATCTCTAGACCTGCCTACTTCCACCTTAGGAATATTGTTAAAATTAGGAGCATCCTCTCACAGAGTGATGCTGAAAAGTAAATCCATGCATTTGTTACGTCTAGGCTGGACGACTGTAACTCCCTACTCATAGGATGACCCAATAACTCTTCAAAAAGCTTCCAGTTAATTCAAAATGATGCAGCCAGAGTCTGACTGGACTTAGAAAGAGAAATCATATTTCTCCTAAATTATTCTTCTCAGTTACAAACTCCATGATGGTAGACGCTGGTTCCATGTTTTTTCCTGCAGAAAACACTCAAGTGTAAATTAATGATCGGATTTTCATGGGATCGCTTATCAATTAGTTACCATTACTCACACAAGCAAAGCTTCATGCAGTGTTAACCCTACACACACACACACACACACACACACACACTTCCATAGCACTACCTTACAATTGTGTTTTATTGTAACTTCCTGATCTGATATGGTATCTGCCCACTAGACAAAATATTAATATAATAAAATATTCTATGTAATACTGTTTTCATTAACACAACCTCTGCCACTCAATTAACTTCAATTAAATTCATTGCTCTTAATGGTAACCAAGGACAATCCCTCCTCACTGCAGAGGCCTGCTCATAGGTTAAAGGTAACAGGCTGGGAAAATAGCTTCAACCAGCAGTGGAACCATAGAGTAACATGCTATGAGCTACACACACATTGTCACACTCCTCCTTTAGGCCCGTTCATGCTGTCTGTTTAACAAGAAACATACACGAGTGACGTTTTCTCATAGTCTGGTAGAGCCAAAGCAGGAGCCTGCTGCAACAACACTCTAATGGTTTCAAATGCCATGTGACCCTCTGGGGTCCACACGAGTTTTCCCCATAAATTTCCAGCTCCTTCAACTTTTATCATCTCTCTCAGGGGTTGCACAAGCGCTTAGACTCACCTATTCTGTGCATTTGAGACCAAAAGAACATTACTTTGGGAAAAGTGATGCATTTTAAATGTGTCTGTGGAGATTCTCAGTCATCCAGGTGAAGTTGTCTGAAGGTCTAGTCATGGCAACTGGACTCCTTCTATTTTGTAGAAACGTTTCACCACCTATCCAGGCAGCTTCTTCAGTCTGTAGGAAGTTGGTAGAGACCACAAATTTATCCTCCAGTTTGGTTTCACTTCACACCTGTAAAGAATAGGTTCGTTATATTATGAGTAGGTGTGAATTCCCAACTACCGTGACTCCTCCTCCAACCATAACAGGGTCATTAAGTGTGTCCTTCCTGGTTCAGATATGTGGATGACACCTGGGTGAAGATCAAGATCCAGGAGTTACATTCACAGACCACATAAATGCAGTGACAGCAACATCAGGTTCACCAGAGAAGACACTAAGGACAACAGACTGGCCAACACACTCATCATCACCTGCAGCACAAACTAGGAGTCATCAGGACCCTGAACACAGAGCAGAGATTTAGCTAAAAGATAATCAAGGACCATTTCATGTTTGAGTAATGTTAATCTGTGTGATTTATCACTGGCCGCTAATAGATGAAAGCCTCTAATTGTCTTATTTGCAAATGCGCACATTGGATTATTTAAAGTTATCAATATGATCAGCTAAAAATGTTACACCATACCATGGAAATAAACCAATACGCCATTTTTCTCCTAAAGAAATGTGCCAAAGATATGACTCATGGTTAAAAACATTCTCTATTTCCCTTTTTTGAACGTGATTTGTATTGTATGTCATCTTTACTTGGACCAGAGCTAAATTGACAATCGACAAAGATCCAGAAAAAACATCTTGACCATACTGACGGTAAAAACAGGTACTGAGATACACAGAGCCAGTAAAAAGTTTCATTTGGGGGTATTCCCTTATATGCAGGTGCTTGAAGAGAGTCCTTTACTTCTGGGTGATGTTTCATTTCAGTCCTGGTTTGCTTTGACAGTCAGTTCTGGTTGCTTTCCAGTTCAAAGGTCACATGTGGACATGGACCAGACTTTGCCAGGGGTATGTGGAGTCCCCCACAATTTTTAATGAGGCACTGAGACGCAGTCTTGAACATCTTCCTCTCATGCCAGAAGGTGCTTTGTTGCAATAATTTTGCTTGAACAGAAAACATCTAATTCGTCAGTTGCTCACTGGTTACGATACCACACAGTCCTGTTGGACATGCCTAACATTACAGTTAAACGTTGCACTATCCTCAATCCAGCTACTTTGCTGCTCACCCCTGACGATGGTGAACCTCATGATTGTGTTTCTTCTCCCCAGCAGGTGTGTTCACCAAGACCTGACCTACAGGAGACTCCTTTGACTAATCCTGATCTTGTGCTTTTCACAGATGGCTCTGCTTCCAGGGACCCTGATACTGGTGCTCCTTGTGTGGGCTATGCAGTTTGCACGGAGCATGACGTTCTCCATTCCGGCCCCCTGCCATCTCACCTCTCTGCACAAGTGGCAGAGCTGGTAGCACTCACTGAAGCTTGTAAATTGGCAAAAGACAAAACTGTCACTATTTGGGTTGATTCTAAATACGCTTTCAGTGTAACGCATGACTTTGGAACTCTTTGGAAACACAGAAACGTCCTTAAATCAGACGGACAGCCCATCTCACATTGGGACAAAGTGTCTGACCTCTTAGAGGCTATCCTTTTACCTAAACACGTTGCTGTCTGCAAGTGCACTGCTCATACAACGGGAACTGACTCTGTGTCCGCAGGTAACTGTAGGGCGGACGCAGTTGCTAAGGCAGCCTCACTTCTACCCCTTCCTCTTACAGCTGTTTCCTTCTCCTCCTCTGTCCCACCTGACTCTCTCTCTGCACTTCAATCTTTTTTAACTCCACAGGAACGGACTCAGTGGAAGACGTGCGGAGCTGAGTTCCGTGATGATGTGTGGTGGGGACCTGATGGTAAACCGTGTTTGCCTAAATACTTTTTTCCTCATTTTGCTAAGTTGACACATGGCTTGGATCATGTGTCAAAGGGAGGGATGGTGAAAGCGTTAACTCAGCATTGGTTTACAAAGGGGTTTTGCATTTACGCACAGAAATTCTGCCAAGCCTGCATGATATGTATTACACACAACACAGGTCGCAAGCAACACCAACCGTTAGCAGCACATCCACAGCCGACCAGACCATTTGAACACATAATGATGGATTTCATTGAACTCACTCCATGTCAGGGAAAGAAGTATTGTCTCACCATTGTAGACATGTGGTCGAAATGGATTGAAGTGTTTCCAGCAAAACATGCCTCTAGTGGCACAGTGGGCAAGGCTTTGCTAACTGAAATACTTCCCCGGTGGGGCATTCCAGAGAGAGTTTCTAGTGACAATGGATCACATTTTGTGAACGAAGCTATTGACCAAATAGGTTCCTTTTTAGGCACCGACATAAGAAGACACTGTGCGTACCATCCCGCCAGTGGAGGGGCTATAGAGCGAGAAAATGGTAGCCTGAAACGCAAATTGGCTAAATGTTGTGCTGAGACAGGACTCACATGGATACAAGCATTACCAGTGGTGATGATGTACATGAGAATGAGACAAAGGTGTAGGGGGAATTTAAGTCCTTTTGAAATCCTGTTTAGAAAGCCCCCACACATGGGAATACATCCCACTGAGAGGCCGTTACCATCCACTTCACTTTGTGAAGATGACATGTTACAGTACTGTAAGTCTTTGTCTGCCGTTCTCTCTCAGATCTCTCAGCAGGTGACAGCAGCTTTACCAGTTCCAGCACAAGGGCCACTACACTCTCTGGAACCAGGCGACTGGATTGTGGTACGAGAACATCGCCCTAAACACTGGAAGGCACGCAAGTGGGTTGGACCCTTCCAGGTGCTGCTGACTACGCATACGGCAGTGAAGGTTGCAGAGAGGGCGACGTGGATCCATGCGAGCCACTGCAGGAAGCTCCCAGAGCCAGTAGATGACTTCTCACCAGCTGTCCACCAGCACGAGGGCTGGGATCAGCAGTAACACCCTTGTTCTACGAGGGGCGGCGTTGACCAGCACAGTGGGAGAGACACGTTGAGTGTTTTTCCACTGCACCGGTGAATACACTTTAGCATAGCACATACTGCACACACTGAGAAAACAAATACACAGTGGTACCACCTACGAGGGATGTCAGCGCTACACATCTGTACAGTGCAGTAGTGTCTCTAGTGACAAAGGGGAGGGAAACCTAACGGTGACAACTACCTACGACACTACAAAGACCAGTTGCTCAGGTGAACTCCATACAAACTGGTTGGCTATTGCACTGACATCATGGACCAGGACAGGACAACGCCCATAACATCAGCATCTTGGTTGGATCCACTTGGACCAAGCACTAACGCAACAACAGAGAACTGTGAGAGACATTGTGTGAACTGTGGGACTTTGCTTAGTCAAGTCACAGTTATAACCTTGCTAATCCTTTGTTTGTTACTAAAGTTCTACATAAGCCTTAAGATGAACAGAGAACCGTGGTATAGGTGGCCAGGGTTCTGTGGATTGAGACGATCTCGTGCTGTCCTCACCGTTGTAATGTTACAACTTGGACTTTCTTCCCCACCAGGGGGAGTTATTGTAGATTGGTTTGAGTTCTTTGTGTTCTTTTTCAGCCACCGTACCTGCCATCTTGTTCACACCTGTTTTGCATTGTCCACTCACCTTAGTTCCTTTTATACCGGTTGTTCTTTTTCTAACTTCGCTCGGTGTTTCACTATGGGAACCGCTCCGGCGTGACCAACTATGGAAGCTCCAATGACATCACGTCTGTCCCTGACAGACAGGTCGAGCCGTGTCCAGGCTCCGCCCACCTCATATTGACACGGTCAACCTCCCCTCCTAAGCGTCTGAAGGTTGAGTCATGGCAACTGGACTTCTTCTAGTTAGTAGAAACGTTTCACCACCTATCCAGGTGGCTTCTTCAGTCTGTGGGAAGTTGGTGGAGACCACTAATATATCCTCCAGTTGGGTTTCACTTAACACCTGTGAAGAATGGGCTCGTTATGCGAACAGAGGGGGGTGTGAGGGTAGTGAGTAGGTGTGAATCCTCAACTACCGTGACTCCTCCTACAACCATTAAAGGGTCGTTAAGTGTCTCCTTTGTGGGGGACGTGTGAAGTGGCCTTGATCTTCCTGGGCATAGTTGAAAGGGCGGCATGGTAAATGGGCGACAAATTGTGTCTGAGGCCCCCACCTCTGTTGAGAGAGGGGCTGTTTACCTGGACATGTATGGCTTCTCTGACGCCTCGTTCAAACCACCTGTCTTCTCTGTCCAGAATGTGAACGTTGTTGTCATCAAATGAGTGGCCTTTGTCTTTTAAGTGGAGATACACGGCAGATACTGGACCAGTATCTCATTCATCCAGTGACCTGGATGAATGAGAACCTTCACAGACATGTCCCCTCCTAAGCCATTCTCGCTTTCTTCCCGTGAGAAACTAGAAGCTCCCTCAGCATATTCCAGGCAACCTGGTATCTGTTAAACAGTTCACAGACGACCCGTCAAGGAACACGTCGCCGAACGCAGGTCTCAGGCGTAAGCCTTGAGTGCGCTGGGTAAGCAATAACTATTGCATACGCTTTAGGAGACGGTGTTCGTTTTACGGCGAACTGTTTTCCTCGGCTACCTCGTATTCGTTTACGTTCGTAGTGCGCTAGCGTAACTCAGGCTAATGCGTCACGGCGAGCCATCTATAGTCTCGGCTAGCATTAGTTTGTCAGCCGGGAAAGTTTTTCAGACGCTGGCTAACGTGTCAAGGCGAGCTAGTTTTCTGAACCCCGTGCTTAGCTTGGACTCAACCCTAACTAAACCGGACAACGGTGTCTAGCTAACGCGTCAAGGCGAGCTAACCCCGTATCTGTGCCGGGCGCGGGAATTGTACCCCGTGTCCTACACTGGTTCTACATAAGGCTAACGTGTCACAGCGGGCCTTTTTGTGTTCCACACAGTCTCCCTTCTGTCCTTTACGATGTCGGCGGCCGCCACACCGACTAAAGGTCCGGAGCCGAAGACGAAAGAGGCTGCATCACGCCCGTGCCCCGCGTCATGCGGCTCGACGGTGTCGGGCAGGGACCCTCACCCTATGTGCATAGCCTGCATGGGCGTTAAGCATGCACAAGCTTCACTGGCTGACCTGCAAGTGTGCCCAAACTGTGCGGGAATGCCAGTAAAGATCCTGGAAAGGAGGTTAAGAGTAGCGGTGGCTAACAGTCAGGACCCCTGTCTGGCAGCTACCACCCCTACTACCGACATTCATCCATATCACCTTCACCCTAACCGCAGAACGATGTCTGCCGCTTCTAATATCTCTCTGCCAAATAAAATGGATCGCCTCACCGCTTCCATTTTTCAGAGAACGTACAAATACGCAGCCCAGTCTGTGTGTTCTCTGAATGCTACTACTCTGCTGTCAGCATACCAGGCTGAGATTTTAGAGGAGTTGGGACGCCAGCTGGACTCAGGGTCTCCTAACCCGGTTCTGTGGGATGAGATTTGCATTGTAAATGACCTCATCCTGCGCTCTTCTAGGGAAGCGGTTCAGAGCTCTGGCCGAGTGATGGGGCTGGCAGTCTCTGGAGAGAGGGCCCTCTGGTTGAACCTGTCGGGTCTGAGTGATGCTCAGAAGGCAGAGATGATGGATGCCACATATGACCCCTCCAAGGGTCTCTTTGGACCAGCCTTGGAGAAAATGAAAGAGGCCAGCACTCTCAGAAAACAAGAGGGTGAAGCTTTCAACCTCTGTCTACCACGAAAACTCACCCCACGTCCTCCCCAGGCGCCCAGGGCTGGCTTTGCTGCCTCAGCCGCAGCAGCCAGGGGCAGGCAGGACACGGCCAGGGCACCCAGACAGACCAGTCAGCAGCCCAACCAGCAGGCTAAGCTAGCTAACACCAGGCCATGGGGTAAGCACTCGTTTGCAACAGTGGCAGCGAGAGGTCGTCCTCCCCACCCCAGCGAGGTGAAAAAGAGGCGACCTACCTGACCTGCCATCTTCAATCACCTCCCACCTCTCCTCCGTTGAAGAAAAGGAAGGTGGTATGGGAGGGCTGCAGCCACCTTTTTCAAAGCTCAGGGGTTTCCCTTGTTCACGGTGGTTCACAAGCCCAGCTTCTATCCCCTCATGATCTGCAGAAAGGTTCTCAGGGGCAGTTAACATGGGGCTGCAGCCCCCCTTCAGTGTCACCAAGCACTCCCTGGTTCACCCAAGCAGCCACGCTTGGTCGAAGTTTTCTAAAAGAGAAAATAAAATATGCACTTCTGCAGCCAGGCACAGGGCCGAGGGCAGAATGCAAAAAATAAAATAAAGAAAAAGAAAAAGGTTTGTCAGGCCTCGCCGCCCCCACAAGAGGGCGTACGCGGCCTGCAGACAGGGGAGAAATCCCCTCGTCACGGGAAAGTGACGTCATCTACGTGCGACACACCCAGCCCTTTGATGGTCCGCACAACCCAATGGTGCGCATGCGCGCCTCCCCCGTGGGTACTAAACACAATTTCTCGAGGTTACAGACTACAATTCGCAGTGAAACCACCCTGATTCAGCGGGATACTGTTTTCACTAGCGCGAGGGGAGTCTGCGCTCGTCTTAAAAGACGAAATAAACACTCTGTTACGCAAACGAGCGATCAGAGCCGTACAGAGCGAGGAAGCCTGTCAAGGTTTTTACTCCCGGTACTTCTTTGCTTCGAAGAAGGGCGGCTCGTCACTGCGGCCCATTCTGGATCTTCGGGTGCTAAACAAGCACTTACGAAAGTACACATTCAGAATGTTAACACACAGAGCGCTCTGTCACTTGATTCGCCCAAGAGATTGGTTTGTGTAGATCGATCTGGCAGACGCTTATTTTCACATCGCTGTCTATCCGCCACACAGGAAATTCCTCCGGTTTGCATATCGAGGCACGGCCTACGAGTATCAGACCATCCCGTTTGGTCTCTCGCTAGCTCCGAGAGTGTTCAGCAAGTGTGTGGAAGCAGCTCTGACACCGTTGAGAATCAGCGGCATCAGAATATTCTCATACATAGACGATTATTTGATATGCTCCCACTCGCGAGAACAGGCGCTGCGGGACTCCGCAGTGGTGGTTTCCCATCTCGGCAACCTCGGTTTCAGAATCAACCGGGAAAAAAGCCGTTTGGTGCCGGCTCAGTATAAATTCCCTTTCCTATCGTGTCTCATTAACGAAGGAGAGGATCGGTTCGTTCACACAATGCCTCGCTTATTTTCAGCTTGGGGAGAACGTATCGTTCAGACTGTGCCTCCGACTCCTCGGCCTTATGGCTTCAGTCATCTCGGTGGTGCGCTTGGGGCTGCTGTTAATGAGGGACTTTCAACGCTGGGTTGCGTCCCTGCGGCTCTGCCCG
The DNA here is from genome assembly GCA_030770545.1 of Macropodus opercularis. NCBI lineage: Eukaryota > Metazoa > Chordata > Actinopteri > Anabantiformes > Osphronemidae > Macropodus > Macropodus opercularis. The sequence goes on from JAUCMP010000031.1 coordinate 779,578, forward strand.
CGGCGGCACCTCCGACGCAGAGTGACGGTGACTCGCGAATGCATCTCGGCCCTCCAGCTGTGGAGAGAGCCGGGTACTCTGGCGTCGGGAGTTCCTCTAGGGGCGGTGCTAACCAGGAGGACGCTGACAACAGATGCGTCACTGTCAGGCTGGGGCGCCACCTTTATGGGGAGAGCCGTGAACGGCGTTTGGACCCCGGAAATGGCTCGGAGCCACATAAATGTTTTGGAGCTACAAGCGGTGGTTTTAGCTCTGAAACATTTTCAGGGTTTCCTACAGGGCCATCATGTCCTGGTAAAGTCGGACAACTCCACGGTTGTAGCTTATATCAACCGCCCCCTTGGCGGTTGATATAAGCTCGGTCCATAAGCTCGGTCCATGCAGTTACATATGTTAGCCCAGAGGCTAATTCTGTGGAGCAGCGCCAGGTTTTTATCCTTACGGGCGACTCACGTGCCTGGTGTGTTGAACCGTGGCGCCGATCTGCTGTCAAGGGGAAACCCCTTGTACGGAGAATGGAGACTCCACCCACAGGTGGTGGAGCAGATTTGGGAGCGATTCGGCCAGGCCACCGTGGACCTGTTTGCATCACGAGAGAACACTCACTGCCCTGCGTTTTTCTCCCTCTCCGATGTGGACGCCCCCCTGGGAGTGGATGCTTTAGCTCATATGTGGCCTCGAGTCCTACTGTATGCTTTCCCACCTCTCAGCCTGATCTGCCCAACCCTCTCCAGAGTGAGGGAACAGAGCTTGTCATTGATCCTGATAGCCCCTCGCTGGCCATCCAAGAGCTGGATGGCGGAAGTAGTCCAGCTGCTGGTGAAGGAGCCATGGGCCCTTCCAGTTCGGAGGGATCTACTGTCCCAGGCGGGCGGAGAAATTTTCCACCCTCACCCAGACAGGCTGGCTCTTTGGGCCTGGCACGTGAAAGGTGGAACTTGAATGCAGCAGGCCTACCTCCTGGAGTCGTTGACACGATCCAGAATGCAAGAGCTGTCTCCACCCGTCGTCTATATGGTGGGTGGTGTGAGTCTAGGGCCACTGTTTCTTTTCAGTGTTCAGTGGTGGATATTCTATGCTTCCTTCAGGACTTATTGTAGAAAGGAAGAGCCTTTTCTACCATTAAAGTCTATTTGGCAGCGATTTCAGCGTGCCACGTGGGTTTCGGTGATAAATCGGCTGGCCAGCACCCGTTGATTCGTCAGTTTATGAAAGGGGCCCGTTGCAGGCGCCCAGTTTCCAGGTCCCTGGTTCCTGTGTGGGATTTGATGTTGGTCTTAGATGCCCTCTCTCATCACCCATTTGAGCCTATTGATGCTGTGGGTTTTGAGTTTCTCTCACTTAAAACTGCACTGCTATTGGCCCTTACCACGGCAAAACGTGTTAGCGACTTGCAGGCGTTTTCTATCAGCCCCTCTTGCTTGCAGTGGGCCCCAGGGTTGGCAAAGGCTTATCTCAGGCCCAATCCTGCGTTTGTTCCCAAGGTTTTGGATCCCTCATACAGGTGCTCTACTGTGGAGCTGTTAGCTTTCCACGCGCCCCCTTTTCTCTCAGAAGAGGAACGACGGCTAAACACCTTATGTCCCGTTAGGGCCCTCCGCACTTATGTGGACAGGACGGCTGTTTTCAGGAAGTCAGATCAGCTGTTCGTTTCATGGGCTGCCCCTCATAAGGGAAAGCCGCTATCTCGCCAGAGACTGTCCCACTGGATTGTGAAGGCCATAAGTCTGGCATACGAGTGCAAGGGAGCCCAGCCCCCTCAGGGTCTGAGAGCCCACTCTACGAGGGGCATGGCCACTTCGTGGGCTCTGTTTAGGGGAATTTCAGTCCAGGATATCTGTGCTTCAGCTAGCTGGGCTACTCCACACACGTTTGTGCGGTTTTACAGGCTGGATGTGGCCAAACCTTCCCTGGCTCATGCAGTCTTAGAGGCGGAGGGATCAGACTCTGTTTGATTCAGTGGTTGTTGGTCCCTCTTTATTTTGGCTTCGGGAGATTATATGCAATCCGGGAGTGGGCTATATCTCCCATAGTGAAACACCGAGCGAAGTTAGAAAAAGAACGTTGGGTTACTTAACGTAAACCCTGGTTCTTTGATAACAGAGTGAGGTGTTTCACCAACACTCCCCTCCTTGCATGAGCACAAAAAGAAAGCCACTTAGAATGGCTTAGGAGGGGAGGTCGACCGTGTCAATATGAGGTGGGCGGAGCCTGGACACGGCTCGACCTGTCTGTCAGGGACAGACGTGATGTCATTGGAGCTTCCATAGTTGGTCACGCCGGAGCGGTTCCCATAGTGAAACACCTCACTCTGTTATCAAAGAACCAGGGTTTATGTTAAGTAACCCTACGTTTTGCAATTCCCCTTTGCTGGCTTGTTAGGAATGTTATGCTTTTGGTATTGCAGGCATTGAGTGCTACCTTGTTCCTGTGTGTGTGTGTGTGTGTGTGTGTGTGTGGGGGTGTGTGTGGTTGTGTGTGTGTGTGTGTGGTATTAGTATAACCCGCATTTCTTGATTTACAGTTCGTCTGTCTTACAGCATGTTTGTCTTTGTTCCTTCGTGTTTGTTAGCGGACTGTGCTTGTGAGTATCTGTCCTAAGTCTTAGTCCCAGTTCTGTCTTCCCTGAGTTTCATGTCTCCATTAGTTGTAGTCTTTGTTCCTGTGTGCTTGCGTTGTATGCACTATGTGTTCCTGTAGGTGTCTGTATGAGTTAGTATTAGAGTTGTTAATCCTGGGTTTTGTTATTAGATTGTGTATTTGTCTAGTTTTGTAACTTCAGGTTTTGAGTTTGTGTTTCAGTCTGTGGTTCGTCTGTAGTCCTTATGAATGAGATTGTTGCGTTACGTTAGTGTTGGTGTTAGGACACTGTTCCTGGTGTTTTGTGTTCGGTTCATGTTTTGTCTTTTCTTAAAGATTAAAATTATCATTACTACTCGAGTCTGTGGTCGTGCGAGTGGGTCCTTTTCCAGTTAAGTGTCCTAGAGAGTTTGCAAGAGCGAGTTTGATGATTCAGGGAAACGGCTCGGGAGGAGCTTTCCCCGTTTCGGTGTTTTGGCGCCATCCAGTGGCGATTTAAGGAGTCAGCACCAGGGCCTCAGGTTTCCTACCCCTGGGACTCCAGTTTCAGTTTGTCGTAGAGTGCCAGGGTGTAACATGTAATAGTAATTATCTTTACAATCATTTAGAGTTTAACTCCACCTGAGTCACAGAAAAATCGTACACTTGCCACCAGAGCTGTGTTAGATGAGACAGCATGGAAACAGGCACAAGCGTACTTGAAAGAGAATCTAGCCAACAACCTCTGGCTGGCCTACACTAATTACACCTCACGAACCATCACTGAAGACTTATGCCTGGCTTGCGCAGCAGCAAGACCCACCTTGATGGCAGTGCCAATGCCCTTTAGTAGCAGCTATTGCTATATTGAAATAGAAGAAACTAACAGAGGTACCAACTGTGGTACCTCTGTGGTCGCCCTGTGGTCGCCTTGTGGACCAAATAAGGTGTCATACTGAGTGTAAAAGAGTTGTGCATGCATTAGGACAAGCTGTGAGATATCCCAATAGGAACAGTTCTGATTTCTTAGTGGCTGAATATATAAGGATTATGAAAGACCCCCAAGAAGCTCCGACAATGTTTGTAATGTCTATAACATGCCAATTTGAATGTTTCGACAATGGTCGAAAGGGTGGCATCACTGTAGTTGAATTTCCTGCTATGTGACCTGGAACGTGACAAATCATGTGCCTGCTGTCCCAATAGGTAACTTCACTCATCTGGGTGGGGGCAATTATGATGTTAATGGTATCCTTAGGATGTCTCCACGAGAAGAACACTTTACCCACCAAGACAAACGCTTATCAGATATATGGTGGATGTGTGGGGAACGCCCTATGCACTTCCATACAATTGGACTGGGACCTGTACACAGGTAAGGTTTGTCACTGACGGAGTAAACATTCTGGCTCCCACTAAAACCCCAACTAGAAACAAACAACATGCTCCTGGTGGATCATTTGATTCTAAGCTATATATTGATGGAATTGGCGTACCCAGAGGGGTTCCAGACGAATTTAAGGCTAGGGATCAGATAGCAGGTGGATGGACACATGCCATTCCACTGATAGGGACCATTGTTGAATCGGCAAAGAATACTGAATGGATCATATCTATTACAATCAGCAGAGATTTATCAACATGACCCATGATGGCATGAAAGGCCTGGCAGAACAATTGGCACCTACATCCCTAATGGCCTGGCAAACCCGAATGGGAGTTGACATGTTACTGGCAGAGAAATGTGTTATGTTCAAAGACACTTGTTGCACCTTCATTCCGAACAACACTGCTCCAGATGGCACCGTGACCAGAGCTTTGGACGGACTAAGGGCCCTCAGAGATGAGTTAGCAGAAAACTCAGGAGTAAATTCATCTATTTGGGCCTGGATGGATTCTGTGTTTGGGAAGTGGAAAGGTTTTATCTTGTCAATTGTTGTGTCCCTTATTGCAGCAGTCGGGATGCTTGGTTTGTGTGGGTGTTGCATAATACCGTGTGTCAGAGGGTTGATTATGAGAGCAAGAGCTTTGACCCACCATGATGTTACAGTACATGCCTGCACCGGTTACAGGTTTGTTCTCATGGGACAAGAAACTTTGTAAACTTTTATTCAATTCAATTCAATTTTAGTCTGATTTTAGTTCGGTCACATTCTTTTGCTAAGCATTATCACTAGAGGTGCTTCCACCTCGCAAAAACAGCTCTTACAGTTTATGATGGTAGTTAAACAAAGCCTTTGTGAATTTAGCTATACTGATGTTTCTCTGTTCACTTTGTGTGTTGATTAATTAATATTCAAAGGGAAGGGATTGTAATGTCCTGCCAGCGTCTTACTCTGCTCTTCAACAAGGTAGGGAGACACTGTCTAGTTAAAATTGTTTTACGGCATGGGGCCATGGTGAGAGCATGGCAGCAGAACTTTGATTTACTTTGTTTCTGTTACACTTTCCCCCTGGTGCAAGGCAGTGACTGACCCTGAGTTGTGGCCTGATAAGTCCCTTGTGGACTGTCTTTCGTTAAGATTGAGATAACGACAAGACACATCTTTACTCCTTAGCAACGGAGGAGGTATTTAGGTAGGCACAGGCGAGATGACTTCAGAACTACACTCAGGCAGGACAGTTTTGCGCTGACTCTGTGTACTTCTCTTTCTGCAAGAATAAAAGACAACACAAAGACAACTTTGATTGGCTTTTGATTCATTCACCAGGTTTCTAAAAGGTTTTTGATAGTAGCCAAACTGCAGTCTGAGCAGGAGGTCTCCCTCCCAGCTCAGAATACAACCCACACAATACAACCTGAGCTCATGACATAAAGAACTGACAGACTGACCATGAGAAATGTTGGTTTGATGCTTAATCTGTGCATTAATACTCCCATAGGTTTCAGTCCACCTCCAACCACAGCTGCAATATATGTGTTGCACTTTTGTCTATGTGCCTCTCAGCTATCTGATCTCAGGTTAAAGCTGCAGTAACAGTCCAGGCGCTGGAGGGATCTGGACACAGAGGATTCTCATTTAGGATCAGGTAGAGGAAAGACCATAAAAATGGTCAGGATCAGAGAAACCAGAACCATCTGGAACCATCATCTTAGGAAGAAAGGAAGGTTTCAGCCTAGTTTTAATACTAGAGAGGGTGTCTGCTTTTCGAACCTGGATTGGAAGCTGGTTCCATAGGAGAGGAGCTCAGTAGCTAAAGGCTCTGCCTCCCGTTCTACATTTGGAAACTCTAGGAACCACCAGTAGACTAGCTCTGAGAACCAAGCGTTCTGAAGGGAGCATAAGGAGCCATGAGGTCTTTGAGATAAGATGGAGCTTTATTATAAAGAGCTTTGTAACTGAGAAGAAGAATTTAGGAGAAATGATCTCTCTTTCTAAGTCCAGTCAGACTCTGGCTGCATCATTTTGAATTAACTGGAGGCTTTTTGAAGAGTTATTGGGTCATCCTATGAGTAGGGAGTTACAGTCGTCCAGCCTAGAGGTAACAAATGCATGGATTCACTTTTCAGCATCACTCTGTGAGAGGATGCTCCTAATTTTAGCAATATTCCTAAGGTGGAAGTAGGCAGGTCTAGAGATTTCTTTAATATATGATGTAAAGGAGAGATCTTGGTCAAAATGACACCAAGGTTCCTACAGTAGAACCGGAAGCTAACGTTATGTGGTTCTAGCAACCCCAAGTGCTTTTGTATATAGTATTAAACTGTCTTTCCATGCTAGACAGGATTCACCTCATTTGTTCAACGTCACTGTCTTTCTAGTTTTCGGGTCCTCTGCTTAAGGCTACGGATCTGAGTTATACCATGGAGCCAACCTCCTCTGATTCACTGGCTTCTTCTTTAGAGGAGCAACAGAGTCTAAAATTGTACGCAGTGAAGCTGCAGCATCATCAGCAAGACAATCTACCTGCTCATGAATAAGATGTCTGCTCTCCTCTGTGTAGCTATGAGGGAATGAGACAAAATATGATGAAATGTGATGTCTGTGCTAAGAACTAAGTCCGATAAAAATTCTGAAAATTCAGTTAAGTTAAGTTAAATTCAGGTAGACGACACAGAACACAAATGGTTTCTGGGTTTTACAGTCTGAGTGAGAAAGGCTCAGAGTGAGGCTCTCAAAAGAATTAGAGCTAAGTTTAGGCCTAGGAGTAATTAATAAATCTGAGTTATATATTGCTACTACTCCTCCACCTCTACCTGAACTTCTAGGAATATGATGGTTGATGTGACTTGTTGGAGTCAACTCATTTAGACGAACGTACTCATCTTGCTGCAGCCAGGTTCAGTGAGACTAAATAAATCTGTGTGATGGTCACTGATCAAGTCATTTATTAACAGGGATTTAGAAGAGAGAGATCTGATATTTAATAGACCACATTCAATTATTTTATTGTTACTTTGTTCTGTAAGAGGAGCTGTGTTGATGTTTATTAAATTCCTGTGAATCACTCCTCTTTCATTTATTTGTGATTTATATAATTCAGGTGGTCGGGGAGCAGACACCGTCTCAATGGGAGTGTTACAGCTACGAGGTGGTGGCGGCTGTAGAGAATCTGCAGAGAGGCCTGTAAGACTGCGACTCTGCGTCCTGGGCTCCACTCCGGGTCATGGTTTAGGGAGTCTAACATCTAATCATAGATCTAACATCTAATCACTCTCACACACATACACACACACACACATTCTTCACCTACACATAGTTGCTTCAGAACACTGGACTCACTCTGAATGGAGCGTCTGCTGTCCGCCTCCTGTCCCGGATGTCAGGCGGGAATCCAGTCCTGTTTCTGTGGAGCAGGTGGAACTTTTCCCTGGTGTCGGCTGTAACCATCAGTCTGGACTCCGCCGGTCAGCAGACCGTCCATCACGCTTTCATATTAAAAACTAAAACTAAAAAATGTTTAGTATGTGCTGGCATGAGGAAGACCACCTACAGCGAACCACTGTCTTCTGATGGATGTTAACGCCAGAGCTTCTTATATATTATAACACAGTGCTTTAGCCACCCCTCGCATGCTACCTGCTCTAAAAAACATGTTCCATTTGGCCAACAAACCAACCTGGTAAAGCTTCTAACTTCCCCATTTTGTTCCCTGTGGTTGTGGAGATTCACTTGGGCCGGTGCTTAAACTTTCAATGGGCTTATCATTCACACAGGGGTTTTTACTCACACTGATCTTCCCATCTCATTGTATGGTTGGACCTTATCACACATACTCTAACTTTGGGTGACTCTCTTGAGCCAGGTAGTTTGTATGACACATTCGTTCCGAGCAACGTACCCTGTAGTGTGCTTATTAGCAATGCACACGGGACACTGAAGGAGTCATCGCAAAGCTTATGATGTTATTATATCAATCATACGCTCAAGTGGGACATCCCTAGATGTATGAATGCTCTAAAACAAAAATCTACTCAAATAAAACTAAATACAAACTAGGTTTACCACAAATGAAGACAAACTAAAATACTGTTTTAAAACATAGGCCACAATCTTGCTGAACGTTCTCTTCCACATGTGGTTCATTCTCTTTAAACCCATTAAGGACTTACACAACGTAAGACTTCAGTATTCGTAATATCCTGGATGTAGATGTAACTTCACTGCAACCTTCACTGACCACTAAAGAAATTACAGAACGCGCCACGTGACTAAACCATTTCACAGAGCTACACACACATTCTTCACCTACACACAGTTGCTTCAGAACACTGGACTCACTCTGAATGGAGCGTCCGCTGTCCGCCTCCTGTCCCGGATGTCAGGCGGGAATCCAGTCCTGTTCCTGTGGAGCAGGTGGAACTTTTAACCATCAGTCTGGACTCAGGCGCCGGTCAGCAGACCACACTTCATCATGGGAATGATCTGGCACCGTCTAGTTTAGGGCACCAGGGTCACGTGATGTCGTCAAACACTGTGAAGATTAAAACAAGTGCAGTGCAGACGCTGCCCCCTCGTGGACAAATAGAGGAATGATCCTCCATGACAGTTCTTTTTCTAACTTCGCTCGGTGTTTCACTATGGGAACCGCTCCGGCGTGACCAACTATGGAAGCTCCAATGACATCACGTCTGTCCCTGACAGACAGGTCGAGCCGTGTCCAGGCTCCGCCCACCTCATATTGACACGGTCGACCTCCCCTCCTAAGCCATTCTCGCTTTCTTCCCGTGAGAAACTAGAAGCTCCCTCAGCGTATCCAGGCAACCTGGTATCTGTTAAACAGTTCACAGACGACCCGTCAAGGAACACGTTGCCGGACGCAGGTCTCAGGTGTAAGCCTTGAGTGCGCTGGGTAAGCTTTAGGAGACGGTGTACGTCAGGGGTGTCAAACTCAAATTCACAGTGGGCCAAAATTCAAAACTAGAACAAAGTCGCGGGCCAACATTGATATTTATTGAAAAAAAAAAATCTTCCTACAATGAACTTTTTCTTATCGAGCCAAACAAGTTTTGCTTAAAAACTGAGTCTGGAACAAGCAAAGCTTAAAACTAAACAATATATAACTTATATATAACTTAATATTGCACACATGCAAAATCGAAATTCCAAATTAAAAAAAACATCAATGGAATTCATTTCTTAAATAAAAATTGTATTTGCAACCTTCTGAATTAAATTTTAACAGTAATTTTTTTACATAAACTAATAATAAATGTGCTAATAAAGATATACAAAACTAATAAAAATATCAATGAACATAAAACCATTCAAGCTTATGTCTGCGAGTAGCAAGAAAAAGTGCGCAGAGAAAACGTTAATTGTAGCTCAGTTTGTTACACACTGATCTACTCTGATGTGTCTAAGCCAGATACCTGGCATCTCTTCTTGGATGCTAGTTCCTCAATGTCTGGGCTCAGACTTTGAGCTGAGGAAATCCTCAGGATCGAGTGAAGGTGTTCATCGGTCAGACGTCTCCTGTGGGATGTTTTGGTTATCTTCATCGAGGAGAACAGTTGCTCACATAGATAAGTGCTGCCGAACATGGAGAGCATCTGAGCAGCTTGAGTGCGGAGCCCAGGCATAGTGTCAGGGATGAATTGTGGAAACTGTGCAGCGCCCACAGCATCGTACTTTGACTTCAGCGAGTCACTACACTGGAGTTCAATCAGCTCCATTTGGAGGTTTGTTGGTGCGTTTGCCACATCAACTGCAAAAGGGTTACTGAGCAGTTGAAATCAACATTTCTGGGCATCAAAGTCGGCAAATCGCCGGCTAAACTCAGCACCGAGTACACAGAGTTTTTCAGCAAATCGTGCACATGGGAACACGGCGGCAGAGATCTGCATGGTCATCGTTTGGCAGCAGGGAAAATGGCCCAGGTTTCCTTGTAGCATCTGATTCTGCCACAGGCACAATTTAGTTTTAAAAGCCCTCACTGCAGCGTACATATCTGTGATGATACGCCCTCGTCCCTGAAGCTGCAGATTCAGCGCAGCGTAGCTCGAAACACCTGTTCAGTACTTTTCCTCGGCTTAACCATCTCACCTCTGTGTGATACGGCACGTCTGCGTATTCCGAACCAAACTCCTCAAGAAAAGATTTGAACTGGCGGTGATTCAGACCTCTGGCTCGTATAAAGTTAACTACTCGTGTCACTGCGGTCATAACATGTTCCATCTTTAGGGCTTTGCCACACAGTGATTCTTGATGTATGATACAGTGATAAACCGTTACTTCACCTGCACAGTTCTCCGCTCGCATCTTCTCCCGGACCCTGCCCACCAGTCCAGTCTTTTGACCGCACATCGCTGGCGCACCATCTGTTGTTAATCCCACAAGTTTTTCCCATGGCAACCTTATTTCAGTTACACATTTGGAAACCTTTTCAAAGATTTCCTTCCCTGTGGTTGTGCCATGCATAGATTTTAATCCTAAAAGTTCCTCCGTAACACAGAGGTTTGAGTCCACCCCGCGGATGAAGACTGACAGCTGGGCAGTATCAGATGCGTCGCTGCTCTCGTCCACAGCGAGGGAGAATGCAACGAAATGTTTCCCCTTCTCCATCAGCTGGTCGTATAGATTGGTGGCAAGTTCACATGTACGATCAGCGACTGTGTTTCTGCTCAGGCTCACATTTGAAAATGCTTGCATTTTCTCTGGGCACATAAGGTGGCAAACTTTCATCATGCACCTTTTCAGAAACTCTCCCTCACTGAAGGGCCGGGCTGACTTTGCGATCTCTGCTGCCACAATAAAACTAGCCTTTACAGCAGCCTCACTTTGTGATATGGCCTTTTTGAACATCGTCTGTTGTGAAACCAAACTTATTTTCATCTCTTCTACTTTCCGGCGCCTTTGAGTCATGTCCAGGTCCTTGTACTTGTCTTGGTGTTTCGTTTCATAGTGTCGTCTAATGCTGTACTCCTTAGTTATAGCCACATTAGCTCCACATACAAGACAAACAGGTCTGTCTTTTACATAGGTAAACAGATATTCTGCCTCCCACCTGTCCAGAAAGCTTCTGTTTTCTGCCTTTCTTTTAGCCATTTTCGTAGGGGTAGCCAGTATTAGCATACACCTATGACGACTATGATTAAAAGAGGAGAGGGAGTTAATGGGTCCTGTCGTGATTGACGCGGCAAAACGCCAACAGAGCATTCTGGGATTTGTAGTATTAGCGGTACACGCTAATTACCGGCGGGCCAGATCTAATAGTAATTTGGTATGGCTTCGCGGGCCAAATATAATTACGCTGCGGGCCAAATTTGGCCCGCGGGCCAGAGTTTGACACCTATGGTGTACGTGTTACGGCGAACTGTTTTCCTTGGCTACCTCGTATTCGTTTACGTTCGTAGTGCGTTAGCGTAACTCAGGCTAACGCGTCACGGCGAGCCATCTATAGTCTCGGCTAGCATTAGTTTGTCAGCCGGGAAAGTTTTTCAGACGCTGGCTAACGTGTCAAGGCGAGCTAGTTTTCTGAACCCCGTGCTTAGCTTGGACTCAACCCCAACTAAACCGGACAACGGTGTCTAGCTAACGCGTCAAGGCGAGCTAACCCCGTATCTGTGCCGGACGCGGGAATTGTACCCCGTGTCCTACACTGGTTCTACATAAGGCTAACGTGTCACAACGGGCCTTTTTGTGTTCCACACAGTCTCCCTTCTGTCCTTTACGATGTCGGCGGCCGCCACACCGACCAAAGGTCCGGAGCCGAAGACGAAAGAGGCTGCATCCCGCCCGTGTCCCGCGTCATGCGGCTCGACGGTGTCGGGCAGGGACCCTCACCCTATGTGCATAGCCTGCATGGGCGTTAAGCATGCACAAGCTTCACTGGCTGACCCGCAAGTGTGCCCAAACTGTGCGGGAATGCCAGTAAAGATCCTGGAAAGGAGGTTAAGAGTAGCGGTGGCTAACAGTCAGGACCCCTGTCTGGCAGCTACCACCCCTAGTACCGACATTCATCCTCTGCGAGCTAAGATGAGCTGGGCGGACGCGATGGATATTGAATCTCCACTCGTGCCCCCGCTGTTTGAGGAACTCCTCGAACGCGGGGAGGGAGAACCCGGCGACGAGGCAGACTGCGGCTCTGACCTCCTCGACTCGGATGATATGGAGGAAGAGGACGAAGACTCCACCTTCCCCGCACAGCAGTCCAGGCCTCCCAGTGCCTCAGACGCTGTTCCCCCAGTCGAAAACGACCTGTATGAGGTTTGTAAAAGAGCTGCAGCCAGGCTTAACATCCCATGGCCGGCAGCACAAGACTGTGAGGGGGTAGAGAGGGACTTATATGATGGTAAGAGGCTACCGCCAGCTCAGGCGCCATCCAAACAGCTCTTACCGGCAGTCCCTGCTTGCATGAGGGAAATGACTGGTCAAGCCCCTTTAAGAGTAAACTTCCTACCAAGGGTTACTCTAAGCTGGAGATCCAGAACATGGCGGAGCTGGGGCTGTCTGAACCCCCAGCGGTGGAGCCTTCAGTGGCATATCACCTTCACCCTAACCGCAGAACGATGTCTGCCGCTTCTAATATCTCTCTGCCAAATAAAATGGATCGCCTCACCGCTTCCATTTTTCAGAGAACGTACAAATACGCAGCCCAGTCAGTGTGTTCTCTGAATGCTACTACTCTGCTGTCAGCATACCAGGCTGAGATTTAAGAGGAGTTGGGACGCCAGCTGGACTCAGGGTCACCTAACCCGGTTCTGTGGGATGAGATTTGCATTGTAAATGACCTCATCCTGCGCTCTTCTAGGGGAGCGGTTCAGGGCTCTGGCCGAGTGATGGGGCTGGCAGTCTCTGGAGAGAGGGCCCTCTGGTTGAACCTGTCGGGTCTGAGTGATGCTCAGAAGGCAGAGATGATGGATGCCACATATGACCCCTCCAAGGGTCTCTTTGGACCAGCCTTGGAGAAAATGAAAGACCAGCACTCTCAGAAAACAAGAGGGTGAAGCTTTCAACCTCTGTCTACCACGAAAACTCACCCCACGTCCTCCCCAGGCGCCCAGGGCTGGCTTTGCTGCCTCAGCCGCAGCAGCCAGGGGCAGGCAGGACACGGCCAGGGCACCCAGACAGACCAGTCAGCAGCCCAACCAGCAGGCTAAGCCAGCTAACACCAGGCCATGGGGTAAACACTCGTTTGCAACAGTGGCAGCGAGAGGTCGTCCTCCCCACCCCAGCGAGGTGAAAAAGAGGCGACCTACCTGACCTGCCATCTTCAATCACCTCCCACCTCTCCTCCGTTGAAGAAAAGGAAGGTGGTATGGGAGGGCTGCAGCCACCTTTTTCAAAGCTCAGGGGTTTCCGTTGTTCACGGTGGTTCACAAGCCCAGCTTCTATCCCCTCATGTTCTGCAGAAAGGTTCTCAGGGGCACTTAACATGGGGCTGCAGCCCCCCTTCAGTGTCACCAAGCACTCCCTGGTTCACCCAAGCAGCCACGCTTGGTCAAAGTTTTCTAAAAGAGGAAATAAAATATGCACTTCTGCAGCCAGGCACATGGCCAAGGGCAGAATGCAAAAACAAAATAAAGAAAAAGAAAAAGGTTTGTCAGGCCTCGCCGCCCCCACAAGAGGGCGTACGCGGCCTGCAGACAGGGGAGAAATCCCCTTGTCACGGGGAAGTGACGTCATCTACGTGCAACACACCCAGCCCTTTGATGGCCCGCACAACCCAATGGTGCGCATGCGCGCCTCCCCCGTGGGTACTAAACACAATTTCTCGAGGTTACAGACTACAATTCGCAGTGAAACCACCCCGATTCAGCGGGATACTGTTCTCACTGGCGCGAGGGGAGTCTGCGCTCGTCTTAGAAGACGAAATAAACACTCTGTTACGCAAACGAGCGATCAGAGCTGTACCGAGCGAGGAAGCCTGTCAAGGTTTTTACTCCCGGTACTTCGTTGTCCCGAAGAAGGGCGGCGCGTCACTGCGGCCCATTCTGGATCTTCGGGTGCTAAACAAGCACTTACGAAAGTACACATTCAGAATGTTAACACACAGAGCGCTCTGTCACTCGATTCGCCCAAGAGATTGGTTTGTGACGATCGATCTGGCAGACGCTTATTTTCACATCGCTGTCTATCCGCCACACAGGAAATTCCTCTGGTTTGCATATCGAGGCACGGCCTACGAGTATCAGACCATCCCGTTTGGTCTCTCGCTAGCTCCGAGAGTGTTCAGCAAGTGTGTGGAAGCAGCTCTGACACTGTTGAGAATCAGCGGCATCAGAATATTCTCATACATAGACGATTATTTGATATGCTCCCACTCGCGAGAACAGGCGCTGCGGGACTCCGCAGTGGTGGTTTCCCATCTCGGCAACCTCGGTTTCAGAATCAACCGGGAAAAAAGCCGTTTGGTGCCGGCTCAGTGCACGGACTATCTGGGGCTCAGTATAAATTCCCTTTCCTATCGTGTCTCATTAAGGAGAGGATCGGTTCGTTCACACAATGCCTCGCTTATTTTCAGCTTGGGGAGAACGTATCGTTCAGACTGTGCCTCCGACTCCTCGGCCTTATGGCTTCAGTCATCTCGGTGGTGCGCTTGGGGCTGCTGTTAATGAGGGACTTTCAACGCTGGGTTGCGTCCCTGCGGCTCTGCCCGCGGCACCTCCGACGCAGAGTGACGGTGACTCGCGAATGCATCTTGGCCCTCCAGCTGTGGAGAGAGCCGGGTACTCTGGCGTCGGGAGTTCCTCTAGGGGCGGTGCTAACCAGGAGGACGCTGACAACAGATGCGTCACTGTCAGGCTGGGGCGCCACCTTTATGGGGAGAGCCGTGAACGGCGTTTGGACCCCGGAAATGGCTCGGAGCCACATAAATGTTTTGGAGCTACAAGCGGTGGTTTTAGCTCTGAAACATTTTCAGGGTTTCCTACAGGGCCATCATGTCCTGGTAAAGTCGGACAACTCCACGGTTGTAGCTTATATCAACCGCCAAGGGGGCACTCGGTCCATGCAGTTACATATGTTAGCCCAGAGGCTAATTCTGTGGAGCAGCGCCAGGTTTTTATCCCTACGGGCGACTCACGTGTTGAACCGTGGCGCCGATCTGCTGTCAAGGGGAAATCCCTTGTACGGAGAATGGAGACTCCACCCACAGGTGGTGGAGCAGATTTGGGAGCGGTTCAGGCCCTGCGTTTTTCTCCCTCTCCGATGCGGACGCCTCCCTGGGGGTGGATGCTTTACCTCATACGTGGCCTCGGGACCTACTGTATGCTTTCCCGCCTCTCAGCCTGATCTGCCCAACCCTCTCCAGAGTGAGGTAACAGAGCTTATCATTGATCCTGATAGCCCCTCGCTGGCCATCCAAGAGCTGGATGGCGGAAGTAGTCCAGCTGCTGGTGAAGGAGCCATGGCCCCTCCCAGGCGGGCGGAGAAATTTTCCACCCTCACCCAGACAGGCTGGCTCTTTGGGCCTGGCACGTGAAAGGTGGAACTTGAATGCAGCAGGCCTACCTCCTGGAGTTGTCGACACGATTCAGAACGCAAGAGCTGCGTCCACCCGTCGTCTGTATGGTGGGAAGTGGCGTATGTTTGAGGAATGGTGTGAGTCTAGGGCCACTGTTTCTTTTCAGTGTTCAGTGGTGGATATTCTATGCTTCCTTCAGGACTTATTGTAGAAAGGAAGAGCCTTTTCTACCATTAAGGTCTATTTGGCAGCGATTTCAGCATGCCACGTGGGTTTCGGTGATAAATCGGCTGGCCAGCACCCGTTGATTTGTCAGTTTATGAAAGGGGCCCGTTGCAGGCTCCCAGTTTCCAGGTCCTTGGTTCCTGTGTGGGATTTGATGTTGGTCTTAGATGCCCTCTCTCATCACCCATTTGAGCCTATTGATGCTGTGGGTTTTGAGTTTCTCTCACTTAAAACTGCACTGCTATTGGCCCTTACCACGGCAAAACGTGTTAGCGACTTGCAGGCGTTTTCTATCAGCCCCCCTTGCTTGCAGTGGGCCCCAGGGTTAGCAAAGGCTTATCTCAGGCCCAATCCTGCGTTTGTTCCCAAGGTTTTGGATCCCTCATACAGGTGCTCTACTGTGGAGCTGTTAGCTTTCCACGCGCCCCCTTTTCTCTCAGAAGAGGAACAACGGCTAAACACCTTATGTCCCGTTAGGGCCCTCCGCACTTATGTGGACAGGACGGCTGTTTTCAGGAAGTCAGACCAGCTGTTCGTTTCATGGGCTGCCCCTCATAAGGGAAAGCCGCTATCTCGCCAGAGACTGTCCCACTGGATTGTGAAGGCCATAAGTCTGGCATACGAGTGCAAGGGAGCCCAGCCCCCTCAGGGTCTGAGAGCCCACTCTACGAGGGGCATGGCCACTTCGTGGGCTCTGTTTAGGGGAATTTCAGTGCTTCAGCTAGCTGGGCGACTCCACACACGTTTGTGCAGTTTTACAGGCTGGATGTGGCCAAACCTTCTCTGGCTCATGCAGTCTTAGAGGCGGAGGGATCAGACTCGGTTTGATTCAGTGGTTGTTGATCCCTCTTTATTTTGGCTTCGGGAGATTATATATGCAATCCGGGAGTGGGCTATATCTCCCATAGTGAAACACCGAGCGAAGTTAGAAAAAGAACGTTGGGTTACTTAACGTAAACCCTGGTTGATAACAGAGTGAGGTGTTTCACCAACACTCCCCTCCTTGCATGGGCACGGAAAGAAAGCCACTTAGAATGGCTTAGGAGGGGAGGTCGACCGTGTCAATATGAGGTGGGCGGAGCCTGGACACGGCTCGACCTGTCTGTCAGGGACAGACGTGATGTCATTGGAGCTTCCATAGTTGGTCACGCCAGAGCGGTTCCCATAGTGAAACACCTCACTCTGTTATCAAAGAACCAGGGTTTACGTTAAGTAACCCAACGTTTTCTAGTGTAACACCTGACTTTATCGGTTTTCGTTTCAGTAAGGTGAACACTCTAATGTTTTAATATAGCATGTCATAAAGAAAAGATGAAAAATTATACCAAAAACTGACATGATAAGTAGTTTTTCAAGTGAAATAGAAAAATCTACAGTAATGAATTCACAACAGTAGAAAACAATACAGGTAACAATCAGTTCAAGACATTAATCAACTGATCAGAATACATAACCCAAATAATATACAAACATTTTTATCTCCGCTGTAAAATAATCTTACCTTTGTTTCTCTGTCTTCGTGGAAACGTTATGATTGGTACCAGGTTCATCTGTTCAGCCGACACCACCGATACATGATGTCATCAAACACTGTGAAGATTGAACTTAAACATTCATGGGCGGCATCTAAACAAGTTGAAACACACATGTTCTGGTCTCAGAGATAAGATAAGATAAGATAATACTTTATTTATCCCAAAGTGGGGAAATTCTGGTGACCCAGCAGCAGCAGATAAAATAAAAAAAAGTTGCATGAGCACATGGACATGAACACTTTTCAATATTCAGTTTAACGACCCAAGCTCTAATTTCATATGCATTTTTTTATTTCTCTTTGCTATTTGGGCTTATTGGAACTTGATGAGTGTAGAAACTAAGAATCATCTTTTGAAATGATGTAGTTTTAGAGAAAAATGATGTCCACATAAGTGGACACTCGGTCTGAATAGAAAAACAAAACAACAAAGTCACCTTTGTGTAATTCAGTGCTAAAGTCTTTATTTCCAGACATATGCCAACAAAATATTCAATATTCAAAGTATTTTGCATGAAAAACTGGCAATGCCCTTTTAGGAACTCGTACACACCTATTTGTGAAAGGCTGTGTAACAGTTGCGATCAGCTTGTAAGCACAAGAACACCTTGCAGGTCACACAACGCATTCGGCTTCTTCCAGTGCAGACTGGTGCTCTGCAGCGTGCTGCGTTCTTCAGGCTGATCATCTCTGGGAGATGTGCATTTGCCCTCCTGCGGACTGACACATGGGGCACGGCCGTCACTGGACGTTTTTTCACTTGTTTTGAGTCGTCTTCTTCTTCTGACAGCTCTGAAAGGTCTGCATCATCTTCTTGACTGTGATGCTGAGCCAAGAGGTTCCTAGCCACTTCCATACGGAACTCAAGGACCTGCATGATGGTAGGGTTAGCTCTACCAGCTCACCTCAGACGTGTTAAGGTTCGTTGAAAGAATGATGGCTTCACTCGCAACAGCGCTTGAGTGCAGGATGTAATTTTATTAACAGCGCCAAAATGCAGGTCCAGGGTGAAGGTACTCCACACAGTCAGTTGGTGCCGCTCCCTCGGCGGTGACAAGCAGGCGCTTCGTCACAACGACATATTGTAATGTACGTGATGTCATCAAACACTGTGAAGATTGAATTTAAACATTCATGGGCGACATCTAAACAAGTTGAAACTCACATGTTCTGGTCTCACATAAACACTTTTCAATATTCAGTTTAAGGTTTGACTTTCAATACAACGAAAAGATTAGCAAGTAAAAATACAACATGTACCGTAGCAGCAATGCAATATGTCCCGCCCGTAAATGTTCTCAGCCAATCAGATCCAAACTACTTTGTAACCATGACGACCATGGCGCAGAGGTACTCGGGAAACTCACGTTGCAACTAGAACATCCAATATGGCGGCGTCCGGCACCAGCACACACTCTACTCATTTAAGAAAAATGTAAAACTGTAGCAACTGACAGAGAAGAAGAAAAAGCTGAAAGCTGGGCAGGTAGGTGGCCTCTTCACTGAAATGTTTACTGTGTACAGTAGCGCTGCTACATGTTTGAATACACAAAACTTAAAGCTAACGTAGCAATGTCGCTAACAAGCTAACGTGAGGCTAACTGCTGACAATATGTACACAACCACTGTATAACAAGGTTTGGACCAGTTTGTTAGCAGTGTATCAACCAGACCTGTGTTTGTGTTGGACATGTGTCCTTCCACAGAACTGTAGTAGATAATTAATAACGATTTAAAAGTTCTAAATTTACTTATCAATTACTGCATAAATGAAGTGTATATCTTGTTGTGCCTTTATTTAATAACTTATTCCTGAATGTGTTACAAGTTAGCAACATGCTCTGGTTTGTACATGGGGCTATGGTAGAAACAATATTTGTAGTTCCAACAGCTGTGCAGCTCACAAGAAAGTGTTGCACACAGCTTGGTAAGGCAAAGACAAAAGAAGATGTTCAGTCCAAAGAAACAGCTAAAATGTCCACAAAACCCACTCCCTGTTAATAATTACTAACAGAAACATTTACTTTTTAACTCCAGCATGTTTCTTTGTGGACACATTTGTAAATGTGCCTATTCCCGTTCTGCTTCATCAGCACGACTGAGAAGATCGCTGAGTGAATCTCCACTGCACCGTCGAGTCACCACGAAGGACTTCATCACTACACATCTGTACAGTGCAACAGTGTCTCTGGTGACAAGGGGAGGGAAACCTAACGGTGCTAACGCAACTCCCCACGACACCATGAGGACCAGTTGTTCAGGTGAAGTCCCAGCAAGCTGTCTGCCACTGCACCAGCACAGAGGACCAAGACGAGAAAGCTGCTATGAATCGGCATCCGGGTTGGATCTGGCAGAAGTAGGTACTGACACAACCACTGAGCAGTGTGAGAAATACCCTGTGTGTTGTAGAACTCAGTTCAAATATTCCATTTATATTCCTGTTACCCCTTTGGCTGTTGCTAAGGTTTTCCACTGAGCCCTGAAGATTAAGGCATGTATTTGTGTATTGGGTGTATTTTTCATAACAGCAGTAATAGTCTTTGCAATTATTTGGAGTAAACCCGTCTGTGGAGCTGGATGGATTCCATGTTTAAGCAGTGGAAAGTTTTCATCTTGTTAGAAGTGACATCTTGAATAGTTTCACTAGTGTGACGGGTGGTTCAATTGACCCTGACTTTGTAATGACTATCACTGACTGCAATGAAGATCTCTTGCTATTCCCTGACTTTGTAATGACAATCGCTGACTGCAATGAAGATCTCTTGCTATGCACTGACTCAAGAGTGACTAACGCTGACTGCAATGAAGATCTCTTGCTATTCCCTGACTTTGTAATGACAATCGCTGACTGCAATGAAGATCTCTTGCTATGCACTGACTCAAGAGTGACTAACGCTGACTGCAATGAAGATCTCTTGCTATTCCCTGACTTTGTAATGACAATCGCTGACTGCAATGAAGATCTCTTGCTTTTCCCTGACTTTGTAATGACTATCACTGACTGCATTGAAAATCTCTTGATATGCACTGACTTTGTAATGACTATCACTGACTGCAATGAAGATCTCTTGATATGCACTGACTTTGTAATGACAATCGCTGACTGAAATGAAGATCTCTTGCTATTGCCTGACTTTGTATTGACAATCGCTGACTGCAATTAAGATCTCTTGCTATTCCCTGACTTTGTAATGACTATCACTGACTGCAATGAAGATCTCTTGCTATTCCCTGACTTTGTAATGACAATCGGTGACTGCAATGAAGATCTCTTGCTATTCCCTGACTTTGTAATGACAATCGTTGACTGCAATGAAGATCTCTTGCTATTCCCTGACTTTGTAATGACAATCGCTGACTGCAATGAAGATCTCTTGCTTTTCCCTGACTTTGTACTAATAATCTCTCACTGCAATGAAGATCTCTTGCTTTTCCCTGACTTTGTAATGACTATCACTGACTGCAATGAAGATCTCTTGTTATTCCCTGATTTTGTAATGATAATCGCTCACTGCAATGAAGATCTCTTGCTATTCCCTGACTTTGTAATGACTATCACTGACTGCAATGAAGATCTCTTGCTGTGCATTGACTTTGTAATGACAATCGTTGACTGCAATGAAAATCTCTTGCTATGCACTGACTTTGTAATGATAATCGCTCACTGCAATGAAGATCTCTTGCTATTCCCTGACTTTGTAATGACAATTGCAACTTCTGCCACCTGCAGAAGTTCTCGGACGACACTGCGATTGTTGGATGTGTATCTGGGGGGAACGAGCTGGAGTATAGGGGGGTCATCACAGACTTTGTGGACTGGTGTGAAGATAACCACCTGGTTCTGAACACCAGCAAAACGAAGGAGCTGGTGATTGACTTCCGGCGTAAACCAGCACCACCGCCGCCGGTTTGCATAAGGGGTTCTGCGATCGAGATGGTGGACACTTACAAATATCTGGGTGTCCACCTCAACAAAAACCTGGACTGGACTGACAACTCGGATGCCCTGTACAGGAGGGGCCAGAGTCGCCTCCACCTGCTGAGGCGACTGAGGTCCTTTGGGGTGTGCAGGGCTCTCCTACGGACTGTGTATGACACGGTGGTGGCATCGGCAGTCCTCTACGGCGTTGTGTGCTGGGCAGGCGGCAGCACGGACAGAGACAGAAAAAGACTGAACAAACTGGTAAAGAAAGCTGGCTCTGTCCTGGGCTGCCCACTGGAGTCCATCGAGGTGGTGGCCGATAGAAGGACGCGGGCGAAACTGTCGTCCATCATGGCCAACCCCTCCCACCCCCTGCACCAAACCGTGGAGGACCAACGCAGCTCGCACAGCGTGAGACTGCTGCACCCGAAGTGCAGGACTGAGCGCTACCGGAGGTCCTTCATACCCACGGCAATAAGACTCTACAACACATCAACATGACTGTAAAGCATGTTTTATAGTGTGATGTGTGCCGTGCGGTGAGCATGTTTGCATGTATGTTGTTATTTGTTTTTTTGTTATTTGGCACTTTTGCACTTTATGTTTATGTTGAGATATGTACATCTTTTTCTTTCTTTTTGTACATAATGTATAATGTATAACACATTTTTACTCTATTTTTTTTCCAACTGTTTTTTTTCTCTGCTGCTGCTGGGTCACCAGAATTTCCCCACTGCGGGATTAATAAAGTCTTATCTTATCTTATCTTATCTTAATTGTTGACTGCAATGAAGATATCTTGTTTTTCCCTGACTTTGTAATGACTATCACTGACTGCATTGAAAATCTCTTGCTATGCACTGACGTTGTAATGACAATCGCTGACTGCAATGAAGATCTCTTGCCTCTCCCTGACTTTGTAATTACTATCACTGACTGCAATGAAAATCTCTTGCTGTGCATTGACTTTGTAATGACAATCGCTGACTGCAATGAAGATATCTTGCTTTTCCCTGACTTTGTAATGACAATCGCTGACTGAAATGAAGATCTCTTGCTATTCCCTGACTTTGTAATGACAATCACTGACTGCAATGAAGATCTCTTGCTATTCCCTGACTTTGTAATGACAATCGCTGACGGCAATGAAGATCTCTTGCTTTTCCCTGACTTTGTAATGACTATCTCTGACTGCAATGAAGATCTCTTGCTGTGCATTGACTTTGTAATGACAATCGTTGACTGCAATGAAAATCTCTTGCTATGCACTGACTTTGTAATGAATATCACTGACTGCAATGAAGATCTCTTGCTATTCCCTGACTTTGTAATGACAATCGCTGAGTGCAATGAGATCCCTTGCTATTCCCTGACTTTGTAATGACTATCACTGACTGCATTGAAAATCTCTTGCTATGCACTGACATTGTAATGACAATCGCTGACTGCAATGAAGATCTCTTGCTTTTCTCTGACTTTGTAATGACTATCACTGACTGCATTGAAAATCTCTTGCTATGCACTGACTTTGTAATGACAATCGCTGACTGCAATGAAGATCTCTTGCTTTTCCCTGACTTTGTAATGACAATCGCTGACTGCAATGAAGATCTCTTGCTTTTCCCTGACTTTGTAATGACAATCGTTGACTGCAATGAAGATCTCTTGATATGCACTGACTTTGTAATGACTATCACTGACTGCAATGAAGATCTCTTTATATGCACTGACTTTGTAATGATAATCTATGACTGAAATGAAGATCTCTTGCTATTGCCTGACTTTGTATTGACAATCGCTGACTGCAATGAAGATCTCTTGCTATTCCCTGACTTTGTAATGACTATCACTGACTGCAATGAAGATCCCTTCTTTTCCCTGACTTTGTAATGACTATCACTGACTGCAATGAAGATCTCTTGCTATGCACTGACTTTGTAATGACAATCGCTGACTGAAATGAAGATCTCTTGCTATTCCCTGACTTTGTAATGACAATCGCTGACGGCAATGAAGATCTCTTGCTATTCCCTGACTTTGTAATGACAATCGCTGACTGCAATGAAGATCTCTTGCTATTCCCTGACTTTGTAATGACTATCACTGACTGCAATGAAGATCTCTTGCTATTCCCTGACTTTGTAATGACTATCGCTGAGTGCAATGAGATCTCTTGCTTTTCCCTGACGTTGTAATGACAATCGCTGACTGCAATGAAGATCTCTTGATATGCACTGACTTTGTAATGACTATCACTGACTGCAATGAAGATCTCTTGATATGCACTGACTTTGTAATGACAATCGCTGACTGAAATGAAGATCTCTTGCTATTGCCTGACTTTGTATTGACAATCGCTGACTGCAATGAAGATCTCTTGCTATTCCCTGACTTCGTAATGACTATCACTGACTGCAATGAAGATCTCTTGTTATGCACTGACTTTGTAATGACAATCGCTCACTGCAATGAAGATCTCTTGCTATTCCCTGACTTTGTAATGACAATCGGTGACTGCAATGAAGATCTCTTGCTATTCCCTGACTTTGTAATGACAATCGTTGACTGCAATGAAGATCTCTTGCTATTCCCTGACTTTGTAATGACAATCGCTGACTGCAATGAAGATCTCTTGCTTTTCCCTGACTTTGTACTAATAATCTCTCACTGCAATGAAGATCTCTTGCTTTTCCCTGACTTTGTAATGACTATCACTGACTGCAATGAAGATCTCTTGTTATTCCCTGATTTTGTAATGATAATCGCTGACTGCAATGAAGATCTCTTGCTATTCCCTGACTTTGTAATGACTATCACTGACTGCAATGAAGATCTCTTGCTGTGCATTGACTTTGTAATGACAATCGTTGACTGCAATGAAAATCTCTTGCTATGCACTGACTTTGTAATGATAATCGCTCACTGCAATGAAGATCTCTTGCTATTCCCTGACTTTGTAATGACAATTGTTGACTGCAATGAAGATATCTTGTTTTTCCCTGACTTTGTAATGACTATCACTGACTGCATTGAAAATCTCTTGCTATGCACTGACGTTGTAATGACAATCACTGACTGCAATGAAAATCTCTTGCTGTTTTTTGACTTTGTAATGACAATCGCTGACTGCAATGAAGATATCTTGCTTTTCCCTGACTTTGTAATGACAATCGCTGACTGAAATGAAGATCTCTTGCTATTCCCTGACTTTGTAATGACAATCACTGACTGCAATGAAGATATCTTGCTTTTCCCTGACTTTGTAATGACAATCGCTGACGGCAATGAAGATCTCTTGCTTTTCCCTGACTTTGTAATGACTATCTCTGACTGCAATGAAGATCTCTTGCTGTGCATTGACTTTGTAATGACAATCGTTGACTGCAATGAAAATCTCTTGCTATGCACTGACTTTGTAATGAATATCACTGACTGCAATGAAGATCTCTTGCTATTCCCTGACTTTGTAATGACAATCGCTGACTGCAATGAAGATCTCTTGCTATTCCCTGACTTTGTAATGACTATCGCTGAGTGCAATGAGATCCCTTGCTATTCCCTGACTTTGTAATGACTATCACTGACTGCATTGAAAATCTCTTGCTATGCACTGACATTGTAATGACAATCGCTGACTGCAATGAAGATCTCTTGCTTTTCTCTGACTTTGTAATGACTATCACTGACTGCATTGAAAATCTCTTGCTATGCACTGACTTTGTAATGACAATCGCTGACTGCAATGAAGATCTCTTGCTTTTCCCTGACTTTGTAATGACAATCGCTGACTGCAATGAAGATCTCTTGCTTTTCCCTGACTTTGTAATGACAATCGTTGACTGCAATGAAGATCTCTTGATATGCACTGACTTTGTAATGACTATCACTGACTGCAATGAAGATCTCTTGATATGCACTGACTTTGTAATGACAATCTATGACTGAAATGAAGATCTCTTGCTATTGCCTGACTTTGTATTGACAATCGCTGACTGCAATGAAGATCTCTTGCTATTCCCTGACTTTGTAATGACTATCACTGACTGCAATGAAGATCTCTTGCTATGC
Organism: Macropodus opercularis; assembly: GCA_030770545.1. NCBI lineage: Eukaryota > Metazoa > Chordata > Actinopteri > Anabantiformes > Osphronemidae > Macropodus > Macropodus opercularis. The sequence continues at coordinate 804,735 of JAUCMP010000031.1, forward strand.
ACTGACTTTGTAATGATAATTGGTGACTGCAATGAAGATCTCTTGCTATTCCCTGACTTTGTAATGACAATCGGTGACTGCAATGAAGATCTCTTGCTATTCCCTGACTTTGTAATGACAATCGTTGACTGCAATGAAAATCTCTTGCTATTCCTTGACTTTGTAATGACAATCGCTGACTGCAATGAAGATCTCTTGCTATGCACTGACTCAAGAGTGACTAACGCTGACTGCAATGAAGATCTCTTGCTTTTCCCTGACTTTGTACTAATAATCTCTCACTGCAATGAAGATCTCTTGCTATTCCCTGACATTGTAATGATAATCGCTCACTGTAATGAAGATCTCTTGCTATTCCCTGACTTTGTAATGACTATCACTGACTGCAATGAGATCTCTTGCTGTGCATTGACTTTGTAATGACAATCGCTGGCTGCAATGAAGATCTCTTGCTTTTCCCTGACTTTATAATGAGAATCACTGACTGCAATGAAGATCTCTTGCTATTCCCTGACTTTGTAATGACTATCACTCACTGCAATGCAGATCCCTTGACAATCGCTGACTGCATTAAAGATCTTTTTCTTTTCCCTGACGTTGTAATGACAATCGCTGACTGCGATGAACATCTCTTGCTATTGCCTGACTTTGTAATGACAATCGCTGACTGCAATGAAGATCTCTTGCTATTCCCTGACTTTGTAATGACAATCGCTGACTGCAATGAGATCTCTTGCTATTGCCTGACTTTGTAATGACGATCACTGACTGCAATGAAGATCTATTGCTATTCCCTGACTATGTAATGACAATCGCTGACGGCAATGAAGATCTCTTGCTATTCCCTGACTTTGTAATGATAATCGCTTACTGCAATGAAGATCTCTTGCTATTCCCTGACTCTTTATTGACAATCGCTGACTGCAATGAAGATCTCTTGCTATTCCCTGACTTTGTAATGACAATCGCTGACTGCAATGAGATCTCTTGCTATTGCCTGACTTTGTAATGACGATCACTGACTGCAATGAAGATCTATTGCTATTCCCTGACTATGTAATGACAATCGCTGACGGCAATGAAGATCTCTTGCTATTCCCTGACTTTGTAATGGCTATCGCTGACTGAAAAGAAAACATCTTGCTATGCACTAACGTTGTACTGACAATCGCTGACTGCAATGAAGATCTCTTGCTATTCCCTGACTTTGTAATGACTATCACTGACTGCAATGAAGATCTCTTGCTATTCCCTGACTTTGTAATGATTATCACTGAGTACAATGAAGATCTCTTGCTGTGCATTGACTTTGTAATGACAGTCGCTGACTGCAATGAAGATCTCTTGCTATTCCCTGACTTTGTAGTGACTATCACTGACTGCAATGAAGATCTCTTGCTGTGCATTGACTTTGTAATGACAATCGTTGACTGCAATGAAAATCTCTTGCTATTCCCTGACTTTTTAATGATAATCGCTGACTGCAATGAAGATCTCTTGCTTTTCCCTGACTTTGTAATGACAGTCGCTGACTGCAATGAAGATCTCTTGCTATTCCCAGACTTTGTAATGACAATCACTGACTGCAATGAGGTCTCTTGCTATTCCCTGACTTTGTAATGACAATCACTGACTGCAATGAAGATCTTTTGCTTTTCCCTGACTAGTAATGACTATCACTGACTGCAATGAAGATCTCTTGCTTTTCCCTGGCTTTGTAATGACAATCACTGACTGCAATGAAGATGTCTTGCTATTCCCTGACTTTGTAATGATAATCGCTCACTGCAATGAAGATCTCTTGCTATTCCCTGACTTTGTAATGATAATCGCTCACTGCAATGAAGATCTCTTGCTATTCCCTGACTTTGTAATGATAATCGCTCACTGCAATGAAGATCTCTTGCCTCTCCCTGACTTTGTAATTACTATCACTGACTGCAATGAAAATCTCTTGCTGTGCATTGACTTTGTAATGACAATCGCTGACTGCAATGAAGATATCTTGCTTTTCCCTGACTTTGTAATGACAATCGCTGACTGCAATGAAGATCTCTTGCTTTTCCCTGACTTTGTAATGACAGTCGCTGACTGCAATGAAGATCTCTTGCTATTCCCAGACTTTGTAATGACAATCACTGACTGCAATGAGGTCTCTTGCTATTCCCTGACTTTGTAATGACAATCACTGACTGCAATGAAGATCTTTTGCTTTTCCCTGACTAGTAATGACTATCACTGACTGCAATGAAGATCTCTTGCTTTTCCCTGGCTTTGTAATGACAATCACTGACTGCAATGAAGATGTCTTGCTATTCCCTGACTTTGTAATGATAATCGCTCACTGCAATGAAGATCTCTTGCTATTCCCTGACTTTGTAATGATAATCGCTCACTGCAATGAAGATCTCTTGCTATTCCCTGACTTTGTAATGATAATCGCTCACTGCAATGAAGATCTCTTGCCTCTCCCTGACTTTGTAATTACTATCACTGACTGCAATGAAAATCTCTTGCTGTGCATTGACTTTGTAATGACAATCGCTGACTGCAATGAAGATATCTTGCTTTTCCCTGACTTTGTAATGACAATCGCTGACTGAAATGAAGATCTCTTGCTATTCCCTGACTTTGTAATGACAATCACTGACTGCAATGAAGATATCTTGCTTTTCCCTGACTTTGTAATGACAATCACTGACTGAAATGAAGATCTATTGCTATTCCCTGACTTTGTAATGACAATCGCTGACGGCAATGAAGATCTCTTGCTTTTCCCTGACTTTGTAATGACAATCGTTGACTGCAATGAAAATCTCTTGCTATGCACTGACTTTGTAATGATAATCGCTCACTGCAATGAAGATCTCTTGCTATTCCCTGACTTTGTAATGACTATCACTCACTGCAATGAAGATCTCTTGACAATCGCTGACTGCAATAAAGATCTTTTTCTATTCCCTGACGTTGTAATGACAATCGCTGACTGCGATGAAGATCTCTTGCTATTCCCTGACTTTGTAATGACAATCGCTGACTGCAATGAGATCTCTTGCTATTCCCTGACGTTGTAATGACAATCGCTGACTGCGATGAAGATCTCTTGCTATTCCCTGACTTTGTAATGATAATCGCTCACTGCAATGAAGATCTCTTGCTATGCACTGACTTTGTAATGAAAATCACTGACTGCAATGAAGATCTCTTGCTATTCCCTGACTTTGTAATGACAATCGCTGACGGCAATGAAGATCTCTTGCTATTCCCTGACTTTGTAATGACAATCGCTGACTGCAATGAAGATCTCTTGCTATTCCCAGACTTTGTAATGACTATCACTGACTGCAATGAAGATCTCTTGCTATTCCCTGACTTTGTAATGACTATCGCTGAGTGCAATGAGATCCCTTGCTATTCCCTGACTTTGTAATGACTATCACTGACTGCAATGAAGATCTCTTGCTATTCCCTGACTTTGTAATGACTATCGCTGAGTGCAATGAGATCTCTTGCTTTTCCCTGACTTTGTAATGACTATCACTGACTGCATTGAAAATCTCTTGCTATGCACTGACGTTGTAATGACAATCGCTGACTGCAATGAAGATCTCTTGATATGCACTGACTTTGTAATGACTATCACTGACTGCAATGAAGATCTCTTGATATGCACTGACTTTGTAATGACAATCGCTGACTGAAATGAAGATCTCTTGCTATTGCCTGACTTTGTATTGACAATCGCTGACTGCAATGAAGATCTCTTGCTATTCCCTGACTTTGTAATGACTATCACTAACTGCAATGAAGATCTCTTGCTATTCCCTGACTTTGTAATGACAATCGGTGACTGCAATGAAGATCTCTTGCTATGCACTGACTTTGTAATGACAATCGTTGACTGCAATGAAGATCTCTTGCTATTCCCTGACTTTGTAATGACTATCACTAACTGCAATGAAGATCTCTTGCTATTCCCTGACTTTGTAATGACAATCGGTGACTGCAATGAAGATCTCTTGCTATGCACTGACTTTGTAATGACAATCGTTGACTGCAATGAAGATCTCTTGCTTTTCCCTGACTTTGTACTAATAATCTCTCACTGCAATGAAGATCTCTTGCTTTTCCCTGACTTTGTAATGACTATCACTGACTGCAATGAAGATCTCTTGTTATTCCCTGATTTTGTAATGATAATCGCTCACTGCAATGAAGATCTCTTGCTATTCCCTGACTTTGTAATGACTATCACTGACTGCAATGAAGATCTCTTGCTGTGCATTGACTTTGTAATGACAATCGTTGACTGCAATGAAAATCTCTTGCTATGCACTGACTTTGTAATGATAATCGCTCACTGCAATGAAGATCTCTTGCTATTCCCTGACTTTGTAATGACAATTGTTGACTGCAATGAAGATATCTTGTTTTTCCCTGACTTTGTAATGACTATCACTGACTGCATTGAAAATCTCTTGCTATGCACTGACGTTGTAATGACAATCGCTGACTGCAATGAAGATCTCTTGCCTCTCCCTGACTTTGTAATTACTATCACTGACTGCAATGAAAATCTCTTGCTGTGCATTGACTTTGTAATGACAATCGCTGACTGCAATGAAGATATCTTGCTTTTCCCTGACTTTGTAATGACAATCGCTGACTGAAATGAAGATCTCTTGCTATTCCCTGACTTTGTAATGACAATCACTGACTGCAATGAAGATATCTTGCTTTTCCCTGACTTTGTAATGACAATCACTGACTGAAATGAAGATCTCTTGCTATTCCCTGACTTTGTAATGACAATCGCTGACGGCAATGAAGATCTCTTGCTTTTCCCTGACTTTGTAATGACTATCTCTGACTGCAATGAAGATCTCTTGCTGTGCATTGACTTTGTAATGACAATCGTTGACTGCAATGAAAATCTCTTGCTATTCCCTGGCTTTGTAATGATAATCGCTCACTGCAATGAAGATCTCTTACTTTTCCCTGACTTTGTAATGACTATCTCTGACTGCAATGAAGATCTCTTGCTGTGCATTGACTTTGTAATGACAATCGTTGACTGCAATGAAGATATCTTGCTTTTCCCTGACTTTGTAATGACTATCACTGACTGCAATGAAGATCTCTTGCTTTTCCCTGACTTTGTAATGACTATCTCTGACTGCAATGAAGATCTCTTGCTGTGCATTGACTTTGTAATGACAATCGTTGACTGCAATGAAAATCTCTTGCTATTCCCTGGCTTTGTAATGATAATCGCTCACTGCAATGAAGATCTCTTACTTTTCCCTGACTTTGTAATGACTATCTCTAACTGCAATGAAGATCTCTTGCTGTGCATTGACTTTGTAATGACAATCGTTGACTGCAATGAAGATATCTTGCTTTTCCCTGACTTTGTAATGACTATCACTGACTGCAATGAAGATCTCTTGCTATGCACTGACTTTGTAATGACAATCGCTGACTGAAATGAAGATCTCTTGCTATTCCCTGACTTTGTAATGACAATCGCTGACGGCAATGAAGATCTCTTGCTATTCCCTGACTTTGTAATGACAATCGCTGACTGCAATGAAGATCTCTTGCTATTCTCAGACTTTGTAATGACTATCACTGACTGCAATGAAGATCTCTTGCTATTCCCTGACTTTGTAATGACTATCGCTGAGTGCAATGAGATCCCTTGCTATTCCCTGACTTTGTAATGACTATCACTGACTGCAATGAAGATCTCTTGCTATTCCCTGACTTTGTAATGACTATCGCTGAGTGCAATGAGATCTCTTGCTTTTCCCTGACTTTGTAATGACTATCACTGACTGCATTGAAAATCTCTTGCTATGCACTGACGTTGTAATGACAATCGCTGACTGCAATGAAGATCTCTTGCTTTTCCCTGACTTTGTAATGACTATCACTGACTGCATTGAAAATCTCTTGCTATGCACTGACGTTGTAATGACAATCGCTGACTGCAATGAAGATCTCTTGATATGCACTGACTTTGTAATGACTATCACTGACTGCAATGAAGATCTCTTGATATGCACTGACTTTGTAATGACAATCGCTGACTGAAATGAAGATCTCTTGCTATTGCCTGACTTTGTATTGACAATCGCTGACTGCAATGAAGATCTCTTGCTATTCCCTGACTTTGTAATGACTATCACTGACTGCAATGAAGATCTCTTGCTATGCACTGACTTTGTAATGACAATCGCTCACTGCAATGAAGATCTCTTGCTATTCCCTGACTTTGTAATGACAATCGGTGACTGCAATGAAGATCTCTTGCTATTCCCTGACTTTGTAATGACAATCGTTGACTGCAATGAAGATCTCTTGCTATTCCCTGACTTTGTAATGACAATCGCTGACTGCAATGAAGATCTCTTGCTTTTCCCTGACTTTGTACTAATAATCTCTCACTGCAATGAAGATCTCTTGCTTTTCCCTGACTTTGTAATGACTATCACTGACTGCAATGAAGATCTCTTGTTATTCCCTGATTTTGTAATGATAATCGCTCACTGCAATGAAGATCTCTTGCTATTCCCTGACTTTGTAATGACTATCACTGACTGCAATGAAGATCTCTTGCTGTGCATTGACTTTGTAATGACAATCGTTGACTGCAATGAAAATCTCTTGCTATGCACTGACTTTGTAATGATAATCGCTCACTGCAATGAAGATCTCTTGCTATTCCCTGACTTTGTAATGACAATTGTTGACTGCAATGAAGATATCTTGTTTTTCCCTGACTTTGTAATGACTATCACTGACTGCAATGAAGATCTCTTGTTATTCCCTGATTTTGTAATGATAATCGCTCACTGCAATGAAGATCTCTTGCTATTCCCTGACTTTGTAATGACTATCACTGACTGCAATGAAGATCTCTTGCTGTGCATTGACTTTGTAATGACAATCGTTGACTGCAATGAAAATCTCTTGCTATGCACTGACTTTGTAATGATAATCGCTCACTGCAATGAAGATCTCTTGCTATTCCCTGACTTTGTAATGACAATTGTTGACTGCAATGAAGATATCTTGTTTTTCCCTGACTTTGTAATGACTATCACTGACTGCATTGAAAATCTCTTGCTATGCACTGACGTTGTAATGACAATCGCTGACTGCAATGAAGATCTCTTGCCTCTCCCTGACTTTGTAATTACTATCACTGACTGCAATGAAAATCTCTTGCTGTGCATTGACTTTGTAATGACAATCGCTGACTGCAATGAAGATATCTTGCTTTTCCCTGACTTTGTAATGACAATCGCTGACTGAAATGAAGATCTCTTGCTATTCCCTGACTTTGTAATGACAATCACTGACTGCAATGAAGATATCTTGCTTTTCCCTGACTTTGTAATGACAATCACTGACTGAAATGAAGATCTCTTGCTATTCCCTGACTTTGTAATGACTATCACTGACTGCAATGAAGATCTCTTGCTGTGCATTGACTTTGTAATGACAATCGTTGACTGCAATGAAAATCTCTTGCTATGCACTGACTTTGTAATGATAATCGCTCACTGCAATGAAGATCTCTTGCTATTCCCTGACTTTGTAATGACAATTGTTGACTGCAATGAAGATATCTTGTTTTTCCCTGACTTTGTAATGACTATCACTGACTGCATTGAAAATCTCTTGCTATGCACTGACGTTGTAATGACAATCGCTGACTGCAATGAAGATCTCTTGCCTCTCCCTGACTTTGTAATTACTATCACTGACTGCAATGAAAATCTCTTGCTGTGCATTGACTTTGTAATGACAATCGCTGACTGCAATGAAGATATCTTGCTTTTCCCTGACTTTGTAATGACAATCGCTGACTGAAATGAAGATCTCTTGCTATTCCCTGACTTTGTAATGACAATCACTGACTGCAATGAAGATATCTTGCTTTTCCCTGACTTTGTAATGACAATCACTGACTGAAATGAAGATCTCTTGCTATTCCCTGACTTTGTAATGACAATCGCTGACGGCAATGAAGATCTCTTGCTTTTCCCTGACTTTGTAATGACTATCTCTGACTGCAATGAAGATCTCTTGCTGTGCATTGACTTTGTAATGACAATCGTTGACTGCAATGAAAATCTCTTGCTATGCACTGACTTTGTAATGAATATCACTGACTGCAATTCAATTCAATTCAATTCAACTTTATTTATATAGCGCCAATTCACAACATCAGTTATCTCAGGGCACTTTACAAGTAAGGTTTTAAGACCTTACACAACTAAACCCAACAATTCCCACATAGAGCAAGCTTTTAATTGTAGCCAATCGATAAATTGTACAGTTAAATAGCGACAGCGGAGAGGAAAAACTCCCTCTCTAACGAGGAAGAAACCTCCAGCAGACCCAGGCTCAGTGTGGGCGGCCATCTGCCTTGACCGGTTGGGGTGAGGGGATAGAGAAGAGAGAAAAGGACACAACCACAGCAACAAAACAAGCAGCAACAGAACACAGGCAGGATGGTTGGACCAGCAACTGAACACTGGAGACACACGACTCTGAGTCTGATGATACCTGTAGATGAGGATAGAGAGAGACAGAAGGGGAGAAGCACAACTAGGAGAGAAAAGGGACAAAGTTAGTCACATGTGGAAATGGAGGCATGTTAGTGGATAGAAGAAAAAGAGAAAAAAGAGCTCAGTCAATAAAGGACGTCCCCCAGCAGTCTAAGTCTATAGCAGCTTAACTAAGAGATGGTTCAGGGTGACCAGAACCATCTCTAACTATACGCTTTGTCAAAAAGAAAGGTTTTAAGCCTAGTTTTAAAACTAGAGAGGGTGTCTGCTTCTCGAACCTGGACTGGAAGCTGGTTCCATAGGAGAGGAGCTTGGTAGCTAAATGCTCTGCCTCCTGTTCTACATTTAGAAACTCTAGGAGCCACAAGTAGACCAGCGCTCTGAGAACGAAGCGTTCTGTTGGGAGCATAAGGAGCGATGAGGTCTTTAAGATAAGATGGAGCTTTATTATGAAGAGCTTTGTAGGTGAGGAGAAGAATTTTGAATTCTATCCTAGTTTTGACAGGGAGCCAATGCAGAGAAGCTAATGTTGGAGAAATGTGATCTCTCTTCCTAAGTCCAGTCAGAACTCTGGCTGCAGCATTTTGAATTAATTGGAGGATTTTCAAAGAGTTATTGGGACAACCTATGAGTAGCGAGTTACAGTAGTCAAGCCTAGAGGTAACAAATGCATGGATTAATTTTTCAGCATCACTCTGTGAGAGGATGCTCCTAATTTTAGCAATATTCCTCAGGTGGAAGTAGGCGGTTCTAGAGATTTCTTTAATATATGGTGTAAAGGACAGATCTTGGTCAACAATGACACCAAGGTTCCTCACAGTAGAACTTGAAGCTAACGTTATGTCATCCAGAGTAACAATCTGATTCAATAAAGAGTCTCTCTGGTTTTTAGCACCAATTATAATAACCTCAGTTTTATCTGAATTCAGTTGGAGAAAGTTATGGGACATCCAGGATTTGATATCATTTAAACAAGTTTGAAGTTTGACTAATTGGTTTGTTTCCTCTGGTTTCATGGACAAATATAACCGAGTATCATCTGCATAGCAGTGGAAATTTATAGAATGTTTTCTAATAATATTACCAAGGGGAGACATGTAAAGACTGAAAAGTATTGGACCAAGCACAGAACCCTGTGGAACTCCAAAGCTAATTCCTGTGCGGATGGAAGATTGATCATGAACATGGACGAATTGGAATCTGTTCAACAGATAAGACTTAAACCATCCCAGTGCTTTTCCTTTAATCCCAATGCTATGTTCCAGTCTCTGCAATAGAATCTTGTGATCTATCGTATCAAATGCTGCACTAAGATCTAACAGGACAAGTACAGAAACTAGACCATTGTCTGAAGCTGTGAGAAGATCATTAGTGACTCTAATCAGAGCTGTTTCTGTGCTATGATGTAATCTGAATCCTGACTGGAAATCTTCATATAGGTCATTTCTACGCAAGTGGTCACATAATTGTTTAGCTACGGTTTTTTCAAGAACTTTAGAAATAAAGGGCAGATTGGATATAGGCCTATAATTTGCAAGTTCTCTAGGGTCAAGAGTAGGTTTTTTCAATAAAGGTTTGACCACAGCAACTTTAAAAGCCTGTGGTACGTAGCCTGTAACCAGCGATTGGTTGATTTGATTTAATATGGACGTGCTGATTAATGGAAGAATTTCTTTGAGTAATCTGGTTGGGATTGGGTCTAAGAGACAAGTAGCTGGTTTAGCAGAGTTAATTATTGAAGTTAACTCAGTGTGATCTATGGGGGAAAAACAGTTTAAGTAAGACATAGGTCTAACCAGCAGATCTAAGGCTGTTGGATCTGCAGATCGGTTTATGACTTTTGTTGACAGATTCTGATAAATCTTTTCTCTAATGGTTATGATTTTATTGGTAAAGAAATTCATAAAGTCGTTGCTGCTGAGATTTAAAGGGACACTAGGCTCAACACAACTATGACTCTTAGTCAGCCTGGCTACAGTGCTGAAAAGAAACCTGGGGTTGTTTTTATTTTCCTCAATGAAGATCTCTTGCTATTCCCTGACTTTGTAATGACAATCGCTGAGTGCAATGAGATCCCTTGCTATTCCCTGACTTTGTAATGACTATCACTGACTGCATTGAAAATCTCTTGCTATGCACTGACATTGTAATGACAATCGCTGACTGCAATGAAGATCTCTTGCTTTTCTCTGACTTTGTAATGACTATCACTGACTGCATTGAAAATCTCTTGCTATGCACTGACTTTGTAATGACAATCGCTGACTGCAATGAAGATCTCTTGCTTTTCCCTGACTTTGTAATGACAATCGTTGACTGCAATGAAGATCTCTTGATATGCACTGACTTTGTAATGACTATCACTGACTGCAATGAAGATCTCTTGATATGCACTGACTTTGTAATGACAATCTATGACTGAAATGAAGATCTCTTGCTATTGCCTGACTTTGTATTGACAATCGCTGACTGCAATGAAGATCTCTTGCTATTCCCTGACTTTGTAATGACTATCACTGACTGCAATGAAGATCTCTTGCTGTGCATTGACTTTGTAATGACAATCGTTGACTGCAATGAAGATCTCTTGCTATTCCCTGGCTTTGTAATGACAATCGCTGACTGCAATGAAGATCTCTTGCTATTCCCTGACTTTGTAATGACTATCACTGACTGCAATGAAGATCTCTTGCTATTCCCTGACTTTGTAATGACTATCGCTGAGTGCAATGAGATCTCTTGCTTTTCCCTGACTTTGTAATGACTATCACTGACTGCATTGAAAATCTCTTGCTATGCACTGACGTTGTAATGACAATCGCTGACTGCAATGAAGATCTCTTGCTTTTCCCTGACTTTGTAATGACTATCACTGACTGCATTGAAAATCTCTTGCTATGCACTGACGTTGTAATGACAATCGCTGACTCGTTGACTGCAATGAAGATCTCTTGCTATTCCCTGACTTTGTAATGACAATCGCTGACTGCAATGAAGATCTCTTGCTTTTCCCTGACTTTGTACTAATAATCTCTCACTGCAATGAAGATCTCTTGCTTTTCCCTGACTTTGTAATGACTATCACTGACTGCAATGAAGATCTCTTGTTATTCCCTGATTTTGTAATGACTATCACTGACTGCAATGAAGATCTCTTGCTGTGCATTGACTTTGTAATGACAATCGCTGACTGCAATGAAGATCTCTTGCTATTCCCTGACTTTGTAATGACTATCACTGACTGCAATGAAGAGCTCTTGCTGTGCATTGACTTTGTAATGACAATCGTTGACTGCAATGAAAATCTCTTGCTATGCACTGACTTTGTAATGATAATCGCTCACTGCAATGAAGATATCTTGCTTTTCCCTGACTTTGTAATGACAATCGCTGACTGAAATGAAGATATCTTGTTTTTCCCTGACTTTGTAATGACTATCACTGACTGCATTGAAAATCTCTTGCTTTTCCCTGACTTTGTAATGACAATCGCTGACGGCAATGAAGATCTCTTGCTTTTCCCTGACTTTGTAATGACTATCTCTGACTGCAATGAAGATCTCTTGCTGTGCATTGACTTTGTAATGACAATCGTTGACTGCAATGAAAATCTCTTGCTATGCACTGACTTTGTAATGAATATCACTGACTGCAATGAAGATCTCTTGCTATTCCCTGACTTTGTAATGACAATCGCTGACTGCAATGAAGATCTCTTGCTATTCCCTGACTTTGTAATGACTATCGCTGAGTGCAATGAGATCCCTTGCTATTCCCTGACTTTGTAATGACTATCACTGACTGCATTGAAAATCTCTTGCTATGCACTGACATTGTAATGACAATCGCTGACTGCAATGAAGATCTCTTGCTTTTCTCTGACTTTGTAATGACTATCACTGACTGCATTGAAAATCTCTTGCTATGCACTGACTTTGTAATGACAATCGCTGACTGCAATGAAGATCTCTTGCTTTTCCCTGACTTTGTAATGACAATCGCTGACTGCAATGAAGATCTCTTGCTTTTCCCTGACTTTGTAATGACAATCGTTGACTGCAATGAAGATCTCTTGATATGCACTGACTTTGTAATGACTATCACTGACTGCAATGAAGATCTCTTGATATGCACTGACTTTGTAATGACAATCTATGACTGAAATGAAGATCTCTTGCTATTGCCTGACTTTGTATTGACAATCGCTGACTGCAATGAAGATCTCTTGCTATTCCCTGACTTTGTAATGACTATCACTGACTGCAATGAAGATCTCTTGCTATGCACTGACTTTGTAATGATAATTGGTGACTGCAATGAAGATCTCTTGCTATTCCCTGACTTTGTAATGACAATCGGTGACTGCAATGAAGATCTCTTGCTATTCCCTGACTTTGTAATGACAATCGTTGACTACAATGAAAATCTCTTGCTATTCCTTGACTTTGTAATGACAATCGCTGACTGCAATGAAGATCTCTTGCTATGCACTGACTCAAGAGTGACTAACGCTGACTGCAATGAAGATCTCTTGCTTTTCCCTGACTTTGTACTAATAATCTCTCACTGCAATGAAGATCTCTTGCTTTTCCCTGACTTTGTAATGACAACCGTTGACTGCAATGAAGATCTCTTGTTATTCCCTGACGTTGTAATGACTATCACTGACTGCAATGAAGATCTCTTGCTATTTTGTAATGATAATCGCTCACTGCAATGAAGATCTCTTGCTATTCCCTGACTTTGTAATGACTATCACTGACTGCAATGAAGATCTCTTGCTGTGCATTGACTTTGTAATGACAATCGTTGACTGCATTGAAAATCTCTTGCTATTCCCTGACTTTTTAATGATAATCGCTGACTGCAATGAAGATCTCTTGCTTTTCCCTGACTTTGTAATGACAGTCGCTGACTGCAATGAAGATCTCTTGCTATTCCCAGACTTTGTAATGACTATCACTGACTGCAATGAAGATCTCTTGCTTTTCCCTGACTAGTAATGACTATCACTGACTGCAATGAAGATCTCTTGCTTTTCCCTGACTTTGTAATGACAATCACTGACTGCAATGAAGATGTCTTGCTATTCCCTGACTTTGTAATGATAATCGCTCACTGCAATGAAGATCTCTTGCTATTCCCTGACTTTGTAATGATAATCGCTCACTGCAATGAAGATCTCTTGCTATTCCCTGACTTTGTAATGACTATCACTCACTGCAATGAAGATCTCTTGACAATCGTTGACTGCAATAAAGATCTTTTTCTATTCCCTGACGTTGTAATGACAATCGCTGACTGCGATGAAGATCTCTTGCTATTCCCTGACTTTGTAATGACAATCGCTGACTGCAATGAGATCTCTTGCTATTCCCTGACGTTGTAATGACAATCGCTGACTGCGATGAAGATCTCTTGCTATTCCCTGACTTTGTAATGATAATCGCTCACTGCAATGAAGATCTCTTGCTATGCACTGACTTTGTAATGACTATCACTCACTGCAATGAAGATCTCTTGACAATCGCTGACTGCAATAAAGATCTTTTTCTATTCCCTGACGTTGTAATGACAATCGCTGACTGCAATGAAGATCTCTTGCTATTCCCTGACTTTGTAATGACAATCGCTGACTGCGATGAAGATCCCTTCTTTTTCCCTGACTTTGTAATGATAATCGCTCACTGCAATGAAGATCTCTTGCTATTCCCTGACTTTGTAATGATAATCGCTCACTGTAATGAAGATCTCTTGCTATTCCCTGACTTTGTAATGACTATCACTGACTGCAATGAAGATCTCTTGCTGTGCATTGACTTTGTAATGACAATCGCTGACTGCAATGAAGATCTCTTGCTATGCATTGACTTTGTAATGACAATCGCTCACTGCAATGAAGATCTCTTGCTATTCCCTGACATTGTAATGATAATCGCTCACTGTAATGAAGATCTCTTGCTATTCCCTGACTTTGTAATGACAATCGCTGACTGCAATGAAATCTCTTGCTATTGCCTGACTTTGTAATGACTATCACTGACTGCAATGAGATCTCTTGCTGTGCATTGACTTTGTAATGACAATCGCTGGCTGCAATGAAGATCTCTTGCTTTTCCCTGACTTTATAATGAGAATCACTGACTGCAATGAAGATCTCTTGCTATTCCCTGACTTTGTAATGGCTATCGCTGACTGAAAAGAAAACATCTTGCTATGCACTAACGTTGTACTGACAATCGCTGACTGCAATGAAGATCTCTTGCTATTCCCTGACTTTGTAATGACTATCACTGACTGCAATGAAGATCTCTTGCTATTCCCTGACTTTGTAATGATAATCGCTCACTGCAATGAAGATCTCTTGCTATTCCCTGACTTTGTAATGATTATCACTGAGTACAATGAAGATCTCTTGCTGTGCATTGACTTTGTAATGACAGTCGCTGACTGCAATGAAGATCTCTTGCTATTCCCTGACTTTGTAGTGACTATCACTGACTGCAATGAAGATCTCTTGCTGTGCATTGACTTTGTAATGACAATCGTTGACTGCAATGAAAATCTCTTGCTATTCCCTGACTTTTTAATGATAATCGCTGACTGCAATGAAGATCTCTTGCTTTTCCCTGACTTTGTAATGACAGTCGCTGACTGCAATGAAGATCTCTTGCTATTCCCAGACTTTGTAATGACTATCACTGACTGCAATGAAGATCTCTTGCTATTCCCTGACTTTGTAATGACAATCACTGACTGCAATGAGGTCTCTTGCTATTCCCTGACTTTGTAATGATAATCGGTCACTGCAATGAAGATCTCTTGCCTCTCCCTGACTTTGTAATTACTATCACTGACTGCAATGAAAATCTCTTGCTGTGCATTGACTTTGTAATGACAATCGCTGACTGCAATGAAGATATCTTGCTTTTCCCTGACTTTGTAATGACAATCGCTGACTGAAATGAAGATCTCTTGCTATTCCCTGACTTTGTAATGACAATCACTGACTACAATGAAGATATCTTGCTTTTCCCTGACTTTGTAATGACAATCACTGACTGAAATGAAGATCTCTTGCTATTCCCTGACTTTGTAATGACAATCGCTGACGGCAATGAAGATCTCTTGCTTTTTCCTGACTTTGTAATGACAATCGTTGACTGCAATGAAAATCTCTTGCTATGCACTGACTTTGTAATGATAATCGCTCACTGCAATGAAGATCTCTTGCTATTCCCTGACTTTGTAATGATAATCGCTCACTGCAATGAAGATCTCTTGCTATTCCCTGACTTTGTAATGATAATCGCTCACTGCAATGAAGATCTCTTGCTATTCCCTGACTTTGTAATGACTATCACTCACTGCAATGAAGATCTCTTGACAATCGCTGACTGCAATAAAGATCTTTTTCTATTCCCTGACGTTGTAATGACAATCGCTGACTGCGATGAAGATCTCTTGCTATTCCCTGACTTTGTAATGACAATCGCTGACTGCAATGAGATCTCTTGCTATTCCCTGACGTTGTAATGACAATCGCTGACTGCGATGAAGATCTCTTGCTATTCCCTGACTTTGTAATGATAATCGCTCACTGCAATGAAGATCTCTTGCTATGCACTGACTTTGTAATGACTATCACTCACTGCAACGAAGATCTCTTGACAATCGCTGACTGCAATAAAGATCTTTTTCTATTCCCTGACGTTGTAATGACAATCGCTGACTGCAATGAAGATCTCTTGCTATTCCCTGACTTTGTAATGACAATCGCTGACTGCGATGAAGATCCCTTCTTTTTCCCTGACTTTGTAATGATAATCGCTCACTGCAATGAAGATCTCTTGCTATTCCCTGACTTTGTAATGATAATCGCTCACTGTAATGAAGATCTCTTGCTATTCCCTGACTTTGTAATGACTATCACTGACTGCAATGAAGATCTCTTGCTATGCATTGACTTTGTAATGACAATCGCTCACTGCAATGAAGATCTCTTGCTATTCCCTGACATTGTAATGATAATCGCTCACTGTAATGAAGATCTCTTGCTATTCCCTGACTTTGTAATGACAATCGCTGACTGCAATGAAATCTCTTGCTATTGCCTGACTTTGTAATGACTATCACTGACTGCAATGAGATCTCTTGCTGTGCATTGACTTTGTAATGACAATCGCTGGCTGCAATGAAAATCTCTTGCTATTCCTTGACTTTGTAATGACAATCGCTGACTGCAATGAAGATCTCTTGCTATGCACTGACTCAAGAGTGACTAACGCTGACTGCAATGAAGATCTCTTGCTTTTCCCTGACTTTGTACTAATAATCTCTCACTGCAATGAAGATCTCTTGCTTTTCCCTGACTTTGTAATGACAACCGTTGACTGCAATGAAGATCTCTTGCTATTCCCTGACGTTGTAATGACTATCACTGACTGCAATGAAGATCTCTTGCTATTTTGTAATGATAATCGCTCACTGCAATGAAGATCTCTTGCTATTCCCTGACTTTGTAATGACTATCACTGACTGCAATGAAGATCTCTTGCTGTGCATTGACTTTGTAATGACAATCAGTGACTGCATTGAAAATCTCTTGCTATTCCCTGACTTTTTAATGATAATCGCTGACTGCAATGAAGATCTCTTGCTTTTCCCTGACTTTGTAATGACAGTCGCTGACTGCAATGAAGATCTCTTGCTATTCCCAGACTTTGTAATGACTATCACTGACTGCAATGAAGATCTCTTGCTATTCCCTGACTTTGTAATGACAATCGCTCACTGCAATGAGGTCTCTTGCTATTCCCTGACTTTGTAATGACAATCACTGACTGCAATGAAGATCTTTTGCTTTTCCCTGACTAGTAATGACTATCACTGACTGCAATGAAGATCTCTTGCTTTTCCCTGGCTTTGTAATGACAATCACTGACTGCAATGAAGATGTCTTGCTATTCCCTGACTTTGTAATGATAATCGCTCACTGCAATGAAGATCTCTTGCTATTCCCTGACTTTGTAATGATAATCGCTCAATGCAATGAAGATCTCTTGCTATTCCCTGACTTTGTAATGATAATCGCTCACTGCAATGAAGATCTCTTGCTATTCCCTGACTTTGTAATGACTATCACTCACTGCAATGAAGATCTCTTGACAATCGCTGACTGCAATACAGATCTTTTTCTATTCCCTGACGTTGTAATGACAATCGCTGACTGCGATGAAGATCTCTTGCTATTCCCTGACTTTGTAATGACAATCGCTGACTGCAATGAGATCTCTTGCTATTCCCTGACGTTGTAATGACAATCGCTGACTGCAATGAAATCTCTTGCTATTGCCTGACTTTGTAATGACTATCACTGACTGCAATGAGATCTCTTGCTGTGCATTGACTTTGTAATGACAATCGCTGGCTGCAATGAAAATCTCTTGCTATTCCTTGACTTTGTAATGACAATCGCTGACTGCAATGAAGATCTCTTGCTATGCACTGACTCAAGAGTGACTAACGCTGACTGCAATGAAGATCTCTTGCTTTTCCCTGACTTTGTACTAATAATCTCTCACTGCAATGAAGATCTCTTGCTTTTCCCTGACTTTGTAATGACAACCGTTGACTGCAATGAAGATCTCTTGCTATTCCCTGACGTTGTAATGACTATCACTGACTGCAATGAAGATCTCTTGCTATTTTGTAATGATAATCGCTCACTGCAATGAAGATCTCTTGCTATTCCCTGACTTTGTAATGACTATCACTGACTGCAATGAAGATCTCTTGCTGTGCATTGACTTTGTAATGACAATCAGTGACTGCATTGAAAATCTCTTGCTATTCCCTGACTTTTTAATGATAATCGCTGACTGCAATGAAGATCTCTTGCTTTTCCCTGACTTTGTAATGACAGTCGCTGACTGCAATGAAGATCTCTTGCTATTCCCAGACTTTGTAATGACTATCACTGACTGCAATGAAGATCTCTTGCTATTCCCTGACTTTGTAATGACAATCGCTCACTGCAATGAGGTCTCTTGCTATTCCCTGACTTTGTAATGACAATCACTGACTGCAATGAAGATCTTTTGCTTTTCCCTGACTAGTAATGACTATCACTGACTGCAATGAAGATCTCTTGCTTTTCCCTGGCTTTGTAATGACAATCACTGACTGCAATGAAGATGTCTTGCTATTCCCTGACTTTGTAATGATAATCGCTCACTGCAATGAAGATCTCTTGCTATTCCCTGACTTTGTAATGATAATCGCTCAATGCAATGAAGATCTCTTGCTATTCCCTGACTTTGTAATGATAATCGCTCACTGCAATGAAGATCTCTTGCTATTCCCTGACTTTGTAATGACTATCACTCACTGCAATGAAGATCTCTTGACAATCGCTGACTGCAATACAGATCTTTTTCTATTCCCTGACGTTGTAATGACAATCGCTGACTGCGATGAAGATCTCTTGCTATTCCCTGACTTTGTAATGACAATCGCTGACTGCAATGAGATCTCTTGCTATTCCCTGACGTTGTAATGACAATCGCTGACTGCGATGAAGATCTCTTGCTATTCCCTGACTTTGTAATGATAATCGCTCACTGCAATGAAGATCTCTTGCTATGCACTGACTTTGTAATGACTATCACTCACTGCAATGAAGATCTCTTGACAATCGCTGACTGCAATAAAGATCTTTTTCTATTCCCTGACGTTGTAATGACAATCGCTGACTGCAATGAAGATCTCTTGCTATTCCCTGACTTTGTAATGACAATCGCTGACTGCAATGAGATCTCTTGCTATTGCCTGACTTTGTAATGACGATCACTGACTGCAATGAAGATCTATTGCTATTCCCTGACTTTGTAATGATAATCGCTTACTGCAATGAAGATCTCTTGCTATTCCCTGACTCTTTATTGACAATCGCTGACTGCAATGAAGATCTCTTGCTTTTCCCTGACTTTGTAATGACAATCGCTGACTGCAATGAAGATCTCTTGCTATTCCCTGACTTTGTAATGATAATCGCTCACTGCAATGAAGATCTCTTGCTATTCCCTGACTTTGTAATGATTATCACTGAGTACAATGAAGATCTCTTGCTGTGCATTGACTTTGTAATGACAGTCGCTGACTGCAATGAAGATCTCTTGCTATTCCCTGACTTTGTAATGACAATCGTTGACTGCAATGAAAATCTCTTGCTATTCCCTGACTTTTTAATGATAATCGCTGACTGCAATGAAGATCTCTTGCTTTTCCCTGACTTTGTAATGACAGTCGCTGACTGCAATGAAGATCTCTTGCTATTCCCAGACTTTGTAATGACTATCACTGACTGCAATGAAGATCTCTTGCTATTCCCTGACTTTGTAATGACAATCACTGACTGCAATGAGGTCTCTTGCTATTCCCTGACTTTGTAATGACAATCACTGACTGCAATGAAGATCTTTTGCTTTTCCCTGACTAGTAATGACTATCACTGACTGCAATGAAGATCTCTTGCTTTTCCCTGGCTTTGTAATGACAATCACTGACTGCAATGAAGATGTCTTGCTATTCCCTGACTTTGTAATGATAATCGCTCACTGCAATGAAGATCTCTTGCTATTCCCTGACTTTGTAATGATAATCGCTCACTGCAATGAAGATCTCTTGCTATTCCCTGACTTTGTAATGATAATCGCTCACTGCAATGAAGATCTCTTGCCTCTCCCTGACTTTGTAATTACTATCACTGACTGCAATGAAAATCTCTTGCTGTGCATTGACTTTGTAATGACAATCGCTGACTGCAATGAAGATATCTTGCTTTTCCCTGACTTTGTAATGACAATCGCTGACTGAAATGAAGATCTCTTGCTATTCCCTGACTTTGTAATGACAATCACTGACTGCAATGAAGATATCTTGCTTTTCCCTGACTTTGTAATGACAATCACTGACTGAAATGAAGATCTCTTGCTATTCCCTGACTTTGTAATGACAATCGTTGACTGCAATGAAAATCTCTTGCTATGCACTGACTTTGTAATGATAATCGCTCACTGCAATGAAGATCTCTTGCTATTCCCTGACTTTGTAATGATAATCGCTCACTGCAATGAAGATCTCTTGCTATTCCCTGACTTTGTAATGATAATCGCTCACTGCAATGAAGATCTCTTGCTATTCCCTGACTTTGTAATGACTATCACTCACTGCAATGAAGATCTCTTGACAATCGCTGACTGCAATAAAGATCTTTTTCTATTCCCTGACGTTGTAATGACAATCGCTGACTGCGATGAAGATCTCTTGCTATTCCCTGACTTTGTAATGACAATCGCTGACTGCAATGAGATCTCTTGCTATTCCCTGACGTTGTAATGACAATCGCTGACTGCGATGAAGATCTCTTGCTATTCCCTGACTTTGTAATGATAATCGCTCACTGCAATGAAGATCTCTTGCTATGCACTGACTTTGTAATGACTATCACTCACTGCAATGAAGATCTCTTGACAATCGCTGACTGCAATGAAGATCTTTTTCTATTCCCTGACGTTGTAATGACAATCGCTGACTGCAATGAAGATCTCTTGCTATTCCCTGACTTTGTAATGACAATCGCTGACTGCGATGAAGATCCCTTCTTTTTCCCTGACTTTGTAATGATAATCGCTCACTGCAATGAAGATCTCTTGCTATTCCCTGACTTTGTAATGATAATCGCTCACTGTAATGAAGATCTCTTGCTATTCCCTGACTTTGTAATGACTATCACTGACTGCAATGAAGATCTCTTGCTGTGCATTGACTTTGAAATGACAATCGCTGACTGCAATGAAGATCTCTTGCTATGCATTGACTTTGTAATGACAATCGCTCACTGCAATGAAGATCTCTTGCTATTCCCTGACATTGTAATGATAATCGCTCACTGTAATGAAGATCTCTTGCTATTCCCTGACTTTGTAATGACAATCGCTGACTGCAATGAAATCTCTTGCTATTGCCTGACTTTGTAATGACTATCACTGACTGCAATGAGATCTCTTGCTGTGCATTGACTTTGTAATGACAATCGCTGGCTGCAATGAAGATCTCTTGCTTTTCCCTGACTTTATAATGAGAATCACTGACTGCAATGAAGATCTCTTGCTATTCCCTGACTTTGTAATGACTATCACTCACTGCATTGAAAATCTCTTGCTATGCACTGACGTTGTAATGACAATCGCTGACTGCGATGAAGATCTCTTGCTATTCCCTGACTTTGTAATGATAATCGCTCACTGCAATGAAGATCTCTTGCTATGCACTGACTTTGTAATGACTATCACTCACTGCAATGAAGATCTCTTGACAATCGCTGACTGCAATAAAGATCTTTTTCTATTCCCTGACGTTGTAATGACAATCGCTGACTGCAATGAAGATCTCTTGCTATTCCCTGACTTTGTAATGACAATCGCTGACTGCAATGAGATCTCTTGCTATTGCCTGACTTTGTAATGACGATCACTGACTGCAATGAAGATCTATTGCTATTCCCTGACTTTGTAATGATAATCGCTTACTGCAATGAAGATCTCTTGCTATTCCCTGACTCTTTATTGACAATCGCTGACTGCAATGAAGATCTCTTGCTTTTCCCTGACTTTGTAATGACAATCGCTGACTGCAATGAAGATCTCTTGCTATTCCCTGACTTTGTAATGATAATCGCTCACTGCAATGAAGATCTCTTGCTATTCCCTGACTTTGTAATGATTATCACTGAGTACAATGAAGATCTCTTGCTGTGCATTGACTTTGTAATGACAGTCGCTGACTGCAATGAAGATCTCTTGCTATTCCCTGACTTTGTAATGACAATCGTTGACTGCAATGAAAATCTCTTGCTATTCCCTGACTTTTTAATGATAATCGCTGACTGCAATGAAGATCTCTTGCTTTTCCCTGACTTTGTAATGACAGTCGCTGACTGCAATGAAGATCTCTTGCTATTCCCAGACTTTGTAATGACTATCACTGACTGCAATGAAGATCTCTTGCTATTCCCTGACTTTGTAATGACAATCACTGACTGCAATGAGGTCTCTTGCTATTCCCTGACTTTGTAATGACAATCACTGACTGCAATGAAGATCTTTTGCTTTTCCCTGACTAGTAATGACTATCACTGACTGCAATGAAGATCTCTTGCTTTTCCCTGGCTTTGTAATGACAATCACTGACTGCAATGAAGATGTCTTGCTATTCCCTGACTTTGTAATGATAATCGCTCACTGCAATGAAGATCTCTTGCTATTCCCTGACTTTGTAATGATAATCGCTCACTGCAATGAAGATCTCTTGCTATTCCCTGACTTTGTAATGATAATCGCTCACTGCAATGAAGATCTCTTGCCTCTCCCTGACTTTGTAATTACTATCACTGACTGCAATGAAAATCTCTTGCTGTGCATTGACTTTGTAATGACAATCGCTGACTGCAATGAAGATATCTTGCTTTTCCCTGACTTTGTAATGACAATCGCTGACTGAAATGAAGATCTCTTGCTATTCCCTGACTTTGTAATGACAATCACTGACTGCAATGAAGATATCTTGCTTTTCCCTGACTTTGTAATGACAATCACTGACTGAAATGAAGATCTCTTGCTATTCCCTGACTTTGTAATGACAATCGTTGACTGCAATGAAAATCTCTTGCTATGCACTGACTTTGTAATGATAATCGCTCACTGCAATGAAGATCTCTTGCTATTCCCTGACTTTGTAATGATAATCGCTCACTGCAATGAAGATCTCTTGCTATTCCCTGACTTTGTAATGATAATCGCTCACTGCAATGAAGATCTCTTGCTATTCCCTGACTTTGTAATGACTATCACTCACTGCAATGAAGATCTCTTGACAATCGCTGACTGCAATAAAGATCTTTTTCTATTCCCTGACGTTGTAATGACAATCGCTGACTGCGATGAAGATCTCTTGCTATTCCCTGACTTTGTAATGACAATCGCTGACTGCAATGAGATCTCTTGCTATTCCCTGACGTTGTAATGACAATCGCTGACTGCGATGAAGATCTCTTGCTATTCCCTGACTTTGTAATGATAATCGCTCACTGCAATGAAGATCTCTTGCTATGCACTGACTTTGTAATGACTATCACTCACTGCAATGAAGATCTCTTGACAATCGCTGACTGCAATAAAGATCTTTTTCTATTCCCTGACGTTGTAATGACAATCGCTGACTGCAATGAAGATCTCTTGCTATTCCCTGACTTTGTAATGACAATCGCTGACTGCGATGAAGATCCCTTCTTTTTCCCTGACTTTGTAATGATAATCGCTCACTGCAATGAAGATCTCTTGCTATTCCCTGACTTTGTAATGATAATCGCTCACTGTAATGAAGATCTCTTGCTATTCCCTGACTTTGTAATGACTATCACTGACTGCAATGAAGATCTCTTGCTGTGCATTGACTTTGTAATGACAATCGCTGACTGCAATGAAGATCTCTTGCTATGCATTGACTTTGTAATGACAATCGCTCACTGCAATGAAGATCTCTTGCTATTCCCTGACATTGTAATGATAATCGCTCACTGTAATGAAGATCTCTTGCTATTCCCTGACTTTGTAATGACTATCACTCACTGCATTGAAAATCTCTTGCTATGCACTGACGTTGTAATGACAATCGCTGACTGCGATGAAGATCTCTTACTATTCCCTGACTTTGTAATGACAATCGCTGACTGCAATGAGATCTCTTGCTATTCCCTGACTTTGTAATGATAATCGCTCACTGCAATGAAGATCTCTTGCTATGCACTGACTTTGTAATGACTATCACTCACTGCAATGAAGATCTCTTGACAATCGCTGACTGCAATAAAGATCTTTGTCTATTCCCTGACGTTGTAATGACAATCGCTGACTGCAATGAAGATCTCTTGCTATTCCCTGACTTTGTAATGACAATCGCTGACTGCGATGAAGATCCCTTCTTTTTCCCTGACTTTGTAATGATAATCGCTCACTGCAATGAAGATCTCTTGCTATTCCCTGACTTTGTAATGATAATCGCTCACTGTAATGAAGATCTCTTGCTATTCCCTGACTTTGTAATGACAATCGCTGACTGCAATGAAGATATCTTGCTTTTCCCTGACTTTGTAATGACAATCGCTGACTGAAATGAAGATCTCTTGCTATTCCCTGACTTTGTAATGACAATCACTGACTGCAATGAAGATATCTTGCTTTTCCCTGACTTTGTAATGACAATCGTTGACTGCAATGAAAATCTCTTGCTATGCACTGACTTTGTAATGATAATCGCTCACTGCAATGAAGATCTCTTGCTATTCCCTGACTTTGTAATGATAATCGCTCACTGCAATGAAGATCTCTTGCTATTCCCTGACTTTGTAATGATAATCGCTCACTGCAATGAAGATCTCTTGCTATTCCCTGACTTTGTAATGACTATCACTCACTGCAATGAAGATCTCTTGACAATCGCTGACTGCAATAAAGATCTTTTTCTATTCCCTGACGTTGTAATGACAATCGCTGACTGCGATGAAGATCTCTTGCTATTCCCTGACTTTGTAATGACAATCGCTGACTGCAATGAGATCTCTTGCTATTCCCTGACGTTGTAATGACAATCGCTGACTGCGATGAAGATCTCTTGCTATTCCCTGACTTTGTAATGATAATCGCTCACTGCAATGAAGATCTCTTGCTATGCACTGACTTTGTAATGACTATCACTCACTGCAATGAAGATCTCTTGACAATCGCTGACTGCAATAAAGATCTTTTTCTATTCCCTGACGTTGTAATGACAATCGCTGACTGCAATGAAGATCTCTTGCTATTCCCTGACTTTGTAATGACAATCGCTGACTGCGATGAAGATCCCTTCTTTTTCCCTGACTTTGTAATGATAATCGCTCACTGCAATGAAGATCTCTTGCTATTCCCTGACTTTGTAATGATAATCGCTCACTGTAATGAAGATCTCTTGCTATTCCCTGACTTTGTAATGACTATCACTGACTGCAATGAAGATCTCTTGCTGTGCATTGACTTTGTAATGACAATCGCTGACTGCAATGAAGATCTCTTGCTATGCATTGACTTTGTAATGACAATCGCTCACTGCAATGAAGATCTCTTGCTATTCCCTGACATTGTAATGATAATCGCTCACTGTAATGAAGATCTCTTGCTATTCCCTGACTTTGTAATGACAATCGCTGACTGCAATGAAATCTCTTGCTATTGCCTGACTTTGTAATGACTATCACTGACTGCAATGAGATCTCTTGCTGTGCATTGACTTTGTAATGACAATCGCTGGCTGCAATGAAGATCTCTTGCTTTTCCCTGACTTTATAATGAGAATCACTGACTGCAATGAAGATCTCTTGCTATTCCCTGACTTTGTAATGACTATCACTCACTGCATTGAAAATCTCTTGCTATGCACTGACGTTGTAATGACAATCGCTGACTGCGATGAAGATCTCTTACTATTCCCTGACTTTGTAATGACAATCGCTGACTGCAATGAGATCTCTTGCTAATGCCTGACTTTGTAATGACAATCGCTGACTGCGATGAAGATCTCTTGCTATTCCCTGACTTTGTAATGACAATCGCTGACTGCAATGAGATCTCTTGCTATTCCCTGACTTTGTAATGACTATCACTCACTGCAATGAAGATCTCTTGACAATCGCTGACTGCAATGAAGATCTCTTGCCT
Source organism: Macropodus opercularis (assembly GCA_030770545.1). NCBI lineage: Eukaryota > Metazoa > Chordata > Actinopteri > Anabantiformes > Osphronemidae > Macropodus > Macropodus opercularis. The sequence continues at coordinate 831,130 of JAUCMP010000031.1, forward strand.
CTCCCTGACTTTGTAATTACTATCACTGACTGCAATGAAAATCTCTTGCTGTGCATTGACTTTGTAATGACAATCGCTGACTGCAATGAAGATATCTTGCTTTTCCCTGACTTTGTAATGACAATCGCTGACTGAAATGAAGATCTCTTGCTATTCCCTGACTTTGTAATGACAATCGCTGACTGAAATGAAGATCTCTTGCTATTCCCTGACTTTGTAATGACAATCGCTGACGGCAATGAAGATCTCTTGCTATGCACTGACTTTGTAATGAATATCACTGACTGCAATGAAGATCTCTTGCTATTCCCTGACTTTGTAATGACAATCGCTGACTGCAATGAAGATCTCTTGCTTTTCCCTGACTTTGTAATGACAATCGTTGACTGCAATGAAAATCTCTTGCTATGCACTGACTTTGTAATGAATATCACTGACTGCAATGAAGATCTCTTGCTATTCCCTGACTTTGTAATGACAATCGCTGACTGCAATGAAGATCTCTTGCTATTCCCTGACTTTGTAATGACTATCGCTGAGTGCAATGAGATCCCTTGCTATTCCCTGACTTTGTAATGACTATCACTGACTGCATTGAAAATCTCTTGCTATGCACTGACATTGTAATGACAATCGCTGACTGCAATGAAGATCTCTTGCTTTTCTCTGACTTTGTAATGACTATCACTGACTGCATTGAAAATCTCTTGCTATGCACTGACTTTGTAATGACAATCGCTGACTGCAATGAAGATCTCTTGCTTTTCCCTGACTTTGTAATGACAATCGTTGACTGCAATGAAGATCTCTTGATGTGCACTGACTTTGTAATGACTATCACTGACTGCAATGAAGATCTCTTGCTGTGCATTGACTTTGTAATGACAATTGTTGACTGCAATGAAGATCTCTTGCTTTTCCCTGACTTTGTAATGACTATCACTGACTGCAATGAAGATCTCTTGCTATGCACTGACTTTGTAATGACAATCGCTGACTGAAATGAAGATCTCTTGCTATTCCCTGACTTTGTAATGACAATCGCTGACGGCAATGAAGATCTCTTGCTATTCCCTGACTTTGTAATGACAATCGCTGACTGCAATGAAGATCTCTTGCTATTCCCTGACTTTGTAATGACTATCACTGACTGCAATGAAGATCTCTTGCTATTCCCTGACTTTGTAATGACTATCGCTGAGTGCAATGAGATCTCTTGCTTTTCCCTGACTTTGTAATGACTATCACTGACTGCATTGAAAATCTCTTGCTATGCACTGACGTTGTAATGACAATCGCTGACTGCGATGAAGATCTCTTACTATTCCCTGACTTTGTAATGACAATCGCTGACTGCAATGAGATCTCTTGCTAATGCCTGACTTTGTAATGACTATCACTCACTGCAATGCAGATCCCTTGACAATCGCTGACTGCATTAAAGATCTTTTTCTATTCCCTGACGTTGTAATGACAATCGCTGACTGCGATGAACATCTCTTGCTATTGCCTGACTTTGTAATGACAATCGCTGACTGCAATGAAGATCTCTTGCTATTCCCTGACTTTGTAATGACAATCGCTGACTGCAATGAGATCTCTTGCTATTCCCTGACTCTTTAATGACAATCGCTGACTGCAATGAAGATCTCTTGCTATTCCCTGACTTTGTAATGACTATCACTGACTGCAATGAAGATCTCTTGCTATTCCCTGACTTTGTAATAATAATCGCTCACTGCAATGAAGATCTCTTGCTATTCCCTGACTTTGTAATGACTATCACTGACTGCAATGAAGATCTCTTGCTATTCCCTGACTTTGTAATAATAATCGCTCACTGCAATGAAGATCTCTTGCTGTTCCCTGACTTTGTAATAATAATCGCTCACTGCAATGAAGATCTCTTGCTATTCCCTGACTTTGTAATGACAATCGCTGACTGCAATGAAGATCTCTTGCTATTCCCTGACTTTGTAATGACAATCACTGACTGCAATGAACATCTCTTGCTATTCCCTGACTTTGTAATGACTATCACTGACTGAAAAGAAAACATCTTGCTATGCACTAACGTTGTACTGACAATCGCTGAATGCAATGAAGATCTTTTGCTATTCCCTGACTTTGTAATGACAATCGCTGACTGCAATGAAGATCTCTTGCTATTCCCTGACTTTGTAATGACAATCACTGACTGCAATGAAGATCTCTTGCTATTCCCTGACTTTGTAATGATAATCGCTGACTGCAATGAAGATCTCTTGCTATTCCCTGACTCTTTAATGACAATCGCTGACTGCAATGAAGATCTCTTCCTATTCCCTGACTTTGTTATGATAATCGCTCACTGCAATGAAGATCTATTCCTATTCCCTGACTTTGTAATGACTATCACTGACTACAATGAAGATCTCTTGCTGTGCATTGACTTTGTAATGACAATCGCTGACTGCAATGAAGATCTCTTGCTTTTCCCTGACTTTGTAATGAAAATCGCTGACTGCAATGAAGATCTCTTGCTATTCCCTGACTGTAATGAAAATCGCCGACTGCAATGAAGATCTCTTGCTTTTCCCCGGCTTTGTAATGACTATCACTCACTGCAATGACGATCTCTTGCTGTGCACCGACTTTGTAATGATAATCGCTGACTGCAATGAAGATCTCTTGCTTTTCCCTGGCTTTGTAATGACTGTCACTGACTGCAATGAAGATCTCTTTCTATTCCCTGACTTTGTAATGACAATCGCTAACTGCAATGAAGATCTCTTGCTATTCCCTGACTTTGTAATGACTATCACTGACTGCAATGAAGATCTCTTGCTGTGCATTGACTTTGTAATGACAATCGCTGACTGCAATGAAGATCTCTTGCTATTGCCTGACTTTGTAATGACTATCACTGACAGCAATGAAGATCTCTTGCTATTCCCTCACTTTGTAATGACAATCGGTGACTGCAATGAAGATCTCTTGCTATTCCCTCACTTTGTAATGACAATCGCTGACTGCAATGAAGATCTCTTGCTATTCTCTGACTTTGTAATGAAAATCGCTGACTGCAATGAAGATCTCTTGCTATTCTCTGACTTTGTAATGAAAATCGCTGACTGCAATGAAGATCTCTTGCTGTTCCCTGACTTTATAATGATAATCGCTCACTGCAATGAAGATCTCTTGCTATTCCCTGACTTTGTAATGACAATCACTGACTGCAATGAAGATCTCTTCCTATTCCCTGAGTTTGTTATGATAATCGCTCACTGCAATGAAGATCTATTCCTATTCCCTGACTTTGTAATGACTATCACTGACTACAATGAAGATCTCTTGCTGTGCATTGACTTTGTAATGACAATCGCTGACTGCAATGAAGATCTCTTGCTTTTCCCTGACTTTGTAATGAAAATCGCTGACTGCAATGAAGATTTCTTGCTATTCCCTGACTGTAATGAAAATCGCTGACTGCAATGAATATCTCTTGCTTTTCCCCGACTTTGTAATGACTATCACTCATTGCAATGAAGATCGCTTGACAATCGCTAACTGCAATGAAGATCTCTTGCTATTCCCTGACTTTGTAATGACAATCGCTGACTGCAATGAAGATCTCTTGCTATTCCCTGACTTTGCAATGACTATCACTGACTGCAATGAAGATCTCTTGCTTTTCCCTGACTTTTTAATAATAATCGCTCACTGCAATGAAGATCTCTTGCTATTCCCTGACTTTGTAATGACTATCACTGACTGCAATGAAGATCTCTTGCTATTCCCTGACTTTGTAATGAAAATCGCTGACTGCAATGAAGATCTCTTGCTATTGCTTGACTTTGTAATGAAAATCGCTGACTGCAATGAAGATCTCTTGCTTTTCCCAGACTTTGTAATGACTATCACTCACTGCAATGAAGATCTCTTGACAATCACTAACTGCAATGAAGATCTCTTTCTATTCCAAACTTTGTAATGACAATCGCTGACTGCAATGAAGATCTCTTGCTATTCCCTGACTTTTTAATGACTATCACGAACTGCAATGACGATCTCTTGCTGTGCACCGACTTTGTAATGATAATCGCTCACTGCAATGAAGATCTCTTGCTATTCCTTTACGTTGTAATGACTATCACTGACTGCAATGAAGATCTCTTCCTTTTCCCTGACTTTGTAATGATAATCGCTCACTGCAATGAAGATCTCTAACTTTTCCCTGGCTTTGTAATGACTGTCACTGACTGCAATGAAGATCTCTTTCTATTCCCTGACTTTGTAATGACAATCGCTAACTGCAATGAAGATCTCTTGCTATTCCCTGACTTTGTAATGACTATCACTGACTGCAATGAAGATCTCTTGCTGTGCATTGACTTTGTAATGACAATCGCTGACTGCAATGAAGATCTCTTGCTATTGCCTGACTTTGTAATGACAATCGCTGACTGCAATGAGATCTCTTTCTATTGCCTGACTTTGTAATGACTATCACTGACTGCAATGAAGATCTCTTGCTATTCCCTCACTTTGTAATGACAATCGGTGACTGCAATGAAGATCTCTTGCTATTCCCTCACTTTGTAATGACAATCGCTGACTGCAATGAAGATCTCTTGCTATTCTCTGACTTTGTAATGACAATCGCTGACTGCAATGAGATCTCTTGCTATTGCCTGACTTTGTAATGACTATCACTGACTGCAATGAAGATCTCTTGCTATTCCCTCACTTTGTAATGACAATCGGTGACTGCAATGAAGATCTCTTGCTATTCCCTCACTTTGTAATGACAATCGCTCACTGCAATGAAGATCTCTTGCTATTCCCTGACTTTATAATGATAATCGCTCACTGCAATGAAGATCTCTTGCTATTCCCTGACTTTGTAATGACTATCACTGACTACAATGAAGATGTCTTGCTGTGCATTGACTTTGTAATGACAATCGCTGACTGCAATGAAGATCTCCTTCTATTCCCTGACTTTGTAATGACAATTGCTGACTGCAATGAAGATCTCTTGCTTTTCCCTGACTTTGTAATAATAATCTCTCACTGCAATAAAGATCTCTTGCTATTCTCTGACTTTGTAATGACAATCGCTGACTGCAATGAGATCTCTTGCTATTGCCTGACTTTGTAATGACTATCACTGACTGCAATGAAGATCTCTTGCTTCTCCCTGACTTTGTAATGATAATTTCTCACTGCAATGAAGATCTCTTGCTTTTCCCCGACTTTGTAATGACTATCACTCACTGCAATAAAGAATTCTTGCTATTCCCTGACTTTGTAATGAAAATCGCTGACTGCAATGAAGATCTCTTGCTTTTCCCCGACTTTGTAATGACTATCACTGACTGCAATGAAGATCTCTTAATTTTCTCTGACTTTGCAATGACAATCGCTGACTGCAATGAAGATCTCTTGACAATCGCTGACTGCAATGAAGATCTCTTTCTATTCCCTGACTTTGTAATGACAATCACTGACTGCAATGAAGATCTCTTACTTTTCCCTGACTTTGTAATGATAATCGCTCACTGCAATGAAGATCTCTTACTGTGCATTGACTTTGTAATGACAATCGCTGACTGCAATGAAGATCTCTTGCTATTCCCTCACTTTGTAATGACAATCGCTGACTGCAATGAAGATCTCTTGCTATTCCCTGACTTTGTAATGATAATCGCTCACTGCAATGAAGATCTCTTGCTATTCCCTGACTATGTAATGACAATCGCTGACGGCAATGAAGATCTCTTGCTATTCCCTGACTTTGTAATGACTATCACTGACTGAAAAGAAAACATCTTGCTATGCACTAACGTTGTACTGACAAACGCTGACTGCAATGAAGATCTCTTGCTATTCCCTGACTTTGTAATGATAATCGGTCACTGCAATGAAGATCTCTTGCTATTCCCTGACTTTGTAATGACTATCACTGACTGCAATGAAGATCTCTTGCTGTGCATTGACTTTGTAATGACAATCGCTGGCTGCAATGAAGATCTCTTGCTTTTCCCTGACTTTGTAATGACAATCACTGACGGCAATGAAGATCTCTTGCTATTCCCTGACTTTGTAATGACTATCACTGACTGCAATGATGATCTCTTGCTATTCCTTGACTTTGTAATGACTATCACTGACTGCAATGAAGATCTCTTGCTATTCCCTGACTTTGTAATGATAATCGCTCACTGCAATGAAGATCTCTTGCTATTCCCTCACTTTGTAATGACTATCACTGACTGCAATGAAGATCTCTTGCTGTGCACCGACTTTGTAATGATAATCGCTCACTGCAATGAAGATCTCTTGCTATTCCCTCACTTTGACAATCGGTGACTGCAATAAAGATATCTTGCTATTCCCTCACTTTGTAATGACAATCGCTCACTGCAATGAAGATCTATTCCTATTCCCTGACTTTGTAATGACTATCACTGACTACAATGAAGATCTCTTGCTGTGCATTGACTTTGTAATGACAATCGCTGACTGCAATGAAGATCTCTTGCTTTTCCCTGACTTTGTAATGAAAATCGCTGACTGCAATGAAGATCTCTTGCTATTCCCTGACTGTAATGAAAATCGCCGACTGCAAAGAAGATCTCTTGCTTTTCCCCGGCTTTGTAATGACTATCACTCACTGCAATGACGATCTCTTGCTGTGCACCGACTTTGTAATGATAATCGCTCACTGCAATGAAGATCTCTTGCTATTCCCTGACTTTGTAATGACAATCGCTGACTGCAATGAAGATCTCTTCCTTTTCCCTGACTTTGTAATTATAATCGCTCACTGCAATGAAGATCTCTTGCTTTTCCCTGACTTTGTAATGACTATCACTGACTGCAATGAAGATCTCTTGCTGTGCATTGACTTTGTAATGACAATCGCTGACTGCAATGAAGATCTCTTGCTATTGCCTGACTTTGTAATGACTATCACTGACAGCAATGAAGATCTCTTGCTATTCCCTCACTTTGTAATGACAATCGGTGACTGCAATGAAGATCTCCTGCTATTCCCTCACTTTGTAATGACAATCGCTGACTGCAATGAAGATCTCTTGCTATTCTCTGACTTTGTAATGAAAATCGCTGACTGCAATGAAGATCTCTTGCTATTCTCTGACTTTGTAATGAAAATCGCTGACTGCAATGAAGATCTCTTGCTGTTCCCTGACTTTATAATGATAATCGCTCACTGCAATGAAGATCTCTTGCTATTCCCTGACTTTGTAATGACAATCGCTGACTGCAATGAAGATCTCTTCCTATTCCCTGACTTTGTTATGATAATCGCTCACTGCAATGAAGATCTATTCCTATTCCCTGACTTTGTAATGACTATCACTGACTACAATGAAGATCTCTTGCTGTGCATTGACTTTGTAATGACAATCGCTGACTGCAATGAAGATCTCTTGCTTTTCCCTGACTTTGTAATGAAAATCGCTCACTGCAATGAAGATCTATTCCTATTCCCTGACTTTGTAATGACTATCACTGACTACAATGAAGATCTCTTGCTGTGCATTGACTTTGTAATGACAATCGCTGACTGCAATGAAGATTTCTTGCTATTCCCTGACTTTATAATGATAATCGCTCACTGCAATGAAGATCTCTTGCTATTCCCTGACTTTGTAATGACAATCGCTGACTGCAATGAAGATCTCTTCCTATTCCCTGACTTTGTTATGATAATCGCTCACTGCAATGAAGATCTATTCCTATTCCCTGACTTTGTAATGACTATCACTGACTACAATGAAGATCTCTTGCTGTGCATTGACTTTGTAATGACAATCGCTGACTGCAATGAAGATCTCTTCCTATTCCCTGACTTTGTTATGATAATCGCTCACTGCAATGAAGATCTATTCCTATTCCCTGACTTTGTAATGACTATCACTGACTACAATGAAGATCTCTTGCTGTGCATTGACTTTGTAATGACAATCGCTGACTGCAATGAAGATTTCTTGCTATTCCCTGACTGTAATGAAAATCGCTGACTGCAATGAATATCTCTTGCTTTTCCCCGACTTTGTAATGACTATCACTCATTGCTATGAAGATCGCTTGACAATCGCTAACTGCAATGAAGATCTCTTCCTATTCCCTGACTTTGTTATGATAATCGCTCACTGCAATGAAGATCTATTCCTATTCCCTGACTTTGTAATGACTATCACTGACTACAATGAAGATCTCTTGCTGTGCATTGACTTTGTAATGAGAATCGCTGACTGCAATGAAGATCTCTTGCTTTTCCCTGACTTTTTAATAATAATCGCTCACTGCAATGAAGATCTCTTGCTATTCCCTGACTTTGTAATGACTATCACTGACTGCAATGAAGATCTCTTGCTATTCCCTGACTTTGTAATGAAAATCGCTGACTGCAATGAAGATCTCTTGCTATTGCTTGACTTTGTAATGAAAATCGCTGACTGCAATGAAGATCTCTTGCTTTTCCCAGACTTTGTAATGACTATCACTGACTGCAATGAAGATCTCTTGCTGTGCATTGACTTTGTAATGAGAATCGCTGACTGCAATGAAGATCTCTTGCTATTGCCTGACTTTGTAATGACAATCGCTGACTGCAATGAAGATCTCTTGCTATTGCCTGACTTTGTAATGACAATCGCTGACTGCAATGAGATCTCTTGCTATTGCCTGACTTTGTAATGACTATCACTGACTGCAATGAAGATCTCTTGCTATTCCCTCACTTTGTAATGACAATCGGTTACTGCAATGAAGATCTCTTGCTATTCCCTCACTTTGTAATGACAATCGCTGACTGCAATGAAGATCTCTTGCTATTCTCTGACTTTGTAATGACAATCGCTGACTGCAATGAGATCTCTTGCTATTGCCTGACTTTGTAATGACTATCACTGACTGCAATGAAGATCTCTTGCTATTCCCTCACTTTGTAATGACAATCGCTCACTGCAATGAAGATCTCTTGCTATTCCCTGACTTTGGAATGACAATTGCTGAATGCAATGAAGATCTCTTGCTGTTCCCTGACTTTATAATGATAATCGCTCACTGCAATGAAGATCTCTTGCTATTCCCTGACTTTGTAATGACTATCACTGACTACAATGAAGATCTCTTGCTGTGCATTGACTTTGTAATGACAATCGCTGACTGCAATGAAGATCTCCTTATATTCCTTGACTTTGTAATGACAATTGCTGACTGCAATGAAGATCTCTTGCTTTTCCCTGACTTTGTAATAATAATCTCTCACTGCAATAAAGATTTCTTGCTATTCCCTGACGCTGTAATGACAATCGCTGACTGCAATGAAGATCTCTTGCTTCTCCCTGACTTTGTAATGATAATTTCTCACTGCAATGAAGATCTCTTGCTTTTCCCCGACTTTGTAATGACTATCACTCACTGCAATAAAGAATTCTTGCTATTCCCTGACTTTGTAATGAAAATCGCTGACTGCAATGAAGATCTCTTGCTTTTCCCCGACTTTGTAATGACTATCACTGACTGCAATGAAGATCTCTTAATTTTCTCTGACTTTGCAATGACAATCGCTGACTGCAATGAAGATCTCTTGACAATCGCTGACTGCAATGAAGATCTCTTTCTATTCCCTGACTTTGTAATGACAATCACTGACTGGAATGAAGATCTCTTACTTTTCCCTGACTTTGTAATGATAATCGCTCACTGCAATGAAGATCTCTTACTGTGCATTGACTTTGTAATGACAATCGCTGACTGCAATGAAGATCTCTTGCTATTCCCTCACTTTGTAATGACAATCGCTGACTGCAATGAAGATGTCTTGCTATTCCCTGACTTTGTAATGACAATCGCCGATCGCAATGAAGATGCCTTGCTGTGCACCGACTTTGTAATGACAATCGCTCACTGCAAAGAAGATCTTGTCACGATCGGCAAGGCGGCCGATCGGACCATTACTGGGTATAACTCCACCCAGCGGAGATGCTCACCACACCCCCCATCATTAGCACCATCCTGTCTGATTACCTGCACCTGTTTGATTACATTCACCTGTTCACCTGCCTTCATAAGCTCTCTGCCCAGTTCACTCCCTGTCGGATTGTCGATCGTCACTCACGCACCTCTAGACCACGACCACGGATTGTTTCTCGACCACGACCACGGATTGTTTCTCGACCACGACCACGGATTGTTTCTCGACCACGGCTTGCTTATCGGTTCGGCAGACGCTCCGACCACGGATCTCGTGAGTGTGTTGCTCCTCCGGCTAAGCTCTTTAGCACCCTCCCCGGCGTCCGCTACATCCGGACTCAGCGACCGGGTGAGTTGGATTGAACGCTGCTCATTCTGAAGCGCCGGTGGCTACGCTGCTCCCGACTGAGTGAACGGCAGCGCTAAGAGGAGAGATCTCCTCATTACGGACTACTACGAGCGCTCTAGCGCCCCCCCGTATCTTGTTTTGTTTTGTGTTTGCTTAACTATCGGCCGGTTCGGCTCGCTTTGTTTTTCTCGTTTTATGAACCGTAAACACGACTGAACGGATCTTGTCGTTGTGGTATTGCTCTGCTCTCAGTCCCCTCTCAGTCACAGGAGAGACCTGTCAATCGTCAGTTTCTGCGCTGCGAACAACTCTGGAACCACGATAGCCATCCTCGGCGGCCCGGTGGGCGGTACTTCCGAACTAGCCGCACATCTCTGCTCCCCCCAGTGGACTTCAACACCCCCGCCATAACCCTCCGGACCTCTACCCACTCCATGCTCGCCTGCCAGCCGTTCTGCTCCCGATCTTCCTCTGCCATTCTGCCTTGCCTTGGTTATGTTCATATAATAAACTCATTCCAAATTAACTTCACCCCGTGATTCAGCCTGTTCCATCCCTCTCTAGCACATCCTGGTTTCATACACGTGACAGTACAATCCGACCACAATGGAACCCGCTGAGTCTGTCCACACCCCCGATCTCGACCGGATAATCCAGACCCTCTTCGATCACCTAGACTCCATCTCGAAGGTCCCGCACCGTATTGTCATGCTGGACTGGATTACGGAATTCTATTCGGCCTACCCCGTTTTGAAGTCCCACAAGAGGTTCCCTGAGCTTCTGACCAGACAGGTCAGACTCAGGAGGAGGGAGACACCCAGTCGCCTGTCGGCACCCACGCCGCGTCCACAGCCTGCGCCCACGCCCAGCTCTCAGCCTGCGCCCACGCCCAGCTCTCAGCCTGCGCCCACGCCCAGCTCTCAGCCTGCGCCCACGCCCAGCTCTCAGCCTGCGCCCACGCCCAGCTCTCAGCCTGCGCCCACGCCCAGCTCTCAGCCTGCGCCCACGCCCAGCTCTCAGCCTGCGCCCACGCCCAGCTCTCAGCCTGCCTCCAAGCCCAGCTCTCAGCCTGCCTCCACGCCCAGCTCTCAGCCTGCATCCACGCCCAGCTCTCAGCCTGCCTCCAAGCCCAGCTCTCAGCCTGCCTCCAAGCCCAGCTCTCAGCCTGCCTCCAAGCCCAGCTCTCAGCCTGCCTCCAAGCCCAGCTCTCAGCCTGCCTCCAAGCCCAGCTCTCAGCCTGCCTCCAAGCCCAGCTCTCAGCCTGCCTCCAAGCCCAGCTCTCAGCCTGCCTCCAAGCCCAGCTCTCAGCCTGCCTCCAAGCCCAGCTCTCAGCCTGCCTCCAAGCCCAGCTCTCAGCCTGCCTCCAAGCCCAGCTCTCAGCCTGCCTCCAAGCCCAGCTCTCAGCCTGCCTCCAAGCCCAGCTCTCAGCCTGCCTCCAAGCCCAGCTCTCAGCCTGCCTCCAAGCTGAGTACGACTCCCGGTACCACAGATCTTTCCTCCGGTCTCATGAGGTTCGAGCCTGCCCTTGCACCAGAGCTCGCTCCTCGCCTCTCTCCCTCGGAGGCTCGTGACATTTGGAAGGAGTTGAAGCACCAGGGGGACCCCCTTTTCTTGACACCAGTGTGCGTCACCCCACGCCAAGGCCATGCGGCTTCACGCCAGTCCAGCTCCACGAACTCAGGGCCTCGGAACCTGTCTTTTGCCCATTGCGTCACTGTCCCCGAACCGCTGTCTAGGCAGGAGGAGCCAACCATGCAGCCGGTTCCGCCACGGACTCTGCCTCAGTTCGTGGCCTACTGGGCCACCCTTCGTGCTCGTGCCCATGCAGAGCTCACCACCTTTTCCGACCAGACGGATCCTGACCCGATCCCCCACTACTCGGACTCAAGCTCCATTAGTTCTCGCCGTCCTAACCATCCAGCTCCCCCCGTACGTCTCGCCAGGTCTGCCGCCCATGCTCCACGCCACCAAGCGCCTGCAGCTCCTGCTGTTCCACGACACCAAGCGCCTGCTTCTCATGCGGTTCCACGCCAGCCAGAGCCTGCTTCTCATGCGGTTCCACGCCAGCCAGAGCCTGCTTCTCATGCGGTTCCACGCCAGCCAGAGCCTGCTTCTCATGTTGTTCAACGCCACCCTGAACCCGCTTCTTATTCTCCAAGCCACGCCGAGCCTGTCGCTCACGCTCTCTTTCACCCAGCCCCAGGCCAGGCCACTCCATGCTGGACCGCTCCTGAACTGGCCCCTGGTCCTGTGTTTCCCCGGGCTGTTGCCAACCCTCGCCGTAGGGAGCGGAGGAGGGTGGTGGACCAGTGGAGAGTATCCTGGAGCGACGCATGCTTCCCCAGGCCCCTTCAGTGGGTCAAGATGGAGGATGCTTTCGCCATGCTCATCACCGCCGACGACCGAGGAGAGGTTCCAGTGCCCCCACGCCATGCTGACCCTGACCACCTTGCTCCACGCCATGCTGACCCCGACCACGTTGCTCCACGCCGTGCCGACTCTGACCACGTTGCTCCACGCCGTGCCGACTCCGACCACGTTGCTCCACGCCGTGCCGACTCCGACCACGCTGCTCCACGCCACGCCGACTCTGACCACGCTGCTCCACGCCACGCCGACTCAGACCACGCTGCTCCACGCCACGCCGACTCAGACCACGCTGCTCCACGCCACGCCGACTCAGACCACGCTGCTCCACGCCACGCCGACTCAGACCACGCTGCTCCACGCTGCTCCACGCCACGCCGACTCAGACCACGCTGCTCCACGCCGCTCTGACAATGCAACGTCCACGGCCGTCTCCACTGGCCCAGGGGAAGCCGTTCCGCCCACGACTGCTTCCCCCAGAACTGGAGAGTCTCTCGGGTTCACATCAGCTGACCGCAGGAGCCAACAACGCCCACCCAGGCTCCGTTGCCATCGCCGTCGGCTGTCCCGAGGTCCTCACCATGGCAGATGCCGGCCGTCCCGCCACATCAGTCACAGAGGCCGGCCGCCCAGACCGTCACGCCATGGGAGCCGCAGACGCCGGCCGCCCAGACCGTCACGCCATGGGAGCCGCAGACGCCGGCCGCCCAGACCGTCACGCCATGGGAGCCGCAGACGCCGGCCGCCCAGACCGTCACGCCATGGGAGCCGCAGACGCCGGCCGCCCAGACCGTCACACCATGGGAGCCGCAGACGCCGGCCGCCCAGACCGTCACGCCATGGGAGCCGCAGACGCCGGCCGCCCAGACCGTCACGCCATGGGAGCCACGGATGCTGGTCATCCAGACCGCCACGCCACAGCAACAATCGACGGCGGTCGCCCAGGGTTCTACGCCGCCGTCGCCACCACCGCCGATGCCGACCACCCAGGCTCTCACACCACGAGTTTTCTGCCTCAAACGTTTTCCGACCATGTTCTGTCCTCGCCATGTGTTTCCCGACCGTGTCCTTGTCCTCGCCATGTTCCACAGGTGTCCTGGTGTTGTGCGGCCTGGAGGGCCCACACAGGTTCCTGTTCCAGTTTCCAGCGGTCCCAGGAAGGGTCCGTTCTTGTCCTTGCCATGTGTTTCCCAACCGTGTCCTTGTCCTCGCCATGTCCCACGGGTGTCCTGGTACTGTGCGGCCCGGAGGGCTCACACAGGTTCCTGGCTCTGGCGACCCCAGGAGGGGCCCGCCTTCTGGTTCTGGCGACCCCAGGAGGGGCCCGCCTTCTGGTTCTGGCGACCCCAGGAGGGGCCCGCCTTCTGGCTCTGGCGACCCCAGGAGGGGCTCCGCCTTCTCGTTCCCGGCTCTGGCGACCCCAGGAGGGGCTCCGCCTTCTCGTTCCCGGCTCTGGCGACCCCAGGAGGGGCTCCGCCTTCTCGTTCCCGGCTCTGGCGACCCCAGGAGGGCTCCGCCTTCTCGTTCCCGGCTCTGGCGACCCCAGGAGGGCTCCGCCTTCTCGTTCCCGGCTCTGGCGACCCCAGGAGGGGCCCGTCTTTTGGTTCCGGCGACCCCAGGAGGGGTTCGCCTTCAGGTTCCGGCGACCCCAGGAGGGGCCCGCTTTCTGTTCCTGTTTCCGGCAACCCCAGGAGGGGTTTATTTTCGGTTCCTGTTCCGGCGACCCGAGAGGGGAGGGACTGCTTCTTGTTTGGTCCCTCCTCCTGGTCCCCCTCCTCCCGCCCGACCTTGTGTGGATTCGACAAGGTTGGGCCGTCTGGAATCCGGCCCTTGAGGGGGGGGCTCTGTCACGATCGGCAAGGCGGCCGATCGGACCATTACTGGGTATAACTCCACCCAGCGGAGATGCTCACCACACCCCCCATCATTAGCACCATCCTGTCTGATTACCTGCACCTGTTTGATTACATTCACCTGTTCACCTGCCTTCATAAGCTCTCTGCCAAGTTCACTCCCTGTCGGATTGTCGATCGTCACTCACGCACCTCTAGACCACGACCACGGATTGCTTCTCGACCACGACCACGGATTGCTTCTCGACCACGACCACGACCACGGATTGCTTCTCGACCACGACCACGGATTGTTTCTCGACCACGGCTTGCTTATCGGTTCGGCAGACGCTCCGACCACGGATCTCGTGAGTGTGTTGCTCCTCCGGCTAAGCTCTTTAGCACCCTCCCCGGCGTCCGCTACATCCGGACTCAGCGACCGGGTGAGTTGGATTGAACGCTGCTCATTCTGAAGCGCCGGTGGCTACGCTGCTCCCGACTGAGTGAACGGCAGCGCTAAGAGGAGAGATCTCCTCATTACGGACTACTACGAGCGCTCTAGCGCCCCCCCGTATCTTGTTTTGTTTTGTGTTTGCTTAACTATCGGCCGGTTCGGCTCGCTTTGTTTTTCTCGTTTTATGAACCGTAAACACGACTGAACGGATCTTGTCGTTGTGGTATTGCTCTGCTCTCAGTCCCCTCTCAGTCACAGGAGAGACCTGTCAATCGTCAGTTTCTGCGCTGCGAACAACTCTGGAACCACGATAGCCATCCTCGGCGGCCCGGTGGGCGGTACCCACTCAGTGGCTTCCGAACTAGCCGCACATCTCTGCTCCCCCCAGTGGACTTCAACACCCCCGCCATAACCCTCCGGACCTCTACCCACTCCATGCTCGCCTGCCAGCCGTTCTGCTCCCGATCTTCCTCTGCCATTCTGCCTTGCCTTGGTTATGTTCATATAATAAACTCATTCCAAATTAACTTCACCCCGTGATTCAGCCTGTTCCATCCCTCTCTAGCACATCCTGGTTTCATACACGTGACAGATCTCTTGCTATTCCTTTACGTTGTAATGACTATCACTGACTGCAATGAAGATCTCTTGCTTTGCATTGACTTTGTAATGACAGTCGCTGACTGCAATGAAGATCTCTTGCTATTCCCTGACTTTGTAATGGCAATCGCTGACTGCAATGAAGATCTCTTGCTATTCCCTGACGTTGTAATGACAATCACTGACTGCAATGAAGATCTCTTGCTGTGCATTGACTTTGTAATGACAATCGCTGACTGCAATAAAGATCTCTTACTTTTCCCTGACTTTGTAATGATAATCGCTCACTGCAATGAAGATCTCTTGCTATTCCCTGACTTTTTAATGACTATCACTGACTGCAATGAAGATCTCTTGCTATTCCCTGACGTTGTAATGACAATCGCTGACTGCAATGAAGATCTCTTGCTATTCCCTGACTTTGTAATGACTATCAGTTACTGCAATGAAGATCTCTTGATTTTCTCTGACTTTGCAATGACAATCGCTGACAGCAATGAAAATCTCTTGCTATTCTCTGACTTTGTAATGACTATCACTGACTGCTATAAAGATCTCTTGCTATTCCTTGACTTTGTAATGACAATCGCTCAGTGCATGAAGATCTCTTGCTATTCCTTGACTTTGTAATGACAATCGCTCAGTGCATGAAGATCTCTTGCTTTTCCCTGACTTTGTAATGACTATCACTGACTGCAATGAAGATTTTTTGCTATTCCCTGACTTTGTAATGACAATCGCTGATGGCAATGAAGATCTCTTGCTTTTCCCTGACTTTGTATTGACTGTCACTGACTGCAATGAAGATCTCTTGCTTTTCCCTGACTTTGTGATGACTATCACTGACTGCAATGAAGATCTCTCGCTATTCCCTGACGTTGTAATTACAATCTTTGACTGCTATGAAGATCTCTTGCTTTTCCCTGACTTTGTAATGACAATCGCTCACTGCAATGAAGACCTCTTGCTATGCACTGCTTTAAGAGTGACTAACGTTCACTGCAATGAAGATTTCTTGCTATTCCCTGACTTTGTAATGACTATCACTGACTGCAATGACGATCTCTTGCTATTCCCTGACGTTGTAATGACAGTTGCTGACCTGAATGAAGAACGCTTGCTATTCGCTGATTTGCTGTTTAATAGCTTCCAGCTTATAGCTTATTCCTTTCGAATGCCAGATCCCTCTCAAATAAGATGCATAAAATGAGGATACAGACAGCGACGAACAACTGGGGGAAGGATGCGTGAGTCTCAGACTCTGCTATCGAGCTAGTAACAAGACATAACAGCAGACTCCGGCAAGAGCAGAGGTGGGGGGCTGTGTGTGTACGTGAACAACAGCTGGTGACCAACACGGTGGTTATAGACAGTCATGGTTCACCGGACTTAGAATATCTGACTGTAAATTGCAGGCCTTTTTATTTCCCAAGGGAGTTTACTGTGGTCATGGTCACGGCTGTGTACATACCACCGGATGCTAATGCTAAGTCATCTATCGGTCTCCTGCATGCAAGCATTAGCAACAAGCAGAGCATCAGGACCTGGAGATGTTCACAGACAGTGTACTATGCTACATCAAGAACTGCATAAACACTGTCACAGTGGACAAACGCATCTGGGTCTACCCCAACCAGAAACCCTGGATGACCCGCAAGGTCCAGCAGCTGCTGAGGAAAAGGAACAACGCCTACAGGTCCGGCGACGGAGATCTCTACAGCGCAGCCCGAGCCAACTTGAAGAGAGGCATTAGAGAGGCCAAAGCAGACTACAGGACGAGGATTGAGGGCCACCTGGACAGTAACCACAGCCGACAGGTGTGGCAGGGCGTCCAGCACCTCACCAACTACATAACAAACGTCAAAGCCGCTGAAGGTGACCTCACGCTAGCAAAGGAGTTGAACGTCTTCTTTGCTCGCTTTGAAGTTACTGCACCTGAGGCGGCGCAGCTACACCACACGGTGCACAGCAGCACGATCCTCAGTCTGGAGCAGCACAAGGTGAGACGTACCCTGCGAGCCGTCAACCCGAGGAAGGCGACTGGTCCTGATCGCGTCCCAGGACGAGTGCTGAGGGATTGTGCAGACGAGCTGACTGAAATCTTCGCAAAAATCTTCAACCAGTCCCTGGCACAATCCACTGTCCCACCCTGCCTGAAGTCCTCCACCATAGTCGCCCTGCGCAAGAAGCCCCACATCTCCAGCCTCAACGACTACAGACCAATAGCACTCGCCCCAGTCGTGATGAAGTGCTTTGCAAAACTGGTCCGTAGTCAAATCACAGCAAGCCTGCCTTCAAGTCTCGACCCACACCAGTTTGCCTACAGAGCGAACCGATCCACAGAGGACGCCATAGCAACAGCGCTACATGCTGCACTGTCACACCTGGAGCAGCAGGGGAGCTACGTGCAGATGCTCTTCGTGGATTACAGCTCGGCTTTCAACACCATGCTCCCACACAAGCTGGTGGCCAAGCTGGAGAACCTGGGGCTCCCCCATTCAACCTGCATGTGGATCAGCAGCTTCCTCTCTGGTCGCAAACAGAGAGTCAGAGTAGGTCACCACACATCCACGGCCCCAAGCCTCAGCACCGGCTCCCCCCAGGGCTGAGTCCGCTGCTCTACACGCACGACTGCACCCCTGTCCATCACTGCAACACCATAGTGAAGTTTGCAGACGACACTACAGTAGTGGGGCTCATTCCTGACGGGGACGAGTCTGCCTACAGAGCTGAGGTGGAGCAACTATCAAAGTGGTGTTCGAACAACAACCTTCTCCTCAACACCTCAAAAACCAAAGAACTAATAATAGACTTCAGGAGGAGACAGACAGATGTTCCACCATTACACATCGGCAGGGACTGTGTGAAGAGGGTGACAGACTTCCGCTTCCTAGGAGTACACATTGAGGAGAGTCTGTCCTGGAGCGCAAACACCTCTGAGCTACTGGATAAAGGCCCAGCAGAGACTGTACTTCCTGAGGATACTCAGGAAGAATAACATCACACAAAGACTGTTGGTTTCCTTCTACCTAGTTACGATAGAAAGTATCTTAACATACTGCATATGTATTTGGTTCACCAGCTGCACAGTGGCTCAGAGGAAAGCTCTCCAAGGGGTCATCAACACCGCACAGAAGGTTGTTGGCTGCCCTCTCCCCACGCTGGAAAATCTACACAGCTCCCATTGCCTCAGAAGAGCACAGAACATTATTAAGGATACTTCACACCCTGGCCACTCCCTGTTGGAACTGTTGCCCTCAGGCAGACGGCACAGACTATGTAAAGCGAGGACAAACACGGGCGGCAGTGGCTCAGAGGTAGAGCTGTCGCCCACTGATCGTAGGATCGGTGGTTCGATTCCTGGCTTCCCCCAGTCATGTGCCGAAGTGTCTCTGGGCAAGACACTGAACCCTAAGTTGCCCCCGGTGTGTCAGCTTAAGCTGCATAGCAGCTGTGAATGTGTGTGTGAATGGGTAAATGTGACGCAGTGTCAAAGCGCTTTGAGTACCGATAGGTAGAAAAGCGCTATACAAATGCAGACCATTTACCATTTACAAACAGACTTGAGCACAGTTTTTACCCAACTGTAATAACCGCTGTAAACGCTGCTAAAAAATGATGCCAAACTCAAGTCTGTATCAATGCAATGTTTGATGTATGTGTGGGTTTTTAGGTGTTTTTATTCTTATTTATTGTTCTTTTAGTTTTTCTCAATATTTTACCTAATTATGAATGGTGCACTGAATGGAGAGTGCAAAGTCAAGGAAATCCCAAGTGTTCTTAATTGCAGTCAGCGATTGTCATTCCTAAGTCGGTGCCTAGCAAGCATTCATCATTGCAGTCAGCGATTGTTATTATAAGGTCAGTGCATAGCAAGAGATCTTCGTTGAAGTAAGCGATTATCATTACAAAGCCAGTTCATAGCAAGAGACCTTCATTGAAGTCAGCGATTATCATTACAATGTCAGTGCAAAGCAAGCGTACTTCATTGCGGCCAGCGATTGTTATTCCTAAGTCAGGGTCAATTGAACCACCCATCACACTAGTGAAACTATTCAAGATGTCACTTCTGACAAGATGAAAACTTTCCACTGCTTAAACATGGAATCCATCCATCTCCACAGACGGGTTTACTCCAAATAATTGCAAAGACTATTACTGCTGTTATGACAAATACACCCAATACACAAATACATGCCTTAATCTTCAGGGCTCAGTGGAAAACCTTAGCAACAGCCAAAGGGGTAACAGGAATATAAATGGAATATTTGAACTGAGTTCTACAACACACAGGGTATTTCTCACACTGCTCAGTGGTTGTGTCAGTACCTGCTTCTGCCAGATCCAACTCGGATGCCGATTCATAGCAGCTTTCCCGTCTTGGTCCTCTGTGCTGGTGCAGTGGCAGACAGCTTGCTGGGACTTCACCTGAGCAACTGGTCCTCATGGTGTCGCGGGGAGTTGCGTTAGCACCGTTAGGTTTCCCTCCCCTTGTCACCAGAGACACTGTTGCACAGATGTGTAGTGATGAAGTCCTTTGTGGTGAGTCGACGGTGCAGTGGAGATTCACTCAACGCGTTTTCTCCCACTGTACAAATGTGTCCACAAAGAAACATGCTGGCGTCAAAAAGTAAATGTTTCTGTTGTAACTATTAAATAAACACAGCTTCATTAAATGTGTCTCAGCAGGTCAGTAAATCTTTCATTCCAATCAAACAAACAAACAATCATATCTAATATTCTCTTATCCCTGACTTTTTATTCCTGTAAATTGATTTCTAACTATATCCAGTCATAATAAACATCCCTTTAAGACGACACTAAATGGATCACAAGCTGGTTTCAGTGAAGCAGGATGTTGAATTGTAAATTTAACTGGCGCATCATCTTTACACGTCATGTGAGTTTTGCTAATAAAAGCTCAGCTGTTCATTTAGTGAAAAGGCTACTTAAGAAACAGTAAAAGTCAATTTGACTGATAAAAACTCTGTTGTGTAAATTGAACGCAGCATTTTCAGGATTAACTTCCAACAAAACATCTCAGTTTGATGATGTTATGATGATACTAATACAACACAAATTAATATGACACAAACATGCAGATAAAGTCAAATTACTTTCTCCTACACCGTTTGGTTCAACAGGTCAGAAAATACAAGACAAATAAACATTTTGATCTCAGGTGTAAAATGTCTTACCCGTGTCTCTGTCTGTTGGCAATCAGTTACTGTTGAATGTTGTGCTGTTACCTGGCAATAGAGTCTGTGTGATGTCACCAGGGTCAGAGTCCAACATTTAAACATAAACACTGATCAACTGTATCGACACATGTTTAAATGATCAAACTGGCTTCAGCAGCCTAAGCATCACAGGGAGAAGCTGTGGGTTCCCAGCTCAACAAGGACGTCATACTGAGCTAACACACAATAATGTGATTTAAAGACAGTTTGACGTGACTTAAATATGAGTTTGAGCTTTGATGTAGCTCTGATGTTGAACTCTTTAATTAATAAAGGGAAACCAGACAGAAACTATAAGTCTGCTGACACAGAAAATGTTGGCAATCATCTCAGCATAACAGGAATAGAAATATTTAGAAATGTGTCCACACAGAAACATGTTGGCGTTAAAGGTGAGCGCCCTGCGAGGGTGATTTAAGGTAAGAAGGGAATCACAACCCTCTGGGACCCTTATAGGTAATTTACACACTTTGGATTTTAATTTGTATAGATCACTTTGACTGTGATAGCGAATGATGTACATTTTGGCAAAACAGCGTTTTGTCTGATGTTTGAATTTCCAGCTACAGTGAGTAAAGGTAGACTGTGCTTTTTACACGTACAGTTCATTCTCTTTAAACCTACCTATGGCTTACGCGAAACAAGACGTTATAACTTGGAATATCCTACCAGGCATCATTTCTACATGTAACTTCAATGTAACTTTCACTCACCATTAGAGAAACTACAGAATGCGTCACGTGACTAAAACATTTCACAGGACTACACACAAACTCTTCACCTAAACATAGATGGTTCACAACACTGTACTCACTCTGAACTGAGCATCCGCTGTCCACCTCCTGTCCTGAACATCAGGCCTCCAGTCCATAGCAAGCGTTCTTCATTGTGGTCAGCGATTGTTATTCCTAAGTCAGTGCATAGCAAGCGTTATTCATTGCGGTCAGCGATAGTCATTCCTAAGTCAGGGTCAATCGAACCACCCATCACACTAGTGTAACTATTCAAGATGTCACTCCTGACAAGATGAAAACTTTCCACATGGAATCCATCCAGCTCCACAGACGGGTTTACTCCAAATAATTGCAAAGACTATTATTGCTGTTATGACAAATACACCCAATACACAAATACATGCCTTAATCTTCAGGGCTCAGTGGAAAACCTTAGCAACAGCCAAAGGGGTAACAGGAATATAAATGGAATATTTGAACTGAGGTCTACAACACACAGGGTATTTCTCACACTGCTCAGTAGTTGTGTCAGTACCTGCTTCTGCCAGATCCAACTCGGATGCCGATTCATAGCAGCTTTCCCGTCTTGGTCCTCTATGCTGGTGCAGTGGCAGACAGCTTGCTGGGACTTCACCTGAGCAATTGGTCCTCATGGTGTCGCGGGGAGTTGCGTTAGCACCGTTAGGTTTCCCTCCCCTTGTCACCAGAGACACTGTTGCACTGTACAGATGTGTAGTGATGACGTCCTTTGTGATGAGTCGACGGTGCAGTGGAGATTCACTCAACGTGTCTCTCTCATTGTGCTGGTCAACGCTGCCTCTCGTAGGACAAGAGTGTCACTGTTGGTCTTCTCAGTCGTGCTGATTAAGCAGAACAGGAATAGGCATATTTACAAATTTGTCCACAAAGAAACATGCTGGCATTCAAAAGTAAATGTTTCTGTTAGTAACTATTAAATAAATACAGCTTCATTAAATGTGTCTCAGCAGGTCAGTAAATCTTTCATTCCAATCAAACAAACAATCATAACTAATATTCTCTTATCCCTGACTTTTTATTCCTGTAAATTGAAATCAAAAAAACTAATGAAAATAATCAAAATACAAGCTAAGTTTAACACAAAGTTACATGTAAGTAGACACAGAAGTTTTAAAGCTATGCCCAAATCAATGCTTTGCCCCAACCTACAGGGAACTCCTGTAATCTGTTAATACCAGGTAGTTTGTATGACACATTGGTTCCAAGCAACGTACCCTGTAGTGTGCTTATTAGCAATGCACACGGGACACTGAAGGAGTCATCGCAAAGCTTATGATGTTATTATATCAATCATACGCTCATTTTATTCAAGTGGGACATCCCTAGATGTATGAATGCTCTAAAACAAAAATCTACTCAAATAAAACTAAATACAAGCTAGGTTTACCACAAATGAAGACAAACTAAAATACTGTTTTACAACATAGGCCACAATCTTGCTGAACGTTCTCTTCCACATGTGGTTCATTCTCTTTAAACCCATTAATGACTTACACAACGTAAGACTTCAGTATTTGTAATATCCTAGATGTAGATGTAACTTCACTGTAACCTTCACTGACCACTAAAGAAATTACAGAACGCGCCACGTGACTAAACCATTTCACAGAGCTACACACACATTCTTCACCTACACATAGTTGCTTCAGAACACTGGACTCACTCTGAATAGAGCGTCTGCTATCCGCCTCCTGTCCCGGATGTCAGACGGGAATCCAGTCCTGTTTCTGTGGAGCAGGTGGAACTTTTCCCTGGTGTCGGCTGTAACCATCAGTCTGGACTCAGATGCCGATCAGCAGACCACACTTCGTCATGGGAATGATCTGGTACCGTCTAGTTTAGGGCACCAGGGTCACGTGATGTCGTCAAACACTGTGAAGATTGACATAAAAACATTCAAATCCAGCATCTAAACAAGTTTTAACACACATGTTCTGGTCTCACATATGAACATTCAACTGTTGTTGTTGTTTTATGGATGAAGAGCAGCGCTGAGGAGCAGATGTCAGAGATGATGGACACAACGCTACAAGTGGCCGCGTGCAGTGCAGACGCTGCCCCCTCGTGGACAAATAGAGGAATGATCCTCCATGACAGTTTTCTAGTGTAACACCTGACTTTATCGGTTTTCGTTTCAGTAAGATGAACATTCTAATGTTTTAATATGACATGTCATAAAGAAAACATGAAAAATGATACCAAACACTGACAAGTAGTTTTTCAGGTGAAATAAAAAAACGATGGTAACCAAATCACAATAGTAAAAAAGTCACAATACGGGTAACAATCAATTCAAGACATTAATCAACTGATCAGAACAATATACAAACATTTTTATCTCAGCTGTAAAATAATCTTACCTCTGTTTCTCTGTCTCCGTGGAAACAATATGACTGGTACCAGGTTCATCTGTTTAGCCGACACCACCGATACGTGATGTCATCAAACACTGTGAACTTAAATATTCATGGGCGGCATCTGAACAACTTTAAACTCACATGTTCTGGTCTCACATGAACACTTTTCAATATTAAGTTTAAGGTTTGACTTTCAATACAACAAAAGGATTAGCAAGTAAAAATACAACACGTACAGTAGCAGCAATGCAATATGTCCCGCCGTTTTAATGTTCTCAGCCAATCGGATCCAAACTACTGTGTAACCATGACGACTATGGCACAGAGGTACTGGAAAAACCGTTGCATTGAGAACAGCCAACATGGCGGCGTCCGGCACCAGCACATGCTCTACCCGTTCAGAAAAATGTAAAACTGTAGCAACTAACAGAGAAGGAGAGAAGCTGAAAGCTGGGCAGGTAGGTGGCCTCGTCACTGAAATGTTTACTGTGTACAGTAGCGATGCTACATGTTTAAATACACAAAACTTAAAGCTAACGTAGCAATGTCGCTAACAAGCTAACGTGAGGCTAACTGCTGACAATATGTACACAACCACTGTATAACAAGGTTTGGACCAGTTTGTTAGCAGTGTATCAACCAGACCTGTGTTTGTGTTGGACATGTGTCCTTCCACAGAACTGTAGTAGATAATTAATAACGATTTAAAAGTTCTAAATTTACTTATCAATTACTGTATTAAATGAAGTGTATATCTTGTTGTGCCTTCATTTAATAACTTATGCCTGGATGTGTTACAAGTTAGCAACATGCTCTGGTTTGTACTCTGTACAAACCTAACTAAGCTCATTGCATATTTGGGGTAGTAAAATAATGGTTCATTTCATTTTTTATATCTTATAACACATTAAGTTAAAAACTAAAAACTATCAGAAGTGAAAAGTAATTGCACGTTTTTATTAGGAGTAGTATCGAGCATACTTAACACTAGAAGTCCCAGAGATGGGCCATTTGGCCATTCTACCTATAAAACCCACCGGTGAGCCTAGGCTAATTTAGGCTAGGCTATTTAGGCTAATACCCTTAATCAGCTGTGAACGATTGCTTTTGTTATGTAAACAACGTGGGGCCATGCTGAGCCACCCCAAGGAAACTTGCATCTTAGGGAGAAATCACCACATGCTTTTTTCCTTTGTTGCAAAGATTTAGGAATGTCTAGAATGTTTAGGAATTGTCTAGGAATGGTTCCATCAGCCTCATCACTACATTTTCAGACAGTCTCTCTCCACTGGGATGACTAGGATCCTTGCCAAGATATGGGAGGACGTTACAATGTAAATGCAATAGGAAATAATATGAAATGAAACCTAACCTGAAGACAGATCAGACTCTGAGTCTGAATCCGGCTGAAGTTCTATGTCTTCTCCATCTGAGTCGCAAGGGTTTACTTCACTCAGGTTCATTTCCAAGGCCTGCTGTGTGGTGAGTCTTCTCTGCATTTTCTTTTCTTGGAGAGGAGGTTCGTACACCACAGAATTCTTGAGGGCACTGAAGTAGTAGGCTATGTGCAGTGACATTTTATCCACCTCAGTACAAAAGGAATTACCTCTCACCTGAGAGCAAGCTGCGTGCAATTAGATGTGTTAATTCATACCTTTTTATACCTGGGCAAGACCCTACATTCCAATGTGAGAATGAATTGAATTCATGAATGAAGAATTGAATGGTAAATCGAGTCTGTGAAGATTCTCATTCATCCAGGAGAGTCAAGTTCACTGCTTTTAGCAGCTCTCCCTCCCCCACACATACAAACAAGCCACCAGCAACCATTACCAAGGTACTACGTGATGGAACCTTGGTAATCACCCGCAAGATGACAATTGCAATAAATGCCATTCGTTCAGGGAGGACCATGAACATCTTCCTGTGCATGTTTTTATAGTCTATTCTTGAATGCTATGAAGCATGTCAATGAACATGATGATGATGAAACACAGGAAGCTCTGAAGGCGACTCGAGATACTTTTCCTGGCCTTAGCCGTTGGCTCTCCATCTGCAGCCTACGCTTTGATTGGGGTGAAAGGGAGACACGTCCCCACCTGTTCTTCATGCCACACTGTGCCATCTTTCGCTGTCTCTGTCAGGTCAGTCCACAAACAGGCTCTCTTTTGGTTGAGGAGCAGCAAAGCGGGGGAAATCTGGTCAAACAAGTTCTCTGCTTTTAGCAGCCATCCCTCCCCCACACCTACAAACAAGCCACCAGCAACCATTCACACACACACCCCCAAACCCCCTGCAGATTGCTCAGGTAATGACCTTATTTACACATGAATTGATGCTAATGATAGCCAAAAGACTAGCCAGTTAGCATCCACTTGGCCAAAGGAGGGTTAGAAATCTCTGGGACTTCTAGTGTTAAGAAAGTATCGGCCAGCGGGTATTGAAGTATCGATTCCAGAGAGTCGATATTCACATCCCTAGATCCGCTTCTTCTGTTTAGCTGCCCGCGTCGCGTCGGCGCAATGTGTTTGACTCCGGCGAAACCAGGTGTGTTATGTGTGGGAGGATTTGTATCGTCTGGTCGGGGATATGTTACATTGGTAAATGTTACAGCTTGTGTTATATATGTATATATGTTATTAGGAGGACATTATAAAAAGGGGTGTGGAATAATGTCCCATGGCCTGAGGAATTAAGCGTCTGAGGAAGTTGGGAGTCTCTGTATACTTACCTGTGGTTTGGTTTCCTCCTATGAAGGGGTGGAGCCTGGGATATAAGAAGGGTGGCTAGACTTACACTAGAGCTGGCAGAGCAAGATAGAGACAAAGCATGTAATTGTGGTGGTTCATTTGGACATTTTGACCGTCGTGTGGAGTCCCTTCACCCTGGACCTGCATTTTGGTGCTGTAAATAAAATGCACTGAAGCTCTCAAGTGCTGTTGCGAGTGTAGCCGTCATTCTTTCAACGAACCTTAACACGTCTGAGGTGAGCTGGTAGAGCTCACGTCTCACAAGTTCGCTGTAGGAATGTATGCGTTGTCTCAGTTAAATGGCAGAACATACCTGGCAGCAAGACTTGGCCAGACAAATCAAGTCCTGTGGGATATCTCAGTTTTTAATGGCAGATTAGGAACTCTCCTGGATGAGAGATGTGAGGGCTTTGCAGCCAGTTGACTACTATCTATAAGTCCTCAAATATTGTCTGTATATATGAACATTTAAACGCATCTTTGTTTAGGTGCTGTTCACACTACAGACTTGTGGTTTGTAATGAAACTGCTGTACGTCAAAGTCTGCTAGAGATTCACAAATGTTTAGTTTGTTTCCTTTTCTTTTATCCTTAAATGTAACCCAGCTGTAATCTGTACAAAACATGAGCTCAATCATTTATTGCTGCAAGATTGCACATTTAACATAACATAGTGATTGATATCTGTCTTTCACCCCCTTTGCAATAGTTATTTGTCCACTTGATGCTCAAATTGTAAAGGCGATTCTTCCCTCCCTCTACTTCACTTTGGCTCCTTCTAGCCCCTCACCACCCTCAACCCCTGTTTTCCCGTTTTACTGCTGTTAATGAAAACTTTAAATACTCTCCCCAGAATCCAGGAGTTGGAGCAAAGAGGATGAATGGATGAAAAAAGTAAAATCTGCATTTAGTCTTCTAACCCAAGTATAGATTTTGATGGAAGCTTTATAAACCTGTCAGTGATGTATATCACTGTTTGGTAATAGCAAGCAACATGTATCATGTCAAACTGTGCACTTCTATTGAGATCACACCATCTGTCAGTGAAGACTGCCCCCTAATGGGTGAATCTTTTTCTTGTGTGACATCCTTCCATCCAGGACATGCTGCGTTGGGTTCATCGTCTCCAGCTGTCGCGATACCGCACAACAGATCACCTCCACCTGAAACACGGCAGAGCATTGTTTGCCTTCATGATTCTGATTCTTCGTCGTGCCTTTGATTTTCCTGTGTAATGCTCGAGGGTCAGTACATGACCAGTTTCATGGCAACCTCCAACAGTTTCACTTGAGGTGAAATAAACAGTTTCCATTTGAACCCAATGCACAAGCCTGTCAATTGTTAATTGCATCATGTCCTGTCTGGCATTTAGGTAATTATAAGTCTTGTGTAAGTCCTGATGTGGTATTTGTGGTTCTAGCCTAGTTATGTCATGACAATCAATGACATCAGAGAAACAGCCACAATATTAAAAACATCTGCTTATTTTAATGCTAGTTAAAATAACCAATAATAAATTGGTTCAGCATCAGCAAGCTGTCCAAGTGTAGCAGCTGGTTGTGTAGCTGATACTTGCACATTAACACCACCAGGTGATGTTAGCAGTTCGCCACTGAATCTTGCTCTCACTGCAGAAAACAGGTGACCCGTGTGCTGGCAGTGGTGGGAGCTGAGTTATTACCTAAACAAGTACGGCTTCATATGCAGATAGTTAGAGGTTGGTAGACGTTTTGTTTTCACTCTCCACTTTACTACAGCTCAGAAAAACAAAGTAGTCCACATTTATCTCACAGCTGTGTTTAGCTGCTGTTTCAATTTAGGAGTTTACTACATAAGAAATGTCATGCTCATAAAGACTTTTGATATCTTTTTGACGTGTAAACCTACAAAAACAGCAGATGTGGAGTTTCTCTGCATGTTTTAGATAGGTTAGGGAGGAACATTGAACCCTATACAGTTCTGCAGATTCATTTATACAGCCAGGCTGATACCAGTTAAATTGTTATACATTAATTTTGTTTTATATTTTGAATATAACGTTTATCTTAATAATAATTTACTTATATTTGAATTGAGAAACTTTGGCTTCAGTTTTTCATAGTTTTGGTTCAAATAGCTTGTTTTTCGTTTGAGAATTCATGTTTTGGATTGACAAGACTTACGGCCCAGATTCAGTGTCCACGGTGCATTGGTTGAATGAAACTCACAGAGAACTTGAGAAAGTCGTGTGAAATCTTCATTTCATGTGAAATCCTAATTTAGATTCAAATCCATTTTTAATTATTATTTTACAATTGCTGGTTTTACAGTTGTTGTAGATTGTTTTTATCAAAAAGAGTCAGTGAAAAAAAACTCAGTTGTCTTTCTACATTTATTTGAGGCCCCGAGGTACAGATTCATACAAAGTACCTGCAGCACTCAGGGTACAGAGCACTTTTCCCTCTGCACAGACATTTATACTGAAATCTCCTTATGCAAAAACAAAACCAGGATCTTACAAAACAATAGCAGGACACTGCCTATGGACCACTGGGATTCACAGCAGGGTGGACTGAAAGCTAAACATCCTTTTCTCCCTAGCAACATTCAACAGTGTCTGCAGCATGAAGATGTTTTTCTCATGTAAAGCA